>BSYR01000053.1:10160000-10760000 GCA_030270665.1 Hibiscus trionum
AAAGAAAAAAAGGTCGTAAATCAAGGTTGACTTTCGGGTTCACTTTGGTTCTCCCCGTATAATCTTCGTAGTTCGGGTCAACCGTCTAGGCCGGGCTAAGGGGGTTACACTTGCTCACAGGTTAATTCCTACTTTTAAACCATCTTTTTAAGAAGCTCATACTCTAGAACTAAAGCCATTGCCGGCTAATCTCAAATATGTATTTCTTGGAGATGGAGAAACACTCATAGTTATTGTCTCTGCAACTCTGGACGCAATACAAGAAGCTAAGCTGATAAATATTCTTAAGCGACACAAGTGTGCTATTACTTGGACAATTGTTGATGTCAAGGGCATTAGTCTGTCTTTATGCATGCACAACATTAAGCTAGATGATGAGAACAAACAGTCCATTGAACCACAAAGAAGATTGAATGAAAAGATGAAGGAAGGAGTCAAGAAGGAAATCCTTAAATGGTTGGACACTGGAATTATCTATGCAATTTTTTATAGTGCATGGGTGAGTCTAGTCCATTGTGTCCCTAAGAAAAAGTGGTATCAATATAGTTTGTAACGATGCTAATGAGTTGATTCCAACGCACATTCCTACGAGTTGGCGTATTTGTATGGACTACAAGTGTATCAATGCAGCCACTAGGAATGACCATTTTCCTCTTCCTTTTATTGATAATATGTTAGGTCGACTTGCGGGCAAGGAGTATTATTGCTTTCTAAATGGATATTTTGGCTACAATCAAATTGCTATTGCACCCGAGGACCAGGAGAAGACTAATTTTACATGCCCTTTTGGGACATTTGCCTTCCATCACATGCCTTTTGTTCTTTGCAATGCACCAACCATATTTCAAAGGTGCGTGATGACAATATTCTCTGATATGCTTGGCAATTCCCTTGAAATCTTCATGGGTGATTTTTCGGTGTACGAGAATAATTTTGACAATTGCATCGAAAATTTGGAGAAAGTATTGTAGTTATATGATGACACCAATCTGGTACTAAATAAGGAAAATGTCACTTTATGATCACTGAAGGGATTGTGCTGGGTCACAGAATTTTGAAGGTTGGAATTGAGGTGGATAGAGCCAAAGTGGATGAAATTAAAAAAATGCTACCACCAACAAATGTAAAAGGTATACGCAGTTTTCTAAGCCATGTTGGGTTCTATAGGAGATTCATTCGAGACTTCTCAAAGATCACCAAACCTTTATGCTTATTGTTGGAGCAACGTAGAAAATTCGTTTTTGACGATGTATATCTAGATGCATTCAATAAAATTAAAACACAGCTTGTGAACGTACCAATCGTTGTTGCACCAAACTGTGAGCAACTGTTTGAACTTATGTGCGATGCTAGTGATTTCGGTGTGGGCGCAGTTTTGGGACAACACAAGGATAAGGTATTTCATACGATTTACTATGCTAGTAAGACTAACTAAAGCTCAAATCAATTATAAAACTACTAAGAATGAGTTATTAGCAGTAATTTTTGCTTTTGACAAGTTTCTTTCTTATCTTATGGGTGCAAAAATTACAGTTTTTACTGATCATTCTACTTTGAGATACTTTTTTTTGCAAAGAAAAATGCAATACCAAGATTAATCCGTTGGATCTTATTGCTGCAAGAATTCGACATTGAAATTAAAGACCGCAAAGGATTAGAAAATCAAGTTGCCGGTCACCTTTCGAGGTTGGAAGCTGGTAACGAAGATGGAAATAAGTTGCAAATTGTCGATGCATTTCCAGATGGAAAGCTTTCCGTTGTGAATGCAACTCCATGGTATGCTAATATAGTGAATTACTTGGTTTGTGGAAAGGCTCCTGTTGGTGTAACTATGAACAAAAAGGCTAAATTCCTTAGAGATGCTACGAAATATCATTGGAATGAACCTTACTTGTTCAAGGTTTGTAACGAAAATATAATTCGACTCTACATCCCTCAGAAAGAATGAAATCTATTTTACAGCTTTGTCATAATGCCCCTTATGGAGGGCATTTTGGTGGAATAAGAATGACTGCGAAATTCCTACAATCTATATTTTATTGGCCGTCATTGTTCAAAGATGCTCACGAGTTCGCTCAATGCTGCTACAGATGTCAATGCACTGGATCCATATCTAGAAGAAATGAGATGCCACAACAACCAATAATGGAAATCGAGTTTTTGATGTTTGGGGATTGGATTTCATGAGTCATTTTCCTAATTCTTTTGGAAATCTAATCCTTTTGGTTCTGGTTGACTATGTGTCAAAGTGGATAGGAGTCATTGCAGTGCCTAAAGACGATGCAAAGACAGTCTAGAAGTTTTTTTTTCACAAACATTTACTCACTCGCTTTGGAACACCAAAAGCCTTGATCAACGATTAGGGTAAACATTTCCACTACAGTGTTGAGTGTGTAAAAGTTCTATATTTTACCCCTTATTTAACCCGTATTTCTGCTACATTCAAGCATAATTCATTGCATTTAGGTAAAGTTTTACATATACATCACAATTAGATAAAATGGCACAGTTGCTACTAATTTTAGCTATTTTTGCAGGTATATTTTGCGGCAGACGTAGGACAGCGAAAGAGCAGAGCTGGAACACATCATTGGAGTCGAGAAGGAAAACGTTGTTGTGGCCACTGCCGTGGCAGCCATGACGACATCATTGGTAAAGGGAAAAGTGAAGTGGAGCTCGACAGATAGAAGAATTCAAGCCGGTCTGTCGTGGACCACTCCTACATTTTTCTAAGCCCTAGATCAGAATGAAGGCCAAGCGCAAAGTTCAAGGAAGAAACCCAAAGCAAGAAAAGTGGACGAATTAAAGGCATCCACTCAGAAGATTTAATCTTAATTAGAGTTGTACTTTAGTCTGAACTTGTATTCTTACCTTATTAGAAAACTTGAACCCAAGGCCTATATAAAGGCATGTAATTCAACCTAGAGAAGGATATCTCTTCTCTAGCCGTCTTCCCCAAAACCCTTGTCGTTTTCCCCCTTCTCATCATGTTCTAAACTTCCCCTAGGACTAAGGGTTGATTCTGTAAAGTAGTTGCAAGGATTGTGCTGTTTTTAGGAATTTTCTGTTCATTGAATAAAACTTCAAGTTTGCTTATTCTGGTTTTCAACATCTTACAAGAGTATCGGGAGAGCATTGTGAGATTATCTATTTACTTAATATCAGGAGAGTTAAGTATACGAAAGGAATAAGTGCGGGTTCTCCAGTTTATGGTTGAACTATCTCGGACCTAGGGATAGGACGAGGTTAAGTGGCTAAGGAAGAATTCAACAACATCGGTGTTCATCCTTCGATTCACGCCGGGAGGTATCATCCAAGACGTGTTCATCGACAGACTTGGACCTAGGGATAGGACAAGTCACAGCAGGGATTGTTGCCAAGCTTGAAGTACAGAGTTGTGTGATCGCTGCCGCGATAACAACAGACTGCTGCCGCCGCAGGTGCTACCGCGACAGGGATGACGACAGAACTTGAATTTCTATACAGTGCAACACCTGCACTACCGAGCAAATCAATACCGACCTATTTCTTAAACCCTGAATCTTTTATCTTTTATATTCAGTATTCTCCAATATTATTTCCCAACAATTTAAACTCTCTTCTTTCTCTCTTGTGCAGCAATTCGAGGATAAAGCTATTTCAAGTCCCTATGGATTCGACATCCGATACTTCGTTTATCACTTTACTACTTGCGTCGTGTACACTTGCACTCTATTGCGATAGACTATTTGAAACGCAACAAGTTTTTGGCGCCGTTGCCGGGGACTGGCAACATATCTTTACCCTTGCCTTTACTTCACTTTCTTTTTAATATTTCTGTTTTTGTTGGTGTTATTTACCCTGTGCTTTTCACAAGGTTTTTTGTTTGCTTATTCATAGATCTAGACGGGGAAAAGAACCTGTGTACGAATTAGACCCTGAAATCGCACATACGTGCAATCTCAGGAACTGAGTCCGCCTCTTGATAGCAAGAAATGACTATCTTGAGGAACAGCTAGAAGCAATGGTAAACGGAAGACATAACAACAGGGTAGATGATAACCAAGGGGTTATTGGAGATCATCCCCAAGATACCCATAATAGATAGCCCGCTGCTGCCGAGGCCGCACGACAGTCCTGCCGTGAGTACATGATCAACGATCATGTGGAGTTGGAAACCACCTTGCCAGACGTAGAAGCTAAAAATTTTGAGCTGAAACCTGTTATGTTCAGTATGATCAATTCCGCTGGCCAATTTAGTGGTGCTGCAACAGAGGATGCCAGAGAATATTTGAAAACGTTCCAAGAAATCTGCGGATCATTTAGACTACCAGGAGTAAATCCAGAGATACTGAGGCTTCGGTTATTTCCTCATTCACTGAGGGACAGAGCGAAAACTTGGTGGAATAAACCAACGCCTAGTTCAATACGAACTTAGGCGGATCTTACTCGTGAATTTTTATCTCGTTTTAATCCTTCTCATTTATCTGAGAGATTGCGTAATGAAATTGCTACTTTTCAATAGGAGGATGACGAGCCAATGCATGAGACATGGGACAGGTTTACCACTCTTCTAAGGAATTGCCCGATGCATGGATTCCCCGTATGGAATCAAGTCATCAAATTTTACAATGCTACCAACACACACACTCGAATGAGAATAGATTCAGCAGCAAATGGACTGTTGTTGGATAAAGATCCTGACGAAGCCATGGTAGTGTTGAAAAATTTGGCAAAGAATGACGAGCAATTTCCTACAGCAAGGAGAGGTAAACGAGTGTTAGCTGTAAAAGACTCTGAAGCCGACAATTCCCTGAAGACACATGTTGCATACCTCACAAAGGCAGTGGAAAATTTGTTGAAGAAAGATTCAAAACCTGTCTACTCTGCAGAAGAGGTATGTAAAACATGCAGTGGGAATCACAGTTCGGAAGATTGCCCGTTACAGCTAGAGGAAGGGATGTATGTTGGAAACTTCAATAAACCGAGAAATTACGACTCCAACAATTACAACCCCAACTGGAGGAAGGATCCCAAGTTCTCATGGAGCAACCCAAATAACGCACTTAATCCTCAGGTGCAGAACAACCAAAACCAAGGGGCACCCAGAATTCTGACACGGCAGCAACCACAACAGCAGCCGACAGCCGCACCTAGTATACTAGAGCAGACTTTGGCCACATTCATGTCACAGATAGGAGCTTACATGGAAAACATAGATCACTTCTCAAGAAGACTTAGTCATTCATGGACAAAACAGAGATGAGAATGACTAACCATGAGGCTACACTGAAATCACTAGAGACACAGATGGGCCAGGTTTCCCAGCATATTAAGCCAAGGCAGAACGGAGGATTCCCTAGTGATACTGAAGTCGCTAGACAAACCACACATGAGCAGTGTGAAGCAATTACAACTAGGAGTGGGAAACAACTGCAAGGGCCAGAGATGAAAACCATACCGATTAAGGAACCAACCCTAGAAACACCTGCTGCGAACACTGCCCCGGCAGAAGAAGAGAAACATGTTGCCGACATACTTGTCACGGCAACAGACGAGATAGAGGAGTAAGAAAAAGATGTTGAAGAACCTAAGCCTCCTCAAATCCAAATACCATGTGAGGGACGAATTGAAGATTACCGTCCTCCACCTCCTTTTCCACAGCGGTTACAAAAGCAAAAATAGGAGTACCAGCTCAAAAAGATCTATGATATTTTTAAGCAGGTTCACATCAATATACCGCAGTTAGAGGCCATCAAGAAGATGCCCGGTTATACGAAATTTCTCAAGGATGCTATGTCGAAAAGATCCAGACTTGGGGAAGTCGAAACGGTAAAAATGTCAGAGGGATGCACGACTATCTTGCACAAGACACCACCCCAGAAAAAGAAGGATCCTGGGAGCTTCATTATATCGTGCATAATTGGTGACAAATTCGTGGGTAAGGCACTTTGTGATCTAGGTTCTAGCATAAATTTAATGCCAAAATCTGTGTTTCAGAAATTAGGTATTGGACGAGCACGGCCCACGACAGTCATGCTGCAGCTGGCAGACCGCTCTTAAATACAACCAGAAGGGAAGATTGAAGATATTCTGGTAAGAGTGGATAAGTTCATTTTTCCTGCTGACTTTCTTGTTTTAGACTCTGAAGCAGATGAGAACGCACCAATCATCCTAGGGCGACCCTTCCTAGCCACAAGCAGATCTCTGATTGATGTAGAGAAAGGGGAACTGACCATGAGGGTAAATGATCAAGAGATCAAACTAAATGTTCTCCAAGCAATCAAACATGTTGATGCAGACGAAGAATGCAAGGCCATCACTGAAGCAGTCCTTGACCAACCCTGCATCAGGTAGAGCTGCCATGACATCAAATTTGGTCACTGCCACGACAGTCATCTGGAAGACTGTCACAGCAGCAACGACGACAGTGACTCCTCTAAATCAGACATATCCGACACTGAAGGTCATGAGGAGGTAAATTGCATAGGCAATCGTCCAGGTAAGTTATTCGAGCCCTTAAACTATACCTCGAATGAACACATAATCCAAAAGCTTTCAACTGTAGAACCACCTGTTTTAGATCTTAAGCCCCTGCCAGGGCAGCTTAAATATGTTTTTCTTGGTTTAAATGATACGTTGCCCGTAATCATCTCTTCCAAGTTAATGCAGGAACAACAGTTAATTGGGATGCTAAAGCAGCACAAAAAGGCTATTGGATGGACAATAGCTAACATTCAAGGCATCGGTTCGGCATCATGTATGCACAATATTCTCCTAGAGGATGATCATAAGCCGGCCATTGATGCTCAGAGACGTTTAAACGATGCAATCCGAGAAGTGGTGAGAAAGGAGATCATCAAATGGCTCGATGCTGGAATAATTTATGCCATCTCGGATAGTAAGTGGGTGAGCCTAGTGCAGTGTGTGCCCAAAAAGTGAGGAATAACTGTGGTGACCAATGAAGAGAACGAACTAATCCCAACCAGGACTGTGACCGGTTGTAGGGTTTGTATGGATTACCGAAAGCTTAACAAAGCTACCAGGAAAGACCATTTTCCCCTACCTTTTATTGATCAAATGCTTGATAGATTAGCGGGGAAACCTTATTATTGTTTTCTTGATGGTTATTCGGAGAATGCCATTTGGACTATGCAATGCACCAGCAACCTTCCAAAGGTGTATGATGGCAATATTCTCCGACATGGTGGAGGACTTCATGGAAATATTCATGGACGATTTTTCCGTCTTTGGGGACAATTTTGAAGGCTGCTTAGGCAACCTACAGAATGTGCTCGAAATATGCGAGAAAGCGAACTTGGTTTTAAACTAGGAAAAATGTCACTTCATGGTGGATGAAGGGATAGTCCTAGGCCACAAGGTAAGCTGTCGCGACATAGAGGTAAACAGAGCAAAAATAGAATTCATTGAAAAGCTGCCACCGCCCACCACATTCAAGGGAATTCGGAGTTTTTTAGGGCATGCTGGGTTTTATCGAAGATTCATTGCAAACTTCTCGAAGATTACCAAGCCCTTGTGCCACTTATTAGAGCAGAATCGTCCCTTTGACTTCAATGTTGAATGTACTGAGGCATTCAGAATCCTGAAAGAGAAGCTGGTAACAGCCCCGATTGTATAGCCACCAGACTGGAGATTGCCATTCAAAATAATGTGTGATGTCAGTGATTACGCTGTAGGGGCAGCACTTGGGCAAAGGAAGGACAAACTCTTCCACGTAATTTACTACGCCAGCAAAACACTAAACGATGCCCAAGTAAATTACACCACAACAGAGAAGGAACTATTAGCACTGGTGTTCTCGATTGATAAGTTCCGTTCATACATACTTGGAACGAAGGTGGTGGTCCATACAGACCATTTAGCACTGAAGTATCTGTTCACTAAAGAAGATGAAAAACCTAGACTGATACATTGGATTCTGCTGCTGCAAGAATTTGACATTGACATCAATGACAAAAAGGGGACAGAAAACCAAGTAGCAGACCACTTGTCAAGATTAGAGATGGGAAAGAGTCTACCGACAGACAAGACCAACATACTGGAGACCTTCCCAGATGAGCAGTTGTTTACTGCCACAAGCACTGCCGCGACAGCCATGGCAGCAGGTAAGTTTTCTGAAACTCCTTGGTACACTAATTTCGTTAATTACATTGTTAGCGGAGTACTCCTTTCTGAACTTAATTTCCAAGCAAGGAAGAGGTTCCAAAATGATGCAAAACAGTATTATTGGGACGAACCTCTTCTTTTCAAACATTGTGCAGATCAAATTATCAGGAGGTGTGTACCACATGATGAATAGGAAGTTGTGCTTCATCACTGCCATGCTTCCCCATATGGAGGACACTTAGGTGGAAACAAAACCGCTGCTAAGGTTTTGCAATCTGGTCTCTATTGGTCCACACAGTTAAAGGATGCCCAAGCCTTCTACAAAAGTTGTGATAAATACCAACGGACTGGGAACATCTCAAGAAGACATGAGATGCCATTACAAAACAATCTAGAAATCGAAATCTTCGATGTATGGGGGATCGATTTCATGGGACCATTTCCAGCATCTTGTGGGAACCTCTACATCCTATTGGTAGTGGATTATGTGTCCAAGTGGGTTGAAGCGACCGCCACACAGAAAAATGATGCCAAGACTGTTCAAAGATTTCTACACAGGAATATTTTCTCCAGGTTTGGCGTACCTAAGGCGATCATCAGTGACGAAGGGAGACATTTTGATAATAGGGTAATTGCTGCTGCCTTGAGAAAATACGGAGTAAAGCACCAGATTGCAATAGCATACCACCCTTAGACCAATGGTCAGGCCGAAATATCCAACCAGGAAGTAAAGAACATCCTTGAGAAGATGGTTAAACCCACTCGAAAAGATTGGTCTTTACACCTCAATGATGCACTCTGGGCCTATAGAACAACATTCAAAACACCATTGGGAATGTCATCCTACATGCTTATCTATGGAAAAACATGCCACTTACCTGTCGAGATAGAGCACAGAGCTTACTGGGCTATCAAGGCAGTAAACATGGACTTAGATAAGGCAAGACAGAAGAGGCTACTTGACTTGAACGAAATTGAAGAAATTCAAGCAATGGCCTACGACAACGCAAAGATTTATTTACTTTAGGATGCAGGAAGTAGTTACTTTAGGAGATGCCCCTCAAGGCATCCCTAATTTAACTTAATTTTATTTTTTAATATTATTTATTTTATATATTAGGAATTAAGATTTATTTACTTTAGGAACTAAGTTTTTATTTTAAATTATTTTTCATTTTAGGAAATAAAGGAAACAAGGAGAGGAGAAGAAGTAAACCAGCCCACCATAACAACAGCAGCCCAAAGGATGAGTCTGTCGTCACAGCCTGTCATCCGTTGTCGCAACAGACGTGGAAAATACAACTTGTCACCAAGCTGTCACGACAGACACGCAAACGCGTAGCAGACACGGAAACGCGTAACAGACGCGTCATAAACTGTGTAACAACTGGCCTCGTTATTCGCGCTTGTCGTTACAGCTCCAACGGGCAGAAAATCATTCATCTATATAAACCCCCATTCACTATTCATTTTTCACCTCACTTTTACTCTCTCAACTTGTTTTCTCTAGATCTCAAAGTTCTCTTTATTTTCCACAAACATTGCAACTATGACTACCAGACAGACTCGTAGAAGTGCTGCCTCCAGTTCTGCCAGCTACAGTGTCATCTCAAACTGCTTCTCCTCCACCGACTCCGCTGGCAGATATTACTTCTCCTTCCAGAAGAGGGAGATGTGGGAAGAAAGAGGGTTTCTTTACACCAAACGCACGGAAGACCTCGGCCTCGAACCTTTCATTGCACGAAAAATCAAGGGCCTCAAATGGCAGATGTTTGCTGCCCAGCCAGAAGAGATGAACGTCACGTTGGTCCGGGAATTTTATGATGTCGTCGACAGCAAGGATACCACGACCATGACAGTGCGAGGTAAAGAACTTACTTTTGATCCTGCTTACATCAACACCCTCTATAGCATATATGTCAACAAAAAGGAGAACAGACACAAGAGATTCGTCAACAGTCTGTCGCCGGCAGATTATGACGCAGTGATGGCAGAGTTAACGGAGGAGGGAACAGAATTGAACACCGACCCAAAGCATCGATGGACGGTGAAAAGAACTCAACTAACTCCCGAGGCCAAACTATGGAATCACTTCGTGAAGAAGAGAATCATGCCATCCTCCCATAACAGTACAGTCGACCGACCCAGGTTAGCACTTGTCCATTCAATTTTGAATGAAAGGCCCATTAACATCGGTAGATACATAAGGGAGGGAATTTTGGAATGTGCTCTCCGACCATCGGGACCTCTTGTTTTCCCGTACCTCATCACCGAAATCTGTCAAGGCCACAATGTCCCAGAAATTGCCGAAGACTTCAAGGTCCAAGGGAAAGGGTGGACGAAGCGTAAAATATTCAGCCTCATGGAGCTGAAAGCAGCCACCCCATTGTTCTTCTTCAACGCATCTGCCACGGCAGAACAGACAGCAGACCCCAGTCACGCAGAACCGGCCGCAACAGAGCAGCAGCAGCCAACGGCAGCAACCCTCCACATGACACCTCCACCCAGATTCTGTCAACTCTCAACAGGATCGAGGAAAGGCAGCTCGGTCTGATGAATTTGGTTAGAGACTTCACGGCAGCCACGGTACATTTTATTCATAATGATTTAAATTTTGCAAATGTACCGTTCCCTACCTTTCTAGAACAATATTTTGCTGCTCCCACACCTACTCCTACTCCTGGTGCCACACCAAAGACCCCATCTGCTGCATCCACTCCTACTCTGGCCGCGACAGCTGAAGGTGGCAGCCAACCTACCAGTACTAGAGGTGAGAAACAGAAGGAGCCCATGCCAGAACTCAACGATGACTAGTTCGAAGGGTTCTCCTCTTTATCCGTCTGGCAGGACTCTAACGACAAGCCCTCTGTTGCTCGAAACCTTGTAAAGGAGTTCACTCCAATGAAGAGGCAGAAGCCCAACAAAACTGGTGAAGGACCATCCGGCCAGGGCAAGTCTGCCAGCAGCAGCAGCAGCAGCAGCTCCGAAGATGAGGTACAAGTGCTGGACAAGCTACCCCAGATCTCACCTACCCGTATCCAGCCGCCAAGGGAAGCAAAAAAAAAGACAACCTTTGCCTCTCCAAATCCTTTGCCGGCACCTGCCATAAAATTCTCTGCCCGCCGGCAGCTACAGATCAGTAGCAGTAGCGATGACAGCTCCTCAAATTAAGTTTCTATCTTATTTTTGCTGTCTTGTTGTTTTGTTTATCTTGTGATATATTTTTCTTTTTTTATCATTCATGCTATCATGCATTGAGGGCAATGCAACCTTCGAGTTTGGGGGTAGCATCCCTCCAGCAATGAAGTGTCTTTTGCTTCTTAAAACTATGTCCAAGTATTAGTTATTAGTTAGTTTATTTTTGCTAAAAAAAATGGCTTAAGTCTTTGAACTGAACTTATCTGCCGCGACATACTCTGTCGTGGCAGTGCCTTTAGGACATTTTTAGGAACAGTTTAGAGCCTTGCTATAGTTATGATCTTTAAACACCCTTTGTGACTCTTATGCTGTCTAGACTTCTACTGGTAAACTAGAGTAGGAAAGCTTAACACTTGAAGCTGCCCCTAGAGGTGCCTAACACTGGCTCTAGGAAAAGAAAATAAGAAAATTTAGACTCGATACCCCTAGAGGTGCCTAAAAATGGCTCTAGGAAGTTAGCTAGAGGTGCCCGAAAACAGGCTCTAGTCAACTTGAGATAAGGAAAGAACATCGAGTCTAATTTAGAAAAACTAAAGGAGCCTAAGAATTGCCTCCAAGAAAAGAAAATTTGGCATAAAAATTCAAATAAGTAGCTTAACTATTCTAGTAAACTAAAAGAGTCTAGGCACATATTTGTTCACAAAACATGCACACACTACACGGGACCTATAGCATGGTTCCGAATAAATCCAGAATTGTCCGACAAGGTGTTGTTCGTGATAGGGCATGTGAGGTAGGTAATGAAAAGTCCACTGAATTAAGCCAAACAAAAAGTTTTATTTTAGTTAGGTAATATTTGCTCGAGGGTAAGCAAGAACTTCAGTTTGGGGGTGTGTTGAGTATGTAAAAGTTCTATATTTTACCCCTTATTTAACCCGTATTTCTACTGCATTCAAGCATAATTCATTGCATTTAGGTAAAGTTTTACATATACATCACAATTAGATAAAATGACATAGTTGCTACTGATTTTGGCTATTTTTGCAGGTATCTGCTGCGGCAGCTGTAGGACAGCGAAGGAGCAGAGCTGGAACACAAGACTGGAGTCGAGAAGGAAGACGCTGCCATGGCTACTGCTGTGGCAGCCATGATGACAACATTGGTAAAGGGAAAAGTGAAGTGGAGCTCGACAGATAGAGGAATTCAAGCCGGTCTGTCGTGGACCACTCCTATATTTTTCTGAGCCCTATATCAAAATGAAGGCCAAGCCCAAAGTTTAAGGAAGAAACCCAAAGCAAGAAAAGAAGACGAATTAAAGGCATCCACTCAGAAGATTTAATCTTAATAGAGTTGTACTTTAGTCTGAACTTGTATTCTTACCTTATTAGAAAACTTGAACCCAAGGCCTATATAAAGGCATGTAATTCGACCTAGGAAAGGATATCTCTTCTCTAGCCGTCTTCCCCAAAACCCTTGTCGTTTTCCCCCTTCTCATCAAGTTCTAAACTTCCCCTAGGGCTAAGGGTTGATTCTATAAAGTAGTTGCAAGGATTATACTGTTTTTAGGAATTTTCTGTTCATTGAATAAAACTTCAAGTTTACTTATTCTGGTTTTCAACATCTTACAAGAGTATCGGGAGAGCATTGTGAGATTATCTGTTTACTTAATATCGGGAGAGTTAAGTATACGAAAGGAATAAGTGCAGGTTCTCCAGTTTATGGTTGAACTATCTCGGACCTAGGGATAGGACGAGGTTAAGTGGCTAAGGAAGAATTCAATAACATCGGTGTTCATCCTTCGATTCACGTCGGGAGGTATCATCCAAGACGTGTTCATCGACAGACTTGGACCTAGGGATAGGACAAGTCACAGCAGGGATTCTTGCCAAGCTTGAAGTACAGAGTTGTGTGATCGCTGCCGCGACAACAACAGACTGCTACCGCCGCAGGTGCTGCTGCGACAAGGAGGACGACAGAACATGAATTTCTATACAGTGCAACACATGCACTACCGAGCAAATCAATACCGACCTATTTCTTAAACCCTGAATCTTTTATCTTTTATATTCAGTATTCTCCAATATTATTTCCCAACAATTTAAACTCCCTTCTTTGTCTCTTGTGCAGCAATTCGAGGATAAAGCTATTTCCAGTCCCTGTGGATTCGACATCCGATACTTCGTGTATCACTTTACTACTTGCGTCGTGTACACTTGTACTCTATTGCGATAGACTATTTGACACGCAACATACAACAAGGTGGTTGTTGTATTGAAACGCTATAGAGTAAATCATAGACTAGCCACAACTTATCATCCCCAGTCCAATGGCCAAGCAGATGTATCTAATCGAGTAATTAAAAATGTCTTGGAAAAAGTGGTAAACACCGATAGAAAAGATTTGTAACCCCCTAAACTCGGCTCATAAGAAATGAGATGAATCTAGGAAGTCGGGTTTGAAGACTTTTCCCTCAAGTAAAAGATTTTAGGTTTAAATAATTTATAAAACAAAATATTTATTAAATAACAATAATTACTGTAAAATATTATACAACCTACAACACCTAAAAACCAATCAAGCATACAAAGCAATCAAATTTAGGATGTCCATGAAGACAACAGAGTTAGTAGTGTACTAAACATCTCCCAAAAGCTGGAAATACAACTCCTTACTCAAGCCCCCACTTCTTCCTCCATTGCTCTTTGGAAGAGTCTCCCACTTCTTTCACTATGCAATTAGTTGTAAATTTGGATTACAACTTGCGGAAGATAAAAAAGGGGTAGCTAACTTACATTTTAAGCTGAAAAAACGAGATCGAATCCTCCTTTAACCCATTTTCCTCAAAACTCCCCACAAAACACATATTTTTCTTCCTTCATACTTTCAACCAAACTTACCTCAAAAGGTAGATCTTTAAGAGATGATTATACTGCACTCAACAATAAATCTGAAATTGTTATCCAAAATGACAAGATTTGGGGTCTCTAGAGAAAGAATGAAGAAGAGTGATGAAGGGTACAAGGAGACATGGGTGAGCTCATCCTCTGTTCTATGTAGAAAATAAATAGGGAAAAACAACTTCCCCCTTTTGAAAAGAGAGGTAAATTACCTCAATACCCCTTCATCATCTTTCTACCCCATCCACAAGACCAAAAATCAAGCCCAAGGTCAACAGAAGCCCACTAAAGCTCTCAAGCAACCCCAAATGGGCTCAACTCTTCAGCCCAACACCCAAGCCCACAGATTGGGTGACCCGACTCACAAATTCTAAAATCTGGGTCGCCACAGGGGTGGCGGTGGAAGGATGATCAAGTGTTCTCTTTACGACCTGCTTATCATTTTCTTCAAGGGGCGGGGCATGTGGTGACTGAGACAATTGGAAATTCATTTGGAAGGTGGAGATTCTGCAACGCATTAGCGTTTTCTGGTGGCTTTTCATGTAGAATAATCTATTAACAAGCATGGAGCGTGTTAGATGACACATGTCGATGTCCAGATCTTTCAATATCCCGTGATATTTGGTCTCGAGTGATTAAATCTGACAGGTTAGTTGAATTCTTCACATTACCCCTTCGTGACTGGTTTTTGGCTAACCTCCAAAATCTAGGGAATTCCACGGTAAGTAATTTGGAATGGCCAATCTTTTTCTCGATTATTTGTTGGTAATTATGGAAATGTCACTACAATATTATCTTTGATCCTGATTATTATGAAAGAGAGGCCTTCTTCCAAGCTGTTTTTGTTTGGAGACGGAGGTTATGGTGACTCAAGAAGACCAACATGTTTCGAAGGAAGGACCCAGAGCCTTTCACCTGTGGTTGTCGCCTCAAGCTGGCTAGGTTAAAGCCAATGTGGATGGGGCTGTGCATGTCTAGAGAGGTGAAGCAGCTTCAGAGGTATGTTACAAGATGATCATGGGGCATGGATTGTGGGTTTTTTCTCAAAGCATTGGTAATTGTTCTATTTTTTATGCGGAATTATGGGTTGTTTATGATATTCTCTTGCAAGCATGGAATTTGGGTTATCTTTACATTGAGCTTGAGACGGTGTAACCCCCTTAACCCAGTCTAGACGATTGACCCTAACCAAAGTGATTACACGGGGAAAATCGAAGCCAACTCGTTAAAGCCGACTCTAATTAACGACCCCTTTTTATCTTTCATAGATGCGAATTAGATCCTATGTGATCAACATAGAGTAAAGGAGAAAACGGCGCAACGATCATATGTCGTTTAGGAGTTCCATTGCACAGTTTAAGCTTTTAGGGACCAAAATGTAATTTTCATAAATTACAGGCACCTTTCCAATTTTTAAAGTTACCAATATGCAATTAATCATATTTCATGCTTCTCTGCAAAATTTCATTTCAAACGAATCATCCAAACTCATTCAATTGCATACACAACATTCAGGGACCAAAATGTAACATTCCATACTTGTAAAGGCTCAATTTAACTAAATTAACGGTCATGTATCGATACCCTGCTACCCCGTATCGATACGCGGGGAGGCAGTAGCTAAAGTTGAGCAAGGGCATCAATACACTTCCCCCATGTATCGATACAACCTACAAAATTTGCACAGGCGTATCAATACACCTGATGTCCGTATCAATACACCTGCACCATTTTAGCTTGAGGGTATCGATACACCCTTCAAAGTTTTCATGGCCTTATCAATACACATGATGCCCGTATCAATACCTATGCACCATTTTAGCTTAAGGGTATCGATACACTTACCCGAGTATCGATACCCATACCAGAAATGCTCAAGAAATAGTCCCAAAAATGCATCATACTTCATCCAATCACACCCAAAACATATGGACATGTTAATAACATCAACAATAACATAAGAGCATTCAACTCTAAGCACATGGCAAGCATTTGATATAGCATCATGAGAACACAAGGCATATAAAAGAGCATGCTTTAACCAAAAACCATAAGCATCCCAAAAGGCAAGGTAAAACAACAAAACAAGTATAAAGGCCTTCTACAAACCGGAAAGAGCACACATATCTTGCTACAACTCAAGGAAGTCCAAAACACATCTCCCTAAAACAATCCATTAAATCCTATTGCCATATATCATTACTAAAGGTAAATGTAAAACATCATACTTGAGCTTATCTACTCCTTGGATTCCTTTAAGCCTCTTTGCTGCCCATGATGTCTCAATTATCTGCATTATTGGTAAAAAAGAGCGTAAGCACAATAGCTTAGTGAGGCATGCTCTAAAAACACCAACACAACAATGCAAGTTTTTAAAACATTATCTTGAAATCCATTTCTAAAACCATGCTCTTTATATCTCATGCTTGAAATTCATTTCAAAGCAAATCACCATTTGAAAACCACATGTACCATCTATCTATCTCATGCATTCAACCAATGCAAAACTCATGGCAAAGCCACACATGCTTGATATACAAAAGCATTTCATAATCTCAAAATCTCATATGCATTTCTCAAAGCATAAAAACATTTCAACCATTGGTACATGTGAATCATAGCTCATTCTCATATATTGGCATTTCATTTTCTATCTTTACTCGGATATATGGATTATCTTAACATAAATCAAGTCTTACCCCAGTGGAATCTCGTATCACCGGACTCTCATGGCAGTATCTATCTTCGTCACAAAGCTTGGGTGTTTCACCAAGACCTACCCCGATGGAATCTCTCATCATCAGACTCTCACTTTGAATCGGGATGGCACTACCCCCATTGCCCGACTCCAAAGAGCACGTACGAATTTTAGTTTAGAGTGCACTTTACATCCTATTGGTCGACCAATTATATTCGGTAACATCTCATCAATTATGCCAATATATTGCATTAAAAACATCATCTCACCTACTGTTTTGATGCAATATTTCTAAACCAATCTCATCCCATTTCAAAATCAAATTTCATGCATAGCATTTGACCAAAATCTCAAACTCTTTGCAACATTGCTCAATCTCATGGGATCAATATAGCATCTAGTATCATGTCATAAATCATGCATAAAACAGTAGAAATTTTCTATCTCAAATCAAGAGCATGTCAAAAGCATTTAGGGGCATCATCCACATTTCGAGAGCGAATCTAAACATACTTACTTTCGGACTTAGGATGGTGCTTCAAACCAATCCTAAATCCCCAAAACTCGTTCCCTTGTCCCTCAAGGACTTCTAAAACCATTTTTCACTTACCGATGACGTTTCGCTTGTATGCCGAAACGGTTTCTAAGCTTTTGGGTCCTCCGGATCAACACCAAACGCGTCCGATGAAGTCTCCCATGTTCAACACACATAAGATCATAGGATTAATGCATCACCATGCATTAAAATCACCAGCCACTCATTCCAACCCGCTGCCCTGCTCAAAACTAGCATTTCGGCTATCCGAAACAACCGAAAACACTTCCAAACTTCCACCAATCAAAATCCAGCCAAGATCTATCAATTCTAACCTTTTTCTAAACTTCAATTAACATAAAAAATCAGCATAATCTCGACCTTATACCTCAAGCAATAGCAGAACATCAAAAACACCTCAAAAACCACAAATCTAACATCTTAAAATTAGAGACCCAAGCCTATTCGGATTTTATTTGTTAAAACCTCATTCTCAACATCAAATAACATCCAAAATATGTTGAAAATCAACCTCAATTTAGAACATCACATAAAAATATGAAAATCACCAAGATCTCCCAAGAATCTTGAATTTAACCACTATTTCTTGTTTATAACATTAAAACAACTCAAAAACCATTAACAAAGGATTGATAACTTGAGAATTTCAGTAAAGAACTGATCATTAGAGGAGAAGAATGAAGCTTACCTCTAATGATTGATCTCTCTTCAATTTGGGCAAGTTTTCTTGAAAAATCCAAAGCAAAATCAATGTGATTTGATGAAACAAAGTTGGAGAATCAATTAGAGAATGAAATCTCAACAATCAAGGTGAAAATCAAAGATTCTTTGATGAGGGAAAAGTGTTTGGTTGAAAAGAAGTTCAGAGAAATGAGGATAGACAAAACTAACATGAATTTTCTTATGAAAAGTCAACTTTTTGTTTCCTTTTTAATTTCCTTTATTATATTACAAAATCATTTATTAAAATCTCCCAAATTAAAGAGAAATCTGATGAAAATAAATGGTAAAAATAGCTCCTTAAAGATTCAAAGTTTCAATCCTTTACAAAACAGTCACTAGCCAACTTTTGCAAAAACTGCATTTTGGTCACTATACCAAAATGTAATATTTCCAAAACTCATTTTGTAAATTTTTTACCACTATCATTTAAATAATAAATAATGATTTTTAGAAAATTTTCCTTATTTTTAAAACATCCCAAACTAGGTTTTCCCTAAACCGACCTCAAGGATTCAAATCTCTAATTTGCGGTCAATAACCCATCAAACCGATCCCTGAACCTTTTAGACCCAAAGCCAGGGCGTTACAGACGGATAATTTGGAAGTGTCGAAATTTCTTCTATGAACTTTTTCTAGTTTGATTGGTTCAGCTTTATTGGACTAGATCTTCTTCTTATTTGCTTAGGAGTGGACTGTTAAAATTCGACATATTAAGCGTAAAATGAAGGTGGTTATAGATATATTGACGGCTCTATCATGAGGTTTACCGGTTGGGAGGACTATATTCCTTGAACCACCTCCGGATGTTCTTGTTAATGTCTTAGATGAGGCTCTTATGGCTGCTTAGAATTTATTCTTGTACTCAGTACTAGTGTTTACTGTTGTTAAAAACAACTACCACATTTATATAAACTATTAATAACTATTATATTTATTATTATTAGAACCTAAATTAATTTTGCCATTAATTAATGAAATTACATGGAAAAAATCGTAAAATCTTGTATAAATAAAATCATATTATTTACTTGTGAGAAACGAAGAAGATCTGCAACCAAATTCGAATATTTCTCTAAAAATAAGATAAAATTTCCTAAAAACTAAAAAACTTAAAACAATTATTAAAAAATTACAAATTATTTATAATAACAATAGATAATAAACATACTCTTCTAATATATCTTCAAATAATCCTTCAATTATACTTGAAAATATTTCACCAAATTTTTTACCTCAAACTCTCTCAACTCTCTCTCTCTCTCAAATATTAACTCTGTACCCTAACTTTTTCTTCAATACAGACGACAATTGTCTCACATGCATTTAATAATGTGTTTCCACCTACAGCTGGGGACCTCGTGTGTTTAAAATTATCCCATTTAAGGTAGTCAGTAGGATAACTGTTGGAATCGATAAGCATTAAAAGAGGACACCACCTACAGATAGTGACCTCCATGTTATTAAAATTTTAAATATCTTGCCACCAGACGCCAGTTGTAGATGACAGTCATATTGTTGTTTTTTAAAAAATATTAAACTAATATTATCGCCACCTGCAAATGGTGCTTTGGTTTTAAAAATATATACGAAATAGGTGTCACCAGCTGCAAATGGCAACATTTTATTTTACTATAGCAATCACCTCATTCCCATAAATAATGTTGGAGAGAACTCATTCCTCTAATTCTTTATTTTAAGGGCATTATTTCTCTAAAAATAATTCGGCTAATAGTCAAGCTTACAATGATAAAAATACACATTCACATAACACATGAATGAGTTAGACATTTAATAAAAAACGAAGTACTCTCTTTAAAGTATGTGAAGTCAGAAAGGAACCTAATTGTTCCTCTTTTTCTAATTTTTTTGGTCAAAAATTGGTTCTATATTTGTCACAGGAGATGAGCCTAAAGCCCGTTAATTGAGGAACTTATGGTGGAAACCCAACTTAGTTTGTCTAAGTTCAATGTAGAAACAAAATCATGATAAGACTCATAGTGTATATTCCTGCTTATCCTTATAACGAATAATGTACATGCACAATGATGAGCTTTTTGCTTTTAATAAATTCATAGCCCAATCTTTGAGTAGCCTAAGTGAGAAAGACTTGATGAATTTACCGTTATAGTTGAATAACTACTCTTTATGAGTCCATAACCTAAAGTTTGTGTGGTCCTAGTGAGAAGGATTAGATGGATTTGCCGCTAGAAGGGATAAGTTCCTTAACTCTTAATGAATTCTATCTCAAGAGTTTGGTGTTCTTATTTGAGAAGGACTTATTATATTCATCGAATAAAGGAGGTTGAATTTTTATTCCATAGTTTGGGTGGTTCATTTTAAATGAACTTGAAGAATTCACCTATTTTTTATTGTGAGGTTGAGCTTACTGAAAATCTCTTAATAATTTCATATCTCTAACTAGAGTGGTTTATATTGAGATAAACTTGATGAAATTACCTACGTGAATGAGAAGAACTAGTCACCTTCTATGAAAGACATTAGGTCATCTTTCTAGTCTACTAATTAGAATCCTTTGGTATTATGGCTATATATACTTTGTTGATTTATCGAGGACTTTGGTACATAAATGTGGTTAGTATGTTAATAAGTTTAAGATTCGTTCACATAGTTAAGAGAAGAATTACTCATTTTCACTATATACTAGTTCTAGATACATTCACTAGTGCTTAAGCAGTTAGTCTCGTTATTGCTCTTCCCACGTTTTAACTTCAAAATTCTCAATTTTTATAAAAAAATTCTTTCGCATCAGTAGAGGAATGTTGGTAATGCTCAATGGAGTAAGAGCATATAATCTCACATTGGGTGAGAAAATGAATTGAGATGGGTTTATATAAGGTATTTGTTTTCCCTCCTTGTTTAATAGTGATATGACAAGACCTTTACATCCACGCACCATCAACATAATTTGGTTCATGTTAACATGTGTCTTTGACACGTCTTGCATGTGAATTATATATTTGGAAAAATTCATAAGAATATTTTTCTTTATAAAAACTCAAATTTCAAATGTTTCAAACAGTGTATTTAACCAGACTAAAAATTTGATTCGAATTGAATTAATTTCAGTCACTACTATTTTAAATTCTATTGTTTATCTACAGAATAATTTTTTGCTTTGAGAAGTTAAACAGTAAAATAAATATTTGTTTTAAATATGTTTGTTACAACATTCATTTTAGTTTAATTGGAATATTTTTTCTCTTGAATTTAAATGGTTTTAAGTTTTTGAAATAGAGTATTAAACAGTATTAGATATTATGTTTTCTGCCCTTTCAAATTACCCTATATATACGAGCTTCCTCAGCTCATTTGTTATGATTAAAAACACATTTCAAATTACAAAGTGTTATGCTTTCTCACCCTTTGTTTTGACAAGTTTTCTGTTTTATTCTTTGAGTTCTCATTAGAGAATAGCAGTACCACCATCTTTTGCTCTTGATTTCGGATGTACAATTTCAATAAGAGATTGTGTTAACATCGAGGAGCATCGTTCAGTGCAACGATTACACCAGCAGGACAAATTAGCTTTTAAGGTAATGATTTAAAATCATGACACAATTAAACTTAATTTTATTTTTATTGATTTATTTCTCAGTCAATGCTAATATTTTTGTTTTGCAGTAGTAGTATTTCTAACAAAAAAGACGTCAAGACATTATGGCTCATCTTAAAGGTATAATTTTCATGTGCAATTTTTCATAAATACGCATGAACATAAGTATATTTCTTACAACATTAGTGATGCACATCTATTTTAAAAATACTATATTGATATTTATTTACTTATTTGATTGTTAGGACAAATTTAATTTTTCAGATAATGTATATCCTTACGTGATTAAACAAGTGCAAGCTCAATATAAAAATCGTCAATATCATTTATATCTTCGTTATCTGAAGAGCAATGAATGTCCAAATGATGTAGACTCAAATAATTGGAAATGTTTGATTGTCAATAAATGGACTGCAAATAAATTTATGTTATTTTTATCTAATAAATTTTATTTTTTATTCATGTTATATAAAAATAAAATTTTAATCATATTACATGCTTAGAGTGATCGAAACAAAGTGAATAGAGAAGACCAATAAATTGTATCGATTATTTGCACAAAATCAATTGTTCAAAAAGCACGTGAGATGATAAGTACAAATTAAATAGTCAATTCATGTGAATCCAACTTATTTGTTTATGTTTAAATCTTGTTATTTTATAAAGATAAAGATTCTGATGAATGGCATGATGTTGTAACACTTTGGAAGACTACACATATAAAATCTAACGGTACTTGATTTGTGTCAAATGGAAAATAAATAATGATTAGTTTATTCTTTATTTCATACTAAATATATTTATTTAGAAATATTGTATTTATTTAAAAATATAAAATAAGCTTCGAGAGGAGGAAGAGAAAATTTTATCTGCACCTATACTACTAATGGGCCATTTTGCACTTGTTTTGGGAACAACATTAAATTACTTATGCCGTATGGGTGTTGAAGGAATAACATTTAGTTCTTATGTAAAACATTTCATTTTAGCATAAACTGGAGTTGCAAGAAGACATTCAAAAATGAAGTGTAACCCCCTTAGCCCGGCCTAGACGGATGACCCGAACTACGAAGATTACACGGGGAAAACCAAAGTCAACCCGAAAGTCAACCTTGATTAACGACCCTTTTTTTATTTTTAACTTTTTCTAAATGCATATTAACCTTAGGTGTACTCTTGAGATAAGCATACTCAAAAAATCACAGCAATCGGAAAACAATAAGGGCTCAATTGCACAACATACGAATTTAGGGACCAATTTGTAAATTCTGGAAATTAAGAAGACTTTACCAATTTTTAAGTTACCATTATGAAATTAATCATGTTTCATGCTTCTCTGCCAAATTTCATCTTAAACGGACATCCCAAACTCAAGCAATTGCACATACAAAAATTAGGACTAAAACGTAAAGCTTGCAAACCTCAAAACCATTCAAATCAGTGCCCAACGGTCAAGTGTTTCAAAACGGGTCTAGACCGTTCAGAAACACGGGCTGGAAGTAGCCAAAGTGTTTCGAAACACCTCTGCCCGTTTCGAAACACCCAGGCCAAAACATGTACCTGTTTCGAAACAGGCAAGGGTGTTTCGAAACACCCTGCCCAGAAACAGCAGAAAGATCTGTTTTTACACTCTTTCGACCCCCCAAACACGCTCATATGACCTCTATGTCATGCCAACAAGTCATCAAACATTAAAGGAACATATTTGCATCATCAAAGCTCTATCACGGCCTCAAATAAGAAAAACCATAAGTCTAAAGGCATGCATCCTATAATGAAAAGCAAGCAATCATCAAATCTCTAAAACAAATACCAAATTGCCATTTACATGATCCAAACATCATCATAGGCATTAAACCAAACTTAGGGAGTCCAAAAAATCTCCCAAAAACTCAATCTAGGTTTCCATTGCCAAATACCAAAAGCTAATAGTGTTGTGAAAATAGTCATCATACATGAGCTTAGACTTTCACTTTGATCCTTGACCACCTTGCTGCCCTTAAAGCACTTCAATGCTCTGCATTATTGGTTCAAGAAAGAGAGAGCGTAAGAACATATGCTTAGTGAGAAATGCTCTAATGAAACAACACAATAATGCACTTTGTAAAAACACCTTTCCAAGGCCTTTAATTTCAAAACATCATTTATCATGCATCTATGCACACAAACCAAACATCTCATGCTTCAATACATCACATGTCATATTGGCTCTCAAGTGATAATCCATAACCATTTTCAACTCAAAACACAATCGGATACGCGGATTACAAGCGTTGTCTCATACGCTTCATACACACTACCAAACACTCAAGGTGGAGTTTACCGGTACAATCACAACCCCTCAACACCCGTGATGGAGTCTACGGTACAATTACAACCCCTCCACATCACTCATTGGTAGTTGTATAACATCACTAACGAGAACACGGGACACACAACACAAGATCCTCACATGGCATTTTAACCACCATTATGATCTTAGACATCTCGTTAGTGTACTTGGATGGAGTTTACGGTACAATTACAACCCCTCAACATCCAAGGCGACTTTATTCACGGTGCACCCAATCCTATAGCCGGCTAACTATATCCGATTCAAGTACTTTTAAACCAACACATCACTTGCCAATATACATCATTTACCATCATCAATCCACTGTTTTTAAGCATTAAACAAAGCTATTAAATAATCATGCATCACTATGCATCAAACCGCATTTATCAATGTCCAAATCAGGGATCTCTTACCTTGCGCATCCTTCAACACATGGCTTACAAAACCAGCATTAAACATGCTAAAATATGCTTTCAAAACAGAATTTAAACATGCAAAATAAACACATTGCATTCAACCATCTCATGGTTCATCAAAAAGAGAGTTTCTCCGAAAAACTTACTCTTGAGCTTAGCTAAGTTGTTTAGACTTAAACTAAGCTCCCATAACCTTCAAAGATTGGTTTCAAAGCTGAAAACCAAACTTCACTCACCGATTCCGTTTCGCAAGCTTGCCGAAACGCCGATCAAGCCTCCGGATCAACACCACAAGGATCCGAAGATGTCTCCCTTGTTTTAAACACATCAAAGCAGAGGATTAATGCATCATCATGCATTAAAATCTTCAACCAAAACACCTAAACTCGTTGCTCTCATCAAAACTCACATTTCGGCTACCAAACACAACCGAAATCACATCCAAACACCTCTACAACAATACCCAGTCAAGATCCATCAAATCCAATCATTCTTAAACATCAATTAACATCCAAAAAGGACCTAATCACGTCCTTATACCTCCAGCTATAGCAGAACATCAAAATCACCCCCAAAACCACCATTTTCTCAAGTAAAACCTTAGGAAAATCAACCTATTCGGGATTGCATTGATTAAACCTCAATTACACATCATTTAGACATCCAAAATACATCAAAAAGACATCTCAAAACAGAGCCCAATCATCTATTACGAATTTCTTCAAAATTAAATCCAAATCTTGCATTTTAAGCCAAAATCAAGAACACAACAATAAAACCTTTAATAAAACTCAATTTAAGGATTGAGAACTTGGGAATTTCAGTAAAGAACTGAGTATTTAGAGGAGAAGGACGTTCATACCTCTAAATGTGGGTTTCTCCTTGTTTAGAGCCAAAATCCTTGAAAATTCAATAAGTAAATGATGAGGATTTGGTGTAGAAATGATTAGAAATCATTTAGAGATTGAAATCTCAACTTTAGGTGTGAAAATCAAAGGAAAAGTGGCTGTGGAAATGTGTTTGGCTGAGGGAAAATTGAGAGAAAATGAAATGGGAAAATTTTGGCAAAAGTTAGTTATGAAACTAAAATATCTCTTTTCCCTCTTTTCTTTTTATTAAATAACATTAAATGAGACTTTAAAATTTAAGAAAATTCTAGAGAAACCCTCCCTTGGGTAAATTAGCTCCTTAAAGATTCAAAGTTTCAATCCTTTTAAAACAGTCACCAACTTTTCAAAAATTACATTTTAGTCACTAACTTGAAATGTCATATTTCCAAACCCCATTTTGTAAAATTGATTTCACCACTCTCTTATGTATAATAAAAGAGGATTTTTAGATATTTTTCCATATTTTTAATGCATCCCGAACTAGGCTTTCCCTAAAAACCACCTTTTATATTCGAACCGTAATTAAACCGGTCCGGTTCAGACCCTAAACTTCCAAGCCCAAAATTGGGGTGTTACAACTCTCCCCCCCTTAAGAAATTTCGTCCTCAAAATTTACCTGGAGGAAAAAGGTACGAAAACTGCTTCAACATGTCATCCCTTCGTTCCCACGTGGCTTCCTCAGCACCACGATGCTTCCACAACACTTTTACCAACTCAATGGTCTTGCCTCGAAGAACTTTACTATCCGAATCCAGAATCTCCACCGGTTCCTCATCATAGGTCAAATCCGGATTCAACTCCACTTCTTCCACAGGCATCACATGAGAGGGATCCGATCTATACTTCCAAAGCATAGAAACATGAAACACATCATGAATCTTTTCTAACTCTTGCGGTAACCTCAACTTATACGCAACAGGACCCACACGCTCAATCACCTCGTATGGTCCAATGTACCTAGGGCTTAACTTACCCTTTCGGCCAAACCTCATCACCTTTTTTCAAGGCGAAACTTTCAAAAACACACGGTCACCCACCGCATACTCAATCTCCTTACGCTTCAAATCCGCGTAAGACTTCTGCCGATCAGAAGCTGCCTTCAATCGCTCACAAATGAGCTTCACCTTCTCGGTGGTTCCTTTCAACAAAGCGGGTATCGAAACCAACTTCTGACCTGTTTCAGCCTAACAAAGAGGAGTCCGACACTTCCTCCCGTACAAAGCTTCATAAGGTGCCATTTGAATACTTGCCTGATAACTATTATTATAGGCAAACTCCACCAAAGGTAAATGTTTCTCCCAAGAACCCTGAAACTCAATCACGCAGCACCTCAACATATCCTCCAACACCTGGATAACACGCTCAGACTGTCCATCCGACTGCGGATGATAAGATGTACTGAAATTCAACCGTGTACCCAAAGCCTGATGCAAACACTGCCAGAAATGCGATGTAAACCTCGGATCTCTATCCGACACAATCGACTTTGGCACACCATGCAGCCGCACAATCTCAGCAATGTACAGCTCCGCAAGCTTATCCAAAGTGTACGTAGTATGCACAGGCAAGAAATATGCACACTTCGTCAGGCGATCCACAATCACCCACACCGAATTCTTCTTCGATGGCGACAAAGGCAAACCAAACACGAAGTCCATGGTAATCCTCTCCCACTTCCACTCAGGAATCCTCAACGGTTGCAACAACCCTGAAGGAAACTGATGCTCAGCCTTAACTCGCTGACATACCATGCACTTGCTTACAAACTCAGCAACATCTTTCTTTAAACCCACCCAATAGTACTCATCACGAAGATCATGGTACATCTTAGTACTACCAGGGTGCATAGCAAAAGGACTACTATGAGCTTCAGTCAGAATAGCAAGCCTCAACTCAGCATCACTGGGCACTACTATCCGACTTCCAAAGCATAAAACTCCATCATCATTAAAGCAGAAATCCGATGGCCTATCCTCTAATATATCATGTACATGTGGCACCAAGGAATCATCCAACAACTACTTTTCCTTAATCAACTAAATCAAGGATGGTTTCACTTGCAACTCAGCCACAAGACCACCATCACGCGAAATGCTCAAACTGGCAAACATAGCCATCAACTCCACAGCTACCTTCCTACTCAAGGCATCTGCTACAACATTAGCTTTACTCGGATGGTACTCGATAGTCAAATCATAATCCTTAAGCAACTCCACCCAACGTCGTTGCCTAAGATTTAACTCCTTCTGAGACATCAGATACTTCAAGCTCTTGTGGTCCGTGTACACAGTACACTTCTCACCATACAAGTAATGTCTCCAAATTTTCAAAGCAAAAACTACCGCAGCTAACTCAATGTCATGCGTAGGATAATTGCACTCATGCACCTTTAACTGACACGATGCATAAGCCACCACCTTACCCTCTTGCATCAACACACATCCCAAACCAACGTAGGACGCATCACTATACACCACAAACTCTTTCCCTGATTCAGGTTGAACGAAGATAGGAGCTTGCGTTAAAGCTGCCTTAAGCTTCTCAAAAGCCTGTTGTCTCGCTTCCGTCCACTCATATATAACATCCTTCTGCAACAACTTCGTCAAAGGTGCAGTAATCTTTGAAAACCCATCCACGAACCTCCGATAGTACCCCGCCAAACCAAGGAAACTACGGACTTCATGAACAGATTTAGGAGGCTTCCAATTCATCACTGCCTCAATCTTCTGAGGATCAACACGTATTCCTTCAGCAGAGACCACATGACCAAGAAACACAACTTCTCTAAGCCAGAACTCACACTTGCTCAGCTTGGAATAAAGCTGATTCTCCAACAAAGCCTGCAACACAATTCTCAAATGCCCCTCATGCTCATCCTCAGTACGAGAGTACACGAGAATATCATCAATGAACACCACAACAAATTTATCTAAGTATTCATGGAACACTCTATTCATCATGTCCATGAAAGCTGCAGGAGCATTCGTCAAACCAAACGGCATCACAAGAAACTCATAATGCCCATACCTCATTCTGAAGGCTGTCTTTGGCACATCCACATCCTTCACCTTCAGCTGATAATACCTTGACCTTAAGTCAATTTTAGAGAACACAGCTGCTCCCCGAAATTGATCAAAAAGATCATTAATTCTCGGCAATGGATACCGATTCTTGATAGTCAACTTGTTAAGCTGACGGTAATCAATGCACATTCTCATAGTGCCATCCTTTTTCTTCACAAACAAGACCGGTGCACCCCAAGGTGACACACTCAGCCGAATGAAACCACGATCAAGCAACTCCTGAAGTTGCGTCTTTAGCTCTTTCAACTCTTTAGGTGCCATTCGATAAGGAGTAATGGACACTGGAGTTGTGTTTTCATACAGCTCAATCCCAAACTCCATCTCGCGATTAGGAGGCAATCCAGGCAACTCCTCCGGAAACACACCAGGAAACTCTCGCACAGTCCTGATATCTTAGACTCGTAACTCCTTAGAGCTAGGATTCATCACAAAGGCTAGGTAAGCTTCACAACCTCGCCTCAGCATCCGGCTCGCTTCCAAAGTAGACACCATATTGGCAAGAAACTTCACATTCTCACCAACCACCACTACCTCATAATCATCCGCAAGCTTCAACGAAACTCGCTTATTCTCAAAATCCACTACAGCTCGATGCTCGACAAGCCAATCCATACCAAGGATTACATCAAAACCATAGAAAGGCAATTCCATAAGATCAACATGAAAAACATGGTCTTGCACAACCAAGGGACATCTTCTATAAAGCTTTCGAGTCACAACAGTCTCACCAAAAGAACTAGTTACACGCATACCAACATCCAAAGACTCAATAGGCAAACCAAGCAATTGAGCATGTTCACGCAAAATGTATGAGTGTGTAGATCCAGAATCAATCAAGGAAAGTAATGACAAGGATTGCAAAGTGAAAGTACCTGCGATCACATCCGTGTCATTCCTCCCCTCCCTCTGAGCATACACTCTGGCCTGGCCACCACCCTCAGGCTGAACAGCTACCACATGAGCCACATTCCTTCCACCATCCTCTCTACGCTGGAAATTACCACGGCCGCGCCCACGACCTCTCTGTGGTGCAACAACTCCAGGAGCACGTCCCTGACCACCACCGGCCAACAGAGGACACTCTCTCTTCATGTGATCTGCCAAACCACAGTTCCAACACGAATTACCGGTCACCACAACAAGAGCCTGTACCTCCCTCACTGCTCGAGGACAATCACGCCTCAGATGACCACGCGATCCACATGCCCAACATGTGTTCTGATCAGCTCTCGCCCTGTCTCCCTGAACAGGCGCACCTTGCCCTCCACCACCATGCCTAGCTGAATACTGATACTTCCGATCACGTCCTTTCTTGTTCCGTCCGCCACCGGAACTATACTCAGCAGCTCGCTTGCCCGCACTAGAACCAACTCCTCTAGAAGATAAACTCAAATTCAACTCAATGTCTTTTGCTCTACCAACCAGCACATCAAAGTCAGTGTACTCAGCAGCCAGCATATAGGTCTTCACTTCCGTCACCAAACCATAACGGAAACATTCACACCTCTCACGCTCATCAGGGATAAGCTCAGGTGCGTACTGACTGAGTCAGACAAACTGAAACTCGTACTCAGCCACTGACATGCTCCCTTAAGTAAGAGACATGAATTCCCTTTTCTTTTCATCCAGGTACCGCACACCCAGATACCTCCTCTTGAACGCGTTTAGAAAGAACGTCCAAGTCACATCAGCATCCTCCATTCCGGACATAGCGGTTGTCCACCAGGTATACGCATCGTCATGCAACAATGATATTACACAGCCCAGCTTCTGCACTTCATTGCAATTCATTTGTCCCAAAATTCTCTTGGTACTTTCTAACCAAGACTAGGAACCCTCAGCAGACAAACCCCTGAACTCAGTCCCTCACAGACTGCGCAAGCGTTCCAGAGGTAGTCTAACATTAGTATCTCCCTGATGCCCAGCTCCATGAGCTCCAGCTACCGCCGCCTGAAAGGCTCCAGCAATAGCCTGAATCAGCACTGTCATGTCAGGAGCAGCTTGCCCCTGCCCAGCTTCAGGTCCAGCGACCCCAGCACCAGCAGCAGCACCAGCTCCCTCACCCCCAGCACCACCACCACCGGGTGGAGGAGGTAAATCCACTACATTTTCTGCATTCTCTTCGTTCTCATTTGGAGCCATAGCTCGCGTATTAATCCTCGTCTCTCTACGAGGTCCCATTCACTATACAATGCAATCACAAATGCAATAAACATAGTCAGGTTCACCAAGGTAAGCAATCCAAGTACTCAAGCTCATTTCCAATTAAAACAAATCATTTCATTAGCTTTGATATGGCAATGGGTCCCTCTAACATGCTTCACCACAGCATACACCACAATTGCAACATTTTTACAATTCATACATCATACTTTCACTCAACAAGTATACAAGCAATCATACACATATCACCCACATAACCATTCCCAAATACTCGAGAACTCAGCTCTGATACCACCAAATGTAACCCCCTTAGCCCGGCCTAGACGGTTGACCCGAACTACAAAGATTACACGGGGAAAACCAAAGTCAACCCGAAAGTCAACCTTGATTAACGACCCTTTTTTTTCTTTTTAACTTTTTCTAAATGCATATTAACCTTAGGTGTACTCTTGAGATAAGCATACTCAAAAAATCACAGCAATCGGAAAACAATAAGGGCTCAATTGCACAACATACGAATTTAGGGACCAATTTGTAAATTCTGGAAATTAAGAAGACTTTACCAATTTTTAAGTTACCATTATGAAATTAATCATTTTTCATGCTTCTCTGCCAAATTTCATCTTAAACGGACATCCCAAACTCAAGAAATTGCACATACAAAAATTAGGACTAAAACGTAAAGCTTGCAAACCTCAAAACCATTCAAATCAGTGCCCAACGGTCAAGTGTTTCGAAACGGGTCTAGACCGTTCAGAAACACGGGCTGGCAGTAGCCAAAGTGTTTCGAAACACCTCTGCCCGTTTCGAAACACCCAGGCCAAAACATGTACCTGTTTCGAAACAGGCAAGGGTGTTTCGAAACACCCTGCCCAGAAACAGCAGAAAGATCTGTTTTTACACTCTTTCGACCCCCCAAACACGCTCATATGACCTCCATGTCATGCCAACAAGTCATCAAACATTAAAGGAACATATTTGCATCATCAAAGCTCAATCACGACCTCAAATAAGAAAAACCATAAGTCTAAAGGCATGCATCCTATAATGAAAAGCAAGCAATCATCAAATCTCCAAAACAAATACCAAATGGCCATTTACATGATCCAAACATCATCATAGGCATTAAACCAAACTTAGGGAGTCCAAAACATCTCCCAAAAACTCAATCTAGGTTCCCATTGTCAAATACCAAAAGCTAATAGTGTTGTGAAAATAGTCACCATACATGAGCTTAGAGTTTCACTTGGATCCTTGACCACCTTGCTGCCCTTAAAGCACTTCAATGCTCTGCATTATTGGTTCAAGAAAGAGAGAGCGTAAGCGCATATGCTTAGTGAGAAATGCTCTAATGAAACAACACAATAATGCACTTTGTAAAAACACCTTTCCAAGGCCTTTAATTTCAAAACATCATTTATCATGCATCTATGCACACAAACCAAACATCTCATGCTTCAATACATCACATGTCATATTGGCTCTCAAGTGATAATCCATAACCATTTTCAACTCAAAACACAATCGGATACGCGGATTACAAGCGTTGTCATATACGCTTCATACACACTACCAAACACTCAAGGTGGAGTTTACCGGTACAATCACAACCCCTCAACACCCGTGATGGAGTCTACGGTACAATTACAACCCCTCCACATCACTCATTGGTAGTTGTATAACATCACTAACGAGAACACGGGACACACAACACAAGATCCTCACATGGCATTTTAACCACCATTATGATCTTAGACATCTCGTTAGTGTACTTGGATGGAGTTTACGGTACAATTACAACCCCTCAACATCCAAGGCGACTTTATTCACGGTGCACCCAATCCTATAGCCGGCTAACTATATCCGATTCAAGTACTTTTAAACCAACACATCACTTGCCAATATACATCATTTACCATCATCAATCCACTGTTTTTAAGCATTAAACAAAGCCATTAAATAATCATGCATCACTATGCATCAAACCACATTTATCAATGTCCAAATCAGGGATCTCTTACCTTGCGCATCCTTCAACACATGGCTTACAAAACCAGCATTAAACATGCTAAAATATGCTTTCAAAACAGAATTTAAACATGCAAAATAAAGACATTGCATTCAACCATCTCATGGTTCATCAAAAAGAGAGTTTCTCCGAAAAACTTACTCTTGAGCTTAGCTAAGTTGTTTAGACTTAAACTAAGCTCCCATAACCTTCAAAGATTGGTTTCAAAGCTGAAAACCAAACTTCACTCACCGATTCCGTTTCGCAAGCTTGCCGAAACGCCGATCAAGCCTCCGGATCAACACCACAAGGATCCGAAGATGTCTCCCTTGTTTTAAACACATCAAAGCAGAGGATTAATGCATCATCATGCATTAAAATCTTCAACCAAAACACCTAAACTCGTTGCTCTCATCAAAACTCACATTTCGGCTACCAAACACAACCGAAATCACATCCAAACACCTCTACAACAATACCCAGCCAAGATCCATCAAATCCAATCATTCTTAAACATCAATTAACATCCAAAAAGGACCTAATCACGTCCTTATACCTCCAAATATAGCAGAACATCAAAATCACCCCAAAAACCACCATTTTCTCAAGTTAAAACTTAGGAAAATCAACCTATTCAGGATTGCATTGATTAAACCTCAATTACACATCATTTAGACATCCAAAATACATCAAAAAGACATCTCAAAACAGAGCTCAATCATCTATTACGAATTTCTTCAAAATTAAATCCAAATCTTGCATTTTAAGCCAAAATCAAGAACACAACAATAAAACCTTTAATAAAACTCAATTTAAGGATTGAGAACTTGGGAATTTCAGTAAAGAACTGAGTATATAGAGGAGAAGGACGTTCATACCTCTAAATGTGGGTTTCTCCTTGTTTAGAGCCAAAATCCTTGAAAATTCAATAAGTAAATGATGAGGATTTGGTGTAGAAATGATTAGAAATCATTTAGAGATTGAAATCTCAACTTTAGGTGTGAAAATCAAAGGAAAATTGGCTGTGGAAATGTGTTTGGCTGAGGGAAAATTGAGAGAAAATGAAATGAGAAAATTTTGGCAAAACTTAGTTATGAAACTAAAATATATCTTTTCCCTCTTTTCTTTTTATTAAATAACATTAAATGAGACTTTAAAATTTAAGAAAAATCTAGAGAAACCCTCCCTTGGGTAAATTAGCTCCTTAAAGATTCAAAGTTTCAATCCTTTTAAAACAGTCACCAACTTTTCAAAAATTACATTTTAGTCACTAACTTGAAATGTCATATTTCCAAACCCCATTTTGTAAAATTGATTTCACCACTCTCTTATATATAATAAAAGAGGATTTTTAGATATTTTTCCATATTTTTAATGCATCCCGAACTAGGCTTTCCCTAAAAACCACCTTTTATATTCGAACCGTAATTAAACCGGTCCGGTTCAGACCCTAAACTTCCAAGCCCAAAATTGGGGTGTTACATGAAGTTTCAAGACTTGTTGAAATTACAAAAAAGCAAGAAGAAACCAACGTTCCACTCCAAAATAATATGAAAGCTTCACGTGAAAAACAAACTATAGAAAATTTATAGTCTAAGGAAAGGCTATTGAAAAACAAACTATAGAGTTTCATCAAGTAAGAAAATTATCTGCACATTTAGCAAGTGAACGGTTAGTTTCAAATTTGTTTCTCGATACATCTCATTCAAATTCTCAACTAGTGATGCGAGTACAATATTTAAATTAAATAAATATTTTTTAACTAATACTTTCTCGCGATATATTAATTAATTTTTATACTTAGTATTTCAATTTTTGTCGATAAATTATATTCTAGGTCTAGTTTGCCACATCAACATTGGTCTTAACCAATGAAAGTTATGCATTTCATCACTTTTTCCATGTTATCAACTCGTTTGTTTAATAAGTTTTAAATTTTTTTTTCAAATGACATGTAAAAAAAGTTAGTGAAGATTCATTGGTTGAAAAAATAATGGGAGAAAAATGGTGAAATAGATAGTTTTTATTAGTTGGGACCATGAATAATGTGGTGAGCCAGACCTATAATATAATTTTCCCTTGTTGTCTATTTTGTAGGAAAATTTCCAAAAATTAATCTGGTGTGGAGGACATGGCTTGGACTTCAATTTTTTCAATTTAGTATATGTTCATACATATTCTTAACCCTTTGACAATGCACATACACTTTACAGGCAAAGTGATTTGAACCCAGATCTCCTATGATAAACATCTTCCGCTTTTCCACTAAGACCACTTTTTAGGTCTGATGATATCTTACTATTAAATTTATGCATTATGAACCATTTAGATTTTTTAAGTTTATTTTGGATATTTTTTATGTTTTAATATTATTTAAGCTTTTTGTTGACTTATTAACTTTTAAATATAATAATAGTCTTCGTATTGCAAAGTGGACGAATTGATAATTAAAAATATATTTTTAGTAATTTTATATTTTATTCATTAGTAATATCTTTACTAATTTAAAATATTATGATGTAAAAAAATATTAATTGATTAGAGACGAGATAATTTTAAATGTTAATTGATTAGTTATTATGATGATATTTTGTCACAATTTTAATTTTTAGTGACAAATAAATTAGTCATAATTCAAAGAGTTACTGTGACGAGTTAATTTATCGCAATTTCTAAATAATTATTGTGTCGAACATCTAATCACAAACTTTTTATTATGACATTTTTTTATCAAGGAACATATTTTTAGTGGAAAAAAACAACTTTTCGTGAAAAAATTGTTGGGCACAAAAATATTTGCAGTGTCACAAAAATTCGTTACAATTTCTATTAATTGTTGTAACACCCCAAAATCCGGTCTAGCCGGAATTAAGTTCTACTCAACCGAAATCCTATATTGATGAAGTCTAAATATTGTATCAGCTAGATAGTTATTGATATCAGACCCTAATTGAGGTAAAAATATTGTCATCAGATTCTATCGAATAATATTGAACTTATATAATGACTAAATTGGAGAAAATGCAAGTTGGAGAGCGAAATCGTAGTATGGTGAGAATTGAGGGACTAATCTTGCGATTAGCCCATCCTTAATTAATTTTAGCTCATGTGGGATAGTCCGAGAGCTTTCCTTCAATTATAGCACATATGTTATATAAAACAAAAGGAAAAAGGAATTAGAAAGCTTACCCGAGAATTTCCTAAGCAAACACCTTCATCTTTCAAGCACACACCTCCATTGGAGAGAGTTTTGAGCTTCACTTTTTCTTCGTTTTATCGATATCGAATCGTTGCTATCAATCAGATAAGCTATAATCCTCAATCAATTATTGGATTCCATGGATATATTGAGTTTAATCTCAAGTTAGGGTTTTGACCATCTATGGATATTTCATCGTTATTGTTTATATTGAAGTCGAATATCAATTTTGATATCGTTGTATTGATTTTGATATCGAAATATCGACCCTAACAATCTCCTTATTGATTTCCTAGCTCAAGAAGTTGAAAAAGGACAGCCATCATCTCCATCCCAAGCTAGGAACAAGGGGATTGTTATCCGAGAGCCTTGAAAGCTTCGGATTGTTAAGGTGAGTGTAGTCGGAGTCTCAAGATTAGGAGAAAAGTCTTCTTGAATCTTTATTTGATGTTTTAGATTACATCGCTAATATTGATATTGAGGAAGTTGCATTGGATGGTTAATCTGACATCTTTATAAGTGTTGGTAAGTTTGTCATTGAACATTGGTCATAGTTATTGGGATCGTCATTGAGCATTGTTATTGTATAGATATTGTTATTGAAACATTGCGAAGAAATCATTGATTACAGGGATGGACCGATGGGGGTGCTGGGGGGCAACCGCCCCCCCCCCTAAAATTTTGAAAATCATATATGATTTAGAAAAATTTTAGAATTTTTCTATGTATTTTCTATTAAAATTCTATTTTCGCCCCCCTAAACTTTTATAAGTTCGCCCCCCCTAACCTAAAGTCCTGGGTCCGTCCCTGATTGATTATTGTTATTAGCATTGAATTATGAAACATTGATTATAAAGCATATTGGCTATTGATAATATTGAAATCATTGATCATCGGAATACTCATTGATTATTGAAATGGACATGAACATTGTAACCTTGGATTTTAGTAGACATTGGATACAATTTGCATGTCATAGAATTCATGAGCTCAGTGTACGGGTGGACTACGGTCCTAAGGCTACGGCCTATATTGATTTGGCGAGGCGGAGGGATGTGTATTGATATTGGTCATATTGACGAGGCAAAGCGATTAGACCATTCATTGATTTGGTGAGGCGTAGGAATTTGCGTATCTAATATCTTGATTCAACCCAAGGATTAATGATGAAATGAAAATGCTAAACATTTTATATTGATGCATAGTTTAATATTGCTATGCATGAGATCATGTATAAAGACATTTGACATAATGTTGTTCATATTGTTTTTGACTACGTCACTAGGCAATGTATGCCTAACGTGTCTCATCTTATGCATTTTCAGATTGAAAGATTGTGTGTCGGAAGATCGGATTGTCAAGGCAAGACAAGTCACTACCAGCCTCAAAGTAATGTGTTTTTTACTTATAAACTCCTAGGAAGGTGGCAAAGTAATTGAACTAGTCGTTTATGCCTATTTTGATGTGTATGTGTGATGTCTATGATGTAATATGGTTAATGTCTCTAAATGGCCTTTTTGGTAAGCTTAAAATGATTGAAATTTGCCTACTAAGCTCAAAAAGGTAAGAACGTAGTAAATGGCATTTGGACATCGTTTAGTAGGTCAAATTTAATAAAAATCAGCAAAAATATGTCATTATAGGTCAAACCGTATCGAAACGGGTGATGGCGTCTCGATACGAGTAAGCATAATTGTGCCTGAGGAATAGGGCATATCGAAACGTTCCATGGTTGTTTCAAAACATTTTGCCTCTGGAATCCTTTTTTTTCGATACAGGTTTATAGCGTATCGAAACGAGTCAAAGTCAAATGAAGTTAACCTGTTTCGATACGATGCATGCTCGTACCAATACGGTCTAAAGGGTAGAGTCAGCAAGGGTTGACCATCGTTCCCCGGTTTCGAAACAGCCCTAGGGTGTTTCGATACGGGGTTAGTTAAGTTAGTTAAAGGCATATTAAGCAGTTTGAAAGGTGTAGAACTAATGTTTTGATATAATAATTGAAAATGTTTTAGACAAAGTTAAAAAGAATTCAAAACCATTTCTATGTCCAAACAACTTGAAACTATGTTTAAGGGATATTTCAAAAAGGTTTTATATGTTTTCAAACCCAAATTTAACAAAACCATCTAGGCGTTTCGAAACGCCTCTAGGTGTTTCGATACGGGACATCACAGTGGCAAAACGTTTTGATACAGCCTTGTCTGTTTCGAAATGGGGCTTGATCTGGGTGAGAATTTTGCCTAGTGTTTCGATACGGCCACTGCCGTTTCGATATGCCTATGTGGCATGACCTCAACGGTCATAAACCCCCCAACGGCTATTTCCCAACTACCTTTTAATTGCAGGACGTTTCGATATGGGAATAAGCATTTCGATACGACCGTTTCGATACGGCCAAGGGTGTTACGAAACGGGTGTTGCATCACACTGCAACGGCTCTTTCTAATTCAAGAGAGTATCGAAACAGGGTCAAGGGTTTCGAAACGGAAAGTTGCAGAACTGCATTTATGGTGGGAAATAAAGTCTCCAACGTCTCCAATTCAACCCTAACGGCTAGTAACATCTACAAACTCATTTAGGAGTATAAAAGGGACCTCCAAGCATTAAGTAATGGTTAATGCTTCAATTGTAATACAACATATGATCAAAATGTGTCTTAGTGCCTAATTGTCAATTCCTTGTATAGAAAAACACTAGTGAGCCAAAATTGTTATATTTGCTCAAGTGTTTTAGGATTGGGTAGGAGCTTAATTGTGCAAACAAATACCTATTAGAGGGATTTGAGTTTGCTTATTTTTATCTCTTTGTAAAGAGAGTTTGATCAAAGCTTTGGGTAGAAAGCTTGATCGGTTTTGTAAGGGTTTCCTACTTAGCCTAGAAAAGGGGATGAATCAATAGTGGATTGATTGGAAATCCTTAGTGGGAAGCTAAGGTAGTGGATGTAGACCTTGGTTAGAAGGTTGAACCATTGTAAATCATCTTGTCTTTATCATTTTTAGCTTCCACGCCTCTATCACCCATTATTCCATTTCTCCACCACTTGGCGAGAAAGAACGGTTGAAGGAATCGAGCACCTAAAAACCAAACATTGGTATCAGAGCTTGTCTCAATTGAAGAGGATAAACATCTTATTGAAAAGATTCGGCAAGCTCGATCAACATTTCAAACAACCGCTCAATGGCGCAATCCATTGACAAACCGCCATTCTTCGACGAGACCAATTATTCTTATTGGAAGACGAGGATGATGTTCTTTGTCAAATCCAAAGACTACAAGCTTTGGGATATCATAGAAGATGGCCCGTTCGTACCACAAAGAAGCAAGGCAGAGTGGAATGCCGACGATCATAAGAAGATGAAGCTAAATTGCAAGGCTTTGCACTTCATCTTTTGTGCACTTAGCCTCAACATCTACGAGAAGATGTATTCTTGCGAGAGTGCCAAGGAAGTTTGTGACAAGCTCGAAGTTACATACGAGGGGACAAACGAAGTAAAGGAAACCAAGATCGGCCTCCTCAACCTAGAGTATGAAAACTTCAAGATGGACCCGGAAGAGGGCATTGAGAAGATGTTCCAGCGATTCTCCACCATCACCAATAGACTCAAGGGTTATGGAGAAGTCATTCCGGAAGAGAAGCTTGTTCGAAAGCTTATCTACTCCCTTCCCGAGGCATGGGACTCAAAAAGGACCACTATCATCGAAGGCAAGAATCTCAAGACTTTGAAGCTTCATGAGCTCATGGGGTCACTTCTCACTCACCAAATAATGAAGAAAAATAAAGAAGAGGAGAAGAAGAAGGAAGAGATTAGAGCTATGCGGGAGAAGAAGCTCAAAGGGATTAGCATCAACACAAATGTCATTGCTCTCAAGTCCTCCACATACCATCATGTAGATTCAAGTGAAGAGGAGGATGAAGAAGAAGAGATAGTTCATTCTTTCAAGAAAGGTGCCTCTTACATGAAGAAAGCCTTAAAAGAGCATGAACGAGAATCCATAAAGAAGAAGAGGGCAAGCACTTCAAGCCATAAGAAGAAAGCATATGTGGCTATATGGAGTGATGAAGACTCCACCGACGATGAACAAGCCAACATTTTCCTTATGGCCATCGAAGAAGATTCAAGGGTAACTTCTAATTCATCTACTTCATGTTCATATTCTTTTGATGAATTACAAGATGTCTATAACGATTTGGTTTTAAAATTTAAAAATCACATTTTGGAAAACAAGAAAGTGATTTCAAATTTGAAAATTCAAAATGACTTGATTTCTAAAACCAAAATTGAACTTGAAACAAAACTTGAAGAGTTTGAACAAAAATGTTTTGATTTACAAAATTTGCTTCATAAAGTTCAAGAAGAAAAAGATTTGATTTCCAAAGACCTTGAAAAGAAAATTAACGTTGGAAAATCATTTTTTTTATGTAAGACAATCTAGTGGCCCTAGATTTGTAAATGGTAAAGTTTTTAGAAGTATTTAGGTCTCAAAAGGACTAAGTATTTCAACAAAAAAGGATGAAATTGAAAAATGGATTCCTAAGGGGACAAAATTATGTGCTACTAATGTCTATGGATCCAAAGCAATTTGGATACCAAAAATTACTTGATTGTCTTGTTTAGGTGTGATGGAGATTGATCAACAAGTCCAAAATTGAGAGGGCGGGGGGGCTCCATGCACACAAGGAAGAACACTTGAAGAAGGAAGGCTTCACATCCTCCCTTGTGTTCAAGTGTGGTAAAAATCTAGTTGTTTTATTTGTTTAATTTGATTTTTTTGTTTCAACTAGATTATGACATATGTTGGACTAACATCTTTTGATGATGCTTTGAGTAAGGGGGAGCCAATTTAAAACCAAAATTCTCATTTTTTGTAATCTTTTTAAACCTCCTAAGTTATTTTTGAACTTAATATCTTTTGAATTCTTTTCGATATAACAAAAAAATGGGGAGTTTGGTTTGAAAAATTGTATCTTTAAATGAATAAGGGGGAGCTTTACTTACTTTTCAATTTTTCATCTCTTATTCACATTTTTAAACTTAAAGGGAGAGAATCCCAAACAATTTTTCAAGTTGGTTTTATTATATCAAAAAGGGGGATTGTAGAACTAATGTTTTGATATAATAATTGAAAAATGTTTTGGACAGAGTTAAAAAGAATTCAAAACCATTTCTAAGTCCAAACAACTTGAAACTATGTTTATGGGATATTTCAAAAAGGTTTTATGTGTTTTCAAAGCCAAATTTAACAAAACCATCCAAGCGTTTCGAAACGCCTCTAGGTGTTTCGATACGGGACTTCACAGTGGCAAAAAATTTCGATACAACCTTGTCTATTTCGAAACGGGGCTTGATCTGGGTAAGAATTTTGCCTAGCGTTTAGATACGCCTATGTGGCATGACCTCAACGGTCATAAACCCCCCAATGGCTATTTCTCAACTACCTTTTAATTGCAGGGTGTTTCAATAAGGGAACAAACGCTTCGATACGACCATTTTGATACGGCCAAGGGTGTTCCAAAACGGGTGCTGCATCAGACTGCAACATCTCTTTCTATTTCAATAGTGTCTCGAAACAGGGTCGGGCGTTTCGAAATGGGAAGTTGCAGAACTGCATTTATGGTGGGAATTAAAGTCTCCAACGGCTCCAATTCAACCTTAACGGCTACAAACTCATTTAGGAGAATAAAAGGGACTTCCAAGCATCAAGTAATGGTTAATGATTCAATTGTAATACAACATATGATGAAAATGTGTCTTAGTGCCTAATTGTCAATTCCTTGTATAGACAAACACTAGTGAGCCAAAATTGTTATATTTGCTCAAGTGTTTTAGGATTGGGTGAAAGCTTAATTGTGCAAACAAATACCTATTAGAGGGATTTGCGTTTGCTTATTTTTATCTCTTTGTAAAGAGGGTTTGATCAAAGTTTTGGGAAGAAAGCTTGATAGGTTTTGTAAAGGTTTCCTCCTAAGCCTAGAAAAGGGGACGAATCAATAGTAGATTGATTGGAAATCCTTAGTGGGAAGCTAAGGTAGTGGATGTAGACCTTGGTTAGAAGGTTGAACCACTGTAAATCATCTTGTCTTTATCATTTTTAGCTTCCACACCTCTATCACCCATTATTCCACTTCTCCACCACTTGGTGAGCAAGAACGGTTGAAGGAATCGAGCACCTAAAAACTAAACAATTGGTATCAGAGCTTGGCTCAATTGAAGAGGATTAACATCCTATTGAAAAGATTCGGCAAGCTCGATCAACATTTCAAACAATCGGCTAAATGGCGCAATCCATCGACAAACCGCCCTTCTACAACAGGACCAATTATACTTATTGGAAGACGAGGATGATGTTCTAAGTCAAATCCAAAGACTACAAGCTTTGGGATATCATAGAAGATGGCTCGTTTGTACCACAAAGAAGCAAGACGAAGTGGAATGTCGACGATCGTAAGAAGATGGAGCTAAATTGCAAGGCTTTGCACTTCATCTTTTGTGCACTTAGCCTCAACATCTACGAGAATATGTCTTCTTGCGAGAGTGCCAAGGAAGTTTGGGACAAGCTCAAAGTTACATACGAGGGGACAAACGAAGTAAAGGAGACCAAGATCGGCCTCCACAACCTAGAGTATGAAAACTTCAAGATGGACTCGGAAGAGGGCATTGAGAAGATGTTTCACCGATTCTCCACCATCACCAATGGACTCCAGGGTTATGGAGAAGTCATTCCGGAAGAGAAGCTTGTCCAAAATCTCATCTACTCCCTTCTCAAGTCATGGGACTCAAAAAGGACCGCCATCATCGAAGTCAAGAATCTTAAGACTTTGAAGCTTTATGAGCTCATGGGGTCACTTCTCACTCACCAAATAATGAAGAAAAATAAAGAAGAGGAGAAGAAGAAGGAAGAGATTAGAGCTATGGGGGAGAAGAATCTCAAAGGGCTCGGCATCAACACAAATGCCATTGCTCTCAAGTCCTCCACATGCCATCATGTAGATTCAAGTGAAGAGGAGGATGAAGAAGAAGAGATAGTTCATCTTTTCAAGAAATGTGCCCCTTACATGAAGAAAGCCTTGAAAGAGCTTGAACGAGAATCCATAAAGAAGAAGAGGGCAAGCACTTCAAGCCATAAGAAGAAGGCATATTTGGCTACATGGAGTGATGAAGACTCCACCGACGATGAACAAGCCAACCTTTGCCTTATGGACATCAAAGAAGATTCAAGGGTAACTTCTAATTCATCTACTTCATGTTCATATTCTTTTGATGTATTACAAGATGTCTATGACGATTTGGTTTTAAAACTTAAAAATCACATTTTGAAAAACAAGAAAGTGATTTCAAATTTGAAAATTCAAAATGACTTGATTTCTAAAACCAAAATTTAACTTGAAGCAAAACTTGAAGAGTTTGAACAAAAATGTTTTAATTTACAAAATTTTCTTCATAAAGTTCAAGAAAAAAAAGATTTGATTTCCAAAGAGCTTAAAAATAAAAATAACTTTGGAAAATCAAATTTTTATGTAAGACAATCTAGTGACCCTAGATTTGTAAATAGTAAAGTTTTTAGAAGTATTTGGGTCCCAAAAGGACTAAGTTTTTCAACTAAAAAGGATGAAATTGAAAAATTGATTCCTAAGGGGACAAAATTATGTGCTACTAATGTCTATGGATCCAAAGCAATTTGGATACCAAAAATTACTTGATTGTCTTGTTTAGGTGTGATGGAGATTGATCAACAAGTCCAAAATTGAGGGGGAGCTCCATGCACACAAGGAAGAACACTTGAAGAAGGAAGGCTTCGCATCATTCCTTGTGTTCAAGTGTGGTAAAAATCTTGTTGTTTTATTTGTTTAATTTGTTTTTTTTATTTCAACTAGATTATGACATATGTTGGACTAACATCTTTTGATAATGCTTTGAGTATAGGGAAGCCATTTCAAAACAAAAATTCTCAATTTTTGTAATCTTTTTAAACCTCTTAAGTTATTTTTGAACTTAATATCTTTTGAATTCTTTTTGATATAACAAAAAGGGGACAGTTTGGTTTGAAAAATTGTATCTATAAATGAATAAGGGGTTGCTTTACTTACTTTTCAATTTTTCATCTCTTATTCGCATTTTTAAACTTAAAGGGGGGAGAATCCCAAACAATTTTTCAAGTTGGTTTTATTATATAAAAAAGGGGAGATTGTAGAACTAATGTTTTGATATAATAATTGAAAAATGTTTTGGACAAAGTTAAAAAGAATTCAAAACCATTTCTAAGTCCAAACAACTTGAAACTATGTTTATGAGATATTTCAAAAAGGTTTTATGTGTTTTCAAAGCCAAATTTAACAAAACTGTTGAGTGTGCAAAAGTTCTATATTTTACCCCTCATTTACCCATATTTCTGCTGCATTCAAGCATATTTCATTGCATTTAGGATAGATTTCTTCCTATACATCACAGTTAGATAAAATGGCACAGTTGTTACTGATTTTGGTCACTTTTGTAGTTATCTGCTGTGGCAGACTCAGGGCAGCAAAGGAGAAGAGCTGGATCACAGGACTGGAGTCGAGGAGCAAACGCTGTCGTGGCACCTGCCGTGGCAGCCATGACGACAACATTGGCGAGGTGGAAGAGCAAAGTGGAGCTCGACAGATAGAGGAATTCAAGCCGGTCTTTTGTGGACTAATCCTATATTTTTCTGAGCCCGGAGGAAGAATGAAGGCCAAGCCCAAAGTCCAAGGAAGAAACTCAAGGCAAGAAAAGAGGACGGATTAAAGGCATATACTCAGAAGATTTAATCTCCAATAGAGTTGTACTTTAGTTTAAACTTGTATCCTTGTCATATTAGAAAACTTGGACCCAAGGCCTATATAAAGGCATGTAATTCAACCTAGGGAAGGATATCTCATTCCTAACAATCTTCCCCAAAACCCTTGTCGTTTTCCTTCTCCATCATGTTCTAAGTTCCTCCTAGGGATAAGGGTTGATTCTGTAAAATAGTTGCAAGGATTGTACTGTTTAGGAATTTTCTGTTCAAGTAATAAAAAATTCAAGTTTATTTATTCTTGTTTTCATATCTTACAAGAGTATCGGGAGAGCATTGTGAAGTTATCTATTTGTTTGATATCGGGAGAGTCAAGCATACGAACAAAATAAATACGAGTTTTCTAGTTTATGGTTAAACCATCTCGGCTTAGGGATAAGTACAAGGTTAAGTGGCTAAGGAAGAATTCAACAACATTGGTGTTCACCCTTCGATTTATGCCAGGAGGTATCATCTAAGAAGTGTTCATCAACAGAACTTGGGCCTAGGGATAGGACAAGTCATCACAGGGATTCTTGCCAAACTTGAAGTGCAGAGTTGTGTGATCACTGCCGCGACATCAACAGACTTCTGCTGCGATAGGTGTTGCCGTAACAGGGACGACGACAGAACAGAAGTTCTCTTACAGTGCAACACCTGCACTACCAAGCAAATCAATACCGACCTATTTCTTAAACCTGATCTATTACTCTTTTATTTTAGTTATTATTCACGATTACTCTACAATCAATTTAAACTCTTTCCTTCTCTTGTGCAGCAATTCTAGGATAAAGTTATTTCCAGTCCCTGTGGAGACGATATCCGATACTCCAAGTATCACTTTACTACTTGCGTCGTGTACACTTGCACTATTTGCGATAGAACTCTTTTACACGCAACAAGTTTTTGGTGCCGTTGTCGGGGACTGGCAACATATCTTTCCCCTTACTCTTACTGCACTTTTTCTTTTTAATTTTCTGTTTTTATTGGTATTATTTACCCTATGTTTTTCACAAGGTTTTCTGTTCGCTTATGCGCAGATCTAGATGAGGCAAAGAACCTGAGTACGAACTAAACCCTGAATTCGAACGCACTTACCAACTCAGGAACCGAGTCCGACTCTTGAAGCAAGAAACAACTATCTTGAGGAACACTAGAAGCAACGGTGAACGAACTACATAACAACGAGGTAAATGATGACCAGAGGGTTTCTGAAGATCCTCCCCAAGATGTCCGGAATGAATGGCCTGCCGCTGCCGCACGACAGTCCTGCCGCGACTACATGGTCAATGACCATGTTGAACTGGAAACCACCTTGCCAGACGTGGAAGCTGAGAACTTCGAGCTGAAACCTGCTATGTTCAGCATGATAAATTCCGCTAGCCAGTTTAGTGGTGCTGCAACTGAGGATGCCCGAGAACATCTGAAAACGTTCCAAGAAATCTGTGGATCGTTTAGATTACCAGGAATAAATCCGGGAGTACTGAGGCTCCGGTTATTTCCTCATTCATTGAGAGACAGAGCTAAAACTTGGTGGAATAAACTAACGCTGTGTTCAATACGAACTTGGGCAGATCTCTCTCGTGAATTCTTATCTCGTTTTAATCCTTCTCATTTATCTGAAAGATTGCGTAACGAAATTGCTACTTTTCAACAGGAGGATGACGAACCAATGCACGAGGCATGGGACAGATTTACAAATCTTCCTCGAAACTGTCCAATGCATGGATTTCCCGTGTGGAATCAGGTCGTCAAATTCTACAACGCTGCCAATACACATACTCGTCTGAGAATAGATTCAACTGCAAATGGGCTAATACTGGACAAGGAACCAGACGAAGCAATGATAGTGTTGAAGAACTTAGCGAAAAACGATGAGCAATTTCCTACAGCTAGGAGAGGGGGCAAACGAGGGATATCTGTGAAGGATTATGAAGCTGACAATTCGATGAAATCAAAGGTTGCGTACCTCACAAAAGTAGTGGAAAATCTGCAACGGAAAGATTCCAAAGATGTATATTCTACAGAGGAGGTATGTGAAACCTGTAGTGGGAATCACATTTCAGAAGACTGTCCTTTACAACTGGAAGAAGGGATGTATGTTGGGAATTACAACAAGCCAATAAACTATGATTCCAACAATTACAATCCCAACTGGAGGAAAGATCCTAAGTTTTCCTGGATCAATCTGAATAATGCATTGAACCCTCAAATGCAGAACAACCAAAACCAAGAGGCACCCAGAATCCTGTCGCGACAGGAGCCGCAACAGCCGCACCTAGTATACTGGAGCAGACATTGGCAACATTCATGTCACAGACAGCCACACCTAGTATACTGGATCACTTTGTCAAGAAAACTGAGTCATTCATGGACAAGACAACGATGAGGATTACAAACCATGAGGCCACCCTGAAATCGCTGGAGACACAGATGGGCCAGGTTTCCCAACATATCAAGCCAAGGAACACAGAGGATTCCCTAGTGATACTAAGGTCACTAGAAAACCCACACATGAGGCCAGAGATGAAGAGCACACCAATTAAGGAATCGACCCTAGATTTACCTGCCGTGAACACTGCCCCGGCAGAGGAAGAACAACCTACTGTCAACACACCTGTCGCGACAGCAGAAGGGACAGAGGAGCAAATAGAGGATGCTGAAGAACCTAAACCTCATCAGATCCAAAAACCATGTGAAGGACGTCTTGATGATTATCGTCCTCCACCTCCTTTTCCCCACCGGTTACAAAAACAGAAACAAGAGTACCAGCTCAAAAAGATTTATGATATTTTTAAGCAAGTGCAGATTAATATACCGCTGTTAGAGGCCATCAAGAAGATGCCTGGTTATGCGAAATTTCTCAAGGATGCCATGTCAAAAAGGTCCAGACTTGGGGAATTCGAAACGGTAAAAATGACAGAAGGATGCATGACTATCTTGCACATGCATCCACCCAGAAGAAGAAGGATCCTGGGAGCTTCATCATACCGTGCATAATTGGTGACAGATTCGTGGGTAAGGAACTTCGTGATCTTGGTGCTAGCTTAAATTTAATACCAAAATCTGTGTTTCAGAAATTAGGTATTGGACGAGCAAGGCCCACAACAGTTATGCTGCAGCTGGCAGACCGCTCTTATGTACAACCAGAAGGGAAGATCAAAGATATTCTGGTAAGAGTGGATAAATTTATTTTCCGTGCTGACTTTCTTGTTTTAGACTGTGAAGCAGATGAAAATGCACCGATCATCCTGGGGCGACCCTTCCTAGCCACAGGCAGAACTGTGATCGATGTGGAGAAAGGAGAACTGACCATGAGAGTAAATGATCAAGAAATCAAACTCAATGTTCTCCAAGCAATTAAACATGCTGATGTGGAAGAAGAGTGCAAGGCAATCTCTAAAGTGATCCTTAACCAACCCTTTATCAGATCTAGCTGCCACGACAGGAAAATTGGTCACTGCCACAACAGTCACCTAAAGGACTGTCACGGCAGCAATGACGACAGTGACTCCTCCGACTCAGAAATATCTGACACTGAAGGTCCCGAGGAGGTAAATTGGATAGGTGCTCGTCCAAGTAAGTTCTTAGAGCCTCTTAGATATACCTCGAATGAACATATAATCCAGAAGCTTTCGATTGAAAAGCCACATGTTCTAGATCTTAAGCCCCTGCCAGGGAAGCTTAAATATGTTTTTCTTGGTGTAAATGATACGTTGCTCGTAATCATCTCTTCCAAGTTAATGCAGAAACAGGAGCAGCAACTAATCAGAATGCTACAGCAGCATAAGAAGGCCATTGGATAGACTATAGCTGATATCCAAGGCATCAGTCTGGCATTATGCATGCAAAAGATTCTCTTGGAGGATGATTATAAGTCGACTATTGAGGCCCAGAGACGTTTGAACGAGGCTATGCGAGAAGTTGTGAGAAAAGAGATTATTAAATGGCTCAACGCCAGAATCATATACGCCATCTCGGATAGTAAGTGGGTGAGCCCGGTGCAGTGTGTACCCAAAAGGGAGGCATAACCGTGGTAACCAACGAAGAAAACGAGCTAATCCCAACCAGGACTGTGACCGGTTTGAGGGTTTGTATGGATTACCGGAAGCTTAACAAAACTACCCGGAAAGATCATTTCCCCTTACCCTTTATCGATCAAATGCTTGATAGATTAGTAGTGAAACCTTACTATTGTTTTCTTGATGGTTACTCAGGTTACAATCAGATAGCAATTGCACCGGAGGATCAAGAGAAAACTACCTTCACATGCCCGTACAACACTTATGCTTTTCGGAGAATGCCATTTGGACTCTGCAATGCACCAACAACCTTCCAAAGGTGCATGATGGCAATATTCTCCGACATGGTGGGGGATTTCCTAGAAATTTTCATGGACGACTTTTTCTTCTTTGGAGACAGTTTTGAAGGTTGTTTAGGCAACTTACAGAAGGTGCTTGAAAGATGCGATGAGGCGAACTTGGTTTTGAACTGGGAAAAATGCCACTTCATGGTGGATGAAGGAATAGTACTAGGCCACAAAGTGAGCTGCCGCGACATAGAGGTGGACATAGCCAAAATAGAAGTCATCAAAAAGCTGCCGCCACCCACCATAGTCAAGGGAATTCGAAGTTTCTTAGGACATGCTGGGTTTTATCGACGATTTATTGCAAATTTCTCGAAGATTACCAAACCCTTATGCCACCTATTAGAGCAGAATCGTCCCTTTGATTTTAATACTGAATGTACTAAAGCATTCAAAATTCTGAAGGAGACGCTGGTAACAGCCCCGATCGTACAGCCACCAGACTGGAGTTTGCCATTTGAGATAATATGTGATGCCAGTGACTATGCTGTCGGGGCAGCACTAGGGCAGAGGAAGGATAAGCTCTTCCATGTGACTTATTATGCTAGTAAAACACTAAATGATGCTCAAGACAACTACACCACGACAGAGAAGGAACTATTAGCACTGGTGTTCTCAATCGACAAGTTCCGTCCGTACATACTTGGAACAAAGGTGGTGGTCCATACAGACCATTCCGCACTAAAATATCTATTCACAAAAAAGGATGCAAAAACTGAGATTGATACGTTGGATTCTGATGCTGCAAGAGTTTGACATTGATATCAAGGATAAAAAGGGAACAGAGAACCAAGTGGCAGACCACTTGTCGAGGCTAGGAACGGGAAGGAGTCAATCCACAGACATGACCAACATATTGGAGACCTTCCCAGATGAGCAGTTGTTTGCTGCCACCAGCATTGCCGCGACAACCATGGCTGCAGGTAAGCTTTCTCAAACCCCCTGGTACGTTGATTTTGTTAATTACATTGTTAGTGGGGTACTACCTCCTGAACTTAATTATCAAGCAAGGAAGAGGTTCCAAAATTATGCAAAACATTATTATTGTGACGAACCTATTCTTTTCAAACACTGTGCAGATCCGATTATCATGAGATGCGTGCCACAGGATAAACAGGAAGTTGTGCTTCACCACTGTCATGCTTCCCCATATGAAGGACATTTAGGTGGAAACAAAACCGCTGCCAAGGTTCTGCAATCCGGTCTCTATTGGCCCACATTGTTCAAAGATGCACAAGCTTTTTACAAGGGCTGTGACAAGTGCCAACGGACTGGGAACATATAAAGAAGGCGTGAGATGCCATTGCAGAACATATTAGAGGTCGAAATCTTTGATGTTTGGGGAATCGACTTCATGGGACCATTCTCAGCATCTTGCGGGAACTTATACATCCTACTGGCAGTGGATTACGTGTCCAAGTGGGTAGAAGCGATCTCCACTCAGAAAAATGATGCCAAAACTGTTCAAAGATTTCTGCACAAGAACATCTTCTCCATATTTGGCATCCCAAGGGCGATAATTACTAATGAGGGGAGACACTTCGACAACGGGGTAATTTCTGCTGCCTTGAGAAAATACGGAGTAGAGCACCGGATTGCAACAACATATCACCCTCAGACCAATGGGCAGGCCGAGATATCCAACCAAGAAGTAAAGAACATACTTGAAAAGATGGTAAAACCCACTCGAAAGGATTGGTCTCTACATCTCAATGATGCACTATGGGCCTACAGAACATCGTTCAAAACACCATTGGGGATGTCACCCTATAGACTAATCTATGGGAAAACCTTTCATTTACCTGTTGAGATAGAACACAGAGCTTACTGGGCTATCAAGGCAGTAAATATGGACTGGGATAAGGCAGGACAAAAGAGGCTACTGGACATGAATGAAATTGAAGAAATTCGAGCAATGGCCTACGACAATGCCAAGATCTACAAGGACAAAACTAAGAAGTGGCACGACAGGAAGCTGCTGCCACGACAGTTCTGCCCAGGGCAGCAGGTGTTGTTGTTCAACTCTAGGTTGAAGCTTTTCCCAGGAAAGCTTAAATCTAGCTTGTCTGGTCCTTTCCAGGTTGTCCAAGTTTTCCTCTATGGTGCCATTACAATCAAATCCCTAAAGGACGTGCACCAGTTCAAGGTCAATGGACAGAGACTCATGCATTATCAGGGGACTGAAGCCCCAAGGATGCAGGAAGTAGTTACTTTAGGATATCCCCTTCCCGGCATCCCTAATTTAACTTAGTTTTTATTTTATTTTAATTATTTATTAGGAATTAAGATTTATTTATTTATTTATTTTAGAAATCAAGATTTTTAATTTAGTTTATTTGATTAATTATTTTTAAGAAACAAAGGAAGCAAAGCAAAGAGAAGGAATGAACCAGCACACCACAATCACAACAGCCCAAAAAGCCTAACAGACTAGTCTGTCGTCACAACCTGTCACCAACTGTCGTGACAGACGTGGAGAAGACAGCCTGTCACGGAGCTGTCGTGACAGACACGCAAATGTGTAACAAATGCGCAGCAGACACAGGAACGCGTAACAGATGCGTCAGAAACCGCGTAACAGCTGGCCCCGTTATTCGCGCCTGCCGTTACAGACCCAACGAGTAGAAAATCCTCATTCTATATAAACCCCACTCACTATTCATTTTTCATCTCATTCTCATTCTCTCAACTTGTTTTCTCTGTTTTAGATCTCAAAAAAATTTCATCTCATTTTTCTACAGACCTTGCAAATGGCTAGCAGACAAACCCGCTGCAGTGCTGCCTCCACTTCTGCCACGGCAGTTTCAACCCCGAGTCACAATGCCATTCCCAATCGTTTCGCCTCCATCGAATCTGCCACGAGATACTACAATTCCTTTCAAAAGAGGGACATGTGGGAGGAACGATGGTTCATCTACACACAACCAACGGGAGATCTCGGGCAAGAAAGCTTCATAGCCAAGAAAATTCAGGCCCTCAAATGGCAGCAATTTGCTGCCCAACCCAAGGAGATGAACATAACCCTTGTCCGAGAGTTCTACGATGTCGTCGACAGCAATGATGCCAAGTCAATAACAGTTCGAGGCAAGCAACTCTTGCTCGAGTCTGCGTACATCAACACACTTTATGGATTGTACGTGAGCAAGAAGGAGGACTCCCACAGAAAGTTCGTGAATAGTCTGTCGCCGGCAGACTACCACGCGGTCATGGCAGAGGTCACGGAAGAAGGGACGGAGTGGAACGACGACCCTAAACACCGATGGACCGTGAGGAGAACCCAGCTGACTCCACAAGCCAAACTGTGGAATCACTTTGTCAAGAAGCGCATCATGCCATCCTCTCACAACAGCACTGTCAACAGACCAAGGTTAGCCCTTGTTCATTCTATTTTAAATGAGAGGCAAATAAATGTCGGCCGCTACATACAGGACGGAATCCTTGAGTGTGCCCTTCGACAGTCGAGTCCCCTCGTCTTCCCCTACCTCATCACCACCATCTGCCAGGACCACAATGTATCGGAGATTGAGGAAGATGTCAAAGTCCAAGGAAAGGGGTGGAAGCAGCGAAATATTTATAGCCTAATGGAGTTGAAGGTTGCCACCCCTCTGTCCTACATCAACCCCTCTGTCACGATAGAGCCGACGGCAGGCCCCAGCTCCCCAGAACCTGCCGCAGCAGAGTAACAGCAGACGACAGCAGCACCTCCAGCAGACACCTCCGCCCAGATTCTGTCGATGCTGAAAAGGATGGAGGAAAGACAGCTCTGACTGATTGGCTTCATGAGGGACTTCACGGCCGCAATGGTAAATTTCATTCAAAATGATTTACATTTTACCCATGTGCCATTCCCATCCTTCCCAAAACACTTCTTTACTGCCCCACACCTACCTTTGCTACAAGCCCCAGAACTCCATCTGTTGCCTCCACACCTACACCTGCCACGACAGGCGAAGGCGGCAGGCAGTCTGCCACAGCCAGAGGAGAGAAGAGAAAGGACCCCCTCCCGAAAATCGACCCCAAATATTGGGAAGGATAACTTGTTGCGTGTAAAAGAGTCCTATCGCAAATAGTGCAAGTGTACACAACGCAAGTAGTAAAGTGATACTTGGAGTATCGGATATCGTCTCCACAGAAACTGGAAATAACTTTATCCTAGAATAGCTGCACAAGAGAGGGAAATAGTTTAAATTGATTGTAGAGTAATCGTGAATAATAACTAAAATGAAAGAGTAATAGATCAGGTTTAAGAAATAGGCTGGTATTGATTTGCTCGGTAGTGCAGGTGTTGCACTGTAAGAGAACTTTTGTTCTATCTTCATCCATGTCGCGGCAGCACCTGTCGTGGCAAAAGTCTGTTGATGTCGCGGAAGCGATCACACAACTCTGCACTTCAAGTTTGGCAAGAATCCTTGTGATGACTTGTCCTATCCCTAGGCCCAAGTTCTGTTCATGAACACTTCCTAGATGATACCTCCCGATGTAAATCGAAGGATGAACACCAATGTTGTTCAATTCTTCCTTAGCCACTTAACCTCGTACTTATCCCTAAGCCAAGATGGTTTAACCATAAACTGGAAAACTCGTATTTATTCTGTTCGTATGCTTGACTCTCCCGATATCAAACAAATGGATAACCTCACAGTGCTCTCCCGATACTCTTGTAAGATATGAAAACCAGAATAAATAAACTTGAATTTTTTATTACTTGAACAGAAAATTCCTAAACAGTACAATCCTTGCAACTACTTTACAGAATCAACCCTTAGCCCTAGGGGGAATTTAGAACATGATGGAGAAGGAAAACGACGAGGCTTTTGGGGAAGATGGTTAGGAATGAGATATCCTTCCCTAGGTCGAATTACATGCCTTTATATAGACCTTGGGTCCAAGTTTTCTAATATGGCAAGAATACAAGTTTAAACTAAAGTACAACTCTATTGGAGATTAAATTTTCTGAGTATATGCCTTTAATTCGTCCTCTTTTCTTGCCTTGAGTTTCTTCCTTGGACTTTGGGCTTGGCCTTCATTCTTGCTCCGGGCTCATAAAAATATAGGAGTGGTCCACGACAGATCGACTTGAATTCCTCTACATGGCGAGCTGCACTTTGCTCTTCCACCTCGCCAATGTTGTCGTCATGGCTGCCACGACAGCGTTTGCTCCTCGACTCCAGTCCTGTGATCCAGCTCTGCTCCTTTGCTGCCCTGAGTCTTCCACAGCAGATACCTGCAAAAGTGACCAAAATCAATAGCAACTGTGCCATTTTATCTAATTGTGATGTATATGAAGAAATCTATCCTAAATGCAATGAAATATGCTTGAATGGAGCAGAAATATGGGTAAATGAGGGGTAAAATATAGAAATTTTGCACACTCAACACACCCCCAAACTCAAGTTCTTGCCTGTCCTCAATCAAATACTACCTAACTAAAAATAAAAACTTTTTGGTTTGGCTTAATTCAGTGAACTTTTCTTTACCTACCACACATTCCCTATCACGAGCAATGCCTTGTCGGGCATTTCTGGAATTATTCGAAACCATGCTATAGTTCTTTGTGCATTGTGTGCAAATTTTGTGAACAACTATGTGCCTAGACTCCTTTAGTTTACCAGAATAGTCATGCTTACAAACTTGAGTTTTTATGCCAATTCATTTTTTCTGGAGGCAATTCTTAGGCTCCTTTAGTTTTTTTTTCTGACTCTTGATTTAACTGCATCTTTTCTGGAGGAAATTCTTAGGCTCCTTTAGTTTTTTCTAACTTAAGCTCAAAGAGAAATCTCCCTAAATCAGTGCAAGGCAGTTTTTAAAGCAATGAGTCTGAATTCTTTCTTTCCTTTATTCCCTTCCTACAGCCAGTGATAGGCACCTCTAGGGGCAATCTCAAGTGGGTAAACATTCATATTCCAGTGCACTATAGAAGTCTAGAGAGCATAAGAGTCACAAAGAGTGTTTTACATATCAGAATTATAGCAAGGCTCTAAATAGTTCCTAAAATTTCCTAAAGGCACTGTCACGACAGAGTATGTCGTGGCAGGTAAGTTTAGTTCAAAGACTTAAGCCAAATTTTTGTTTTTATTTTCATTTTTTTGACACAAAAATAAACTTAAAAATAAACTAATAATTAGACACGAATTTAAGACACAACTAACAACTTCATTAATGGAGGGATGCCACCCCCAAACTCGGGGGTTGTATTGCCCTCAATGCATGACAGGATGAAAAATAAAAAACAGAAAAAGCAAATACATCACAAAAAATAAAACAACAAAGACAAAAAAATATAAGAAAGAAAATTAATTTGAGGAGCTGTCGTCACTATTGCTGCTGATTTGGAGCTGCCGGTGGGAAGTGACTTTCATGGTAGGGGCTGGCAGGATGCTGGGGGAGGCAGAGGTCGTTTTCTTCTTTGCCACCCGAGGTGGCTGGACACGTGTCGGTGAGATGCGTGGGGGCTGGTCCAGAACCTCGATATCATCATCAGAGCTGCTGCTGCTGCTGCTGGCAGATCTGCCTTGGTCGGAGGGTCCTTCGGCAGTCTCATTGAGCTTCTTCCTCTTCATCGGAGGGTAATCCTTGGAAATTTCTCGGGCAACTGATGGCTTAGAGTCAGAATCCTGCCATACAGAAGAGGAGGAGAACATTCCCAATATTTGGGGTCGATTTCTGTAACCCCCTTAGCCCGGCCTAAGCGTTAGACCCGAACTACGAAGATCACACGGGGAAAACCAGAGTCAACTCGAAAGTCAACCTTGATTAACGACCCTTTTTATTTTATCTTTTCTAGATGCACATTAAGCCTATGTGAATGCTCAAGATCCTTGGGAGAGAAAAGAACAGCGACCGGAAAACGTTTAAGGACTTAATTGCAAGAAATACACATTTAGGGACCAAAATGTAATTTTTGTAAATTAGAGGGACTTCATAGATTTTAGGATTACCATTATGAAATTAATGATGTTACATGCTTCTCTGCCAAAATTCAGCTTAAGAGGACATCTCAAGATCAAGCAATTGCAATCACAACATTCAAGACTAAAATGCAAGACTTGCAAACTTGAACATTTCAAATCACAGCCCAACGGTCCACCATTTCGGAACACTGACACTCGTACTAAAACGCCCGTATTGAAACAGTGTTGACCATTTCGGTACGCGGGTATGTTCCGAGACCATATCGGAACAGACACTTCCTTTAGCCAAAGTGTTTCGAAACACTTCTAGCCGTTCCGAAATGCCAGGCCATTCCAGGCACCCGTTTCGAAACAGCTTAGGGTGTTTCGATACACCCTGCCCAGAAACAGTAGAAACTTCTGGTTTTTCACTTCAAAACACCATCAAACATACTTTAAATCATTCCATAATATAACAGCAACATGCCAAGCATTAAAACCATCAATTTACATCAAAAGCTAGATACATTACAAGCATAAACACGTCAACACATTTATCTCACTCAATCCACCAATCATGCTTTCAACCATAAGGCATAACAACAACAAAATACAAAAAGAGATCCCAAATATTGCATATTGATCATCAACAAGTATCAAACCATAAACCGAACTTGCTCAAAGTAAACAATCTCATTACACAACAACGCAAAAGATTCCCCCCCTAATTGCCTTTATTATCTAAAGCTATAAACCAAAACATACTTCTCAAGTGGAGCTCTTCTTGAATCCCTTGCTTCTCTCTGTCCCAAATTCATTTATCTGCATTGATGGACAAAAAGGAGCATAAGCACATAATGCTTAGTGAGGAATGCTGACAACCAAAACACCATCAATGTAGCAAGCCATAAAACCTTTTTTAAAAGCAATCACACCTCTATAAACCAAGTATTGTTTGAAAACCTCATATAGAACATCAACACCTCAAAATTATGCATTATTCAACATAAGATCAACATTAAACTAAAATGCATTAAGCAACTCAACCCCAAACAACATTCTTACAATAACTTCCACTTAAACCATTTCATGCAATAGTGGCTCGTACAAAGTTTAAACCAATGTCCTTGGAAACCATTTCCACTCCACACTCTTCCTTTCCCATACATGAAAATCATTTCAAAGCAAAACACCATTTGAAATCTAATGTATCAAATATTTATCTTATGCATTCTACCAATGTAAAGCCCATGGCAAAGTCACACATGCTTGTTACTCAAAAGCATTTCATAAACACAATACTCCTTTGCATAAGCAAATCTCCATTTGAAAACCACATGTACCATCTAGCTATCTCATGCATACAACATATGCAAAACTCATGGCAAAGCCACCCATGCTTTTCTACACAAAAGCATTTCATAATCTCATTATCTCATATGCAAATCTCATAGCATTAAAAGTTTCAAGCATTGGTACATGTGACACACATTCTCATATATTGGCATTTACATACTCTATTGTACACAGATATACGGACAACTCACTAGACACTTCCGGTGGCATCTACCATCACCGTACTCACCCGTCTAGAACATAATTTTCCGGTGGCTTCTACCACACCGTACTCTCATGGCGGTTCTACTTTCGCCAAAAGCTTAAGTATTTCATCAAGTCCTTCCCCGATGGTATGCCCCTCATCGGTCTCATGGAAATAACTCTTGTTGCCAAAAAGCTTGGATGGTTCACCAAGTCCTACTCTGATGGAATGCCCATCATCGGTCTCATGGCAATAAATCTTGTTGCCAAAAAGCTCGGATATTTCACCAAGTCCTACTCCAATGGAATGCCCACCATTGGTCTCTCTCTTTGGGACGAATCCCAAGAGCACGTACGAATTTTAGTTTATAGTGCACTCTACATCCTATTGATCGATCAATATATCTGGTAATCTTTACATCATCTATGCCAATATATCATGTTAAAATCACCAATACACTCACTGTTTTTAAAGCAGGCAACACCTTCAAGGCCAAAATGCCGAGCATTGCCTTAAGACGCAAATTAACAACACATACTCTCAAGGAATATTAATTTCATGCATCTTTCTTCAAACCAAGTTTGAAAACCAACTCACATGCTTTAAAACCATGCTCAAACAAAAAATTAAACCACATTGTCAAATCAATCACATCAAAATCCATTTTGATAGTTTTCAAAACAATAATAGCACAATTGAAAGAGAATTCCACTTCACTTACTTCCGAACTTAAACTGACGTTTCAAGCCTAAATTTAATTTCCCAAACCTCTTTTCAAAATTATTCCAAAGCTGGAAAACACGATCTCACTAACCGATACACAACACTATGCTAGCCGACAAGCCTCCCAAGCGTCTGAAACCTCCAACGCTACCTCAATCACTTCCGGATGACTCTCCCCTGTTTTTAACACATAAGAGAAGAGGATTAATGCACCATCACGCATTAAAATCACCAGTCATACAACCCAACTCGCTGCTCTACTCAAGAACCTCATTTCGGCTACCAAAAACAACCGAAATCATCTCCAAACTCTCCCAAAACAAAGCCCAGCCAAGATCTATCACTTCTAATATTTTCTAAACATCAAATAACATCAAAAAGCAACATAAACATGCCCTCATACCTCCAGCAACAGTAGAACAACAAAACCACCCCAAAAACCATCATTCTAACAAGCAAAACTTAGGAAATCAAACCTATTCGGGATTTGATTGATAAAACCTCATTTTTAACATCCATTATCATCCAAAATACATTAGAAAACCATCTCAAAACAAAACCCAATCATTCACCACGAAAATATACAAGATCTCTTCCAAAATCTTGAGTTTTAAGACAATTTCTTGTTTCTAACATTAAAACCACTTATAAATCATTAATAAAGGAATGATAACTTGGGAATTTCAATAAAGAACTGATAATTAGAGGAGAAAGATGAAGCTTACCTCTAATGGATGATTTCTCCTTGATTTGGGCAAGTTTTCTTGAAAATTCAATGTAGAAATCAAGTGGATTTGATGAGGAATTGATTAAGAATCAAAGAGGGATTGAAATCTCATCAAATGAAGTGAAAATCTAAGAAAATTTTTTGGAGAGAAGTGTTTGGTTGAAAGGAATTTGAGAGAAAATAAAATGAGAGAAAATTTGTGAAAAGTAGTTATGAAAAAGTCAAAGGTGGTTTTCTAATTTAATCACCTTCATTTTCTTTAATTAAAACCTTAATTAAATAACCCAAATTAAGGAAAAATCTGATGAAAACATTTTGGTAAAATTAGCTCCTTAAAGATTCAAAGTTTCAATCCTTTACAAAACAGACACTATTTAACTTTGGAAAAACTGCGATTTGGTCACTACACCGAAATGTAGTATTTCCAAACCTTATTTTGTAAAATTGATTCCACCATTCTCTTTTATATATTAAATGAGGATTCTTAGATATTTTTCTATATTTTTAAAGTATCCCGAACAAGGTGTTCTGTTGAGTGGATCGAAAGATCGAAATGAGCCAAGAGGGGGGTGAATTGGATTTTTAAAGGTTTAGCTGGTGAAATTTGCAAATTAAAAGGATATACAAGGAATTTTAGAGTGGTTCAAGTTCCAAATGAACTATACATCCACTATCTTAGCTTCACTAAGGATTTGCAACAATTCCACTAATTGATCTTCCCCTTTTCTAGGCTAAGGAGGCAACCCTTACAATTTTCGGTTAAATTTTCTACCCAAAATTTAACCCAATCCTCACACAAAGATAACAAAGAGTTTGATGGCTAAGATAGTATCTCTCAATAAAAATTGTAGCCCAATTACAAGCACTCAACCCAATTGAAAAAGATAAGAATTAAAATTACAATTGGGGTTTCTAGACAATTTTGGGATTTAAGTACAAATGCTTGGATGTGATGTTTGGATGTTTGCTTTTGGATCAATAGTTGTTACTGGAGCTTTTAGAGGTCCCTTTTATACCTTCTCATTGATTTCTAGCCGTTGGGGGTGTTATCTCACCTCCATAAATGCAGTCTGCAACCACCCGTTTCGGAACGCGGGAACCTGTTTCGAAACGGACCAAAATAGAAAGAGCCGTTGGGGTGCATTTAAGAGCCCGTTTCGAAACGGATTGAACTCGTTTCGAAACACTTTTGCCACTGTCAAGGGTCGTTTCAAAACAGCTTGAGCCCGTTTCGAAACACCCTAACGGTTTCTGAAAAATCAGTTAAAAACTTTGCAACGCTCATATTTTTTCAAATCAAAATGAAGAACCGTTTCGAAACACTTGAAGTCGTTTCGATACGGGTTCTTATGTTCTAAAGCCGTTTCGATACCCGTTTCAGAACAGGGGTTAGCAGTGGTGAAATCATTTCGAAACGCCTTAGGCCGTTTCGAAACATGGACTTAAAAAACACTGTTTCAGTTTTAAGAACACTTGGAAAATATTTGAAAATCTTAGTTTTTAACTTTGGCATATTCTTAAAATCATATGGGGATGTTTGAGGACTTAAAAATTCGTTTTGACATTTTCAATTTAGTCCTTAGGTTCTTTAGTTATATCAAAATTAAAATATCGGTTTCACAATCTCCCCCTTTTTGATATAAAAAAACCAAAGTTAGAATTTTTAAGAGTTTTGAAAATTTTGAACATATTCGAACTCCCCCTTAATTTAAGATAGGTTTTTAAAGTTTTAAAAATGTTTTAACTTTGAAATTCAAGTTTTAAAACTTAAAAACTCTTTAAGCATTTAAAACGAATTTTTGGCTCTTAAATTTCTTCTCCCCCTTTTTGTTAGATCAAAAATAATAAATAAGGCTCATAGAGAATAGAAAGGGTTAGTACCAATAAGCATTAAGTAATAAGCAACAATAATATTAATTCATAAAATTAAAATATCCAAAACATAAATCAACATTAAGTTCAAAATGTAATCCCAAATAAGATCAAAAGCATAGGTTCCTAAAACATAATGAAACATAAAAATGCAAACTTAAACCTAAAATGTATAGATAATATGATATGATATGAATATCCTATGCCTCGTCACCACCACCATCATCATCATCCGAAGTCTCATCGTCGCTCTTGACTTGAGAACGGCGAAACTTCGTCCATTGGCCATAGAGGGTAGAGAAGGACAAATCCATGTTCGAGTGGGAAGCCTCAAGGGATTGGAGTCGAACCTCTACATTTTGCAAGCGAGTGTTGATGGCACCAAAACCCGAAGCCATGTTAGTGTCCATGGCATTGAACCGCTCGGTAATCAAAGTCGTGAGAGCTTCATTGTTTGCAACTGGAGCTTGAGGTTCAACAGGAGGAGGAGGAGGAGGTGCGGTTCTATCAACACGTTCCCAAACATTGTTCACATAGTGAAAACCGGACTTGCGAAGAGAGGACTCACCAATCTTGGACTTGCGGGGTTTTAAAGAGTTTTAATTTTAAGTGAACTTTATCATTAAAAGCCCTACTTAAAGCTGTCTGTGAACCCGTTTCGGAACGGTCCTGACCGTTTCGAAACGCGAGCACGAGAGTTTGACCGTTTTTAGAATTTCAGCTGATCGTTTCGATACGGTGTTGACCGTATCGAAGCCCCGTTGACTCGTATCGAAACTTGTTTCGATACACCCCTTGGCAGTAGCAAAAACGTTTCGAAACCCTTTTGAGGCGTTTCGAAACGCCCTTCTCTCAGACAAGATTTTAAAGCATCCGTATCGAAACAGGATGACCCGTTTCGATACACCTGGGCCTGGAAGTGCAGATGAGGCTCTAAAAGTGCAGAAAATTGAGTTTTTCTAAGGCCTAACTTGCATGAATGACATGAAGGAGCAGGAAAAACATATGCAAACATAAACATACTCCCCCTAGCTATAAGCATGGATGAAATTAGGAGTCAAAACACATAAACATGGCATTTCACAAGATCAAGCAATTTTAAGCACAAAAGAGGTCCTAAAAGGTCAAGATAGGCTAGCTAGACCTAACTCTCTTCTAAGGGACCAAAAACGCTCTTTGTCTAAAGGTTTTGTAAATATGTCCGCTAATTGATTTAAGGTGTCTACATACTCTATAACCACATCTTCTTTAAGGACATGATCTCTAATGAAATGATGCCTTATTTCTATGTGTTTGGTTCTAGAGTGTTGGATGGGATTTTGTGTTAGACATATAGCACTAGTGTTGTCACATTTTAGGGGTATGGTTTCAACTTTAATTCCATAATCTAAGAGTTGTTGCTTTGGTGGTATGGTTTCAACTTGAGCACAACAACTCCCTAAGGATATGTACTCGGCTTTGGTGGTAGATAAGGCTACACTATTTTGTTTCTTAGAGAACCAAGATATGAGCATACTACCTAGGAATTGACAAGTTCCCGAAGTACTTTTCCTATCGATTTTGCAACCCCCATAATCCGCATCCGAATAAGCATGAAGGTTGAAGGTGGAGTCTCTAGGGTACCAAAGACCTAAACAAGGAGTATCTCTAAGGTACCTAAAGATTCTCTTAACGGCTATAAGGTGAGTCTCTCTAGGACTAGCTTGAAACCTAGCACACAAGCAAACACTAAACAAGATATCCGGTCTACTTGCGGTAAGGTAAAGCAATGATCCAATCATAGAACGGTAAAGTTTAGAGTCAACACACTTACCTCTTTCATCTTTGTTAAGCTTTGTAGATGAGCTCATAGGTGTGGCTTGAGGCTTTGCATTCTCCAAGCCAAACTTCTTGAGCATATCCTTTATGTACTTTGCTTGATTGATGAAGGTGCATTCCTCTTTTGCTTGATTTGGAGTCCCAAAAAGAATGAGAGCTCCCCCATCATGCTCATCTCAAATTCACCTTGCATTAGCTTAGCAAACTCTTGACAATGACTTTCGTTAGTAGAACCAAAAATAATATCATCAACATAGATTTGAACTACTAAGATGTCATTTTTATACATTTTTATAAAAAGTGTAGTGTCCACCTTACCTTTTTCAAAACCTTTTTCAATTAAAAAGTTTGAAAGTCTTTCATACCAAGCTCTAGGAGCTTGCTTTAAACCATAAAGAGCTTTAGTGAGTTTGAAAACATGATTTGGAAATTTTGAATCTTCAAAACCCGGTGGTTGTTCCACATACACTTCCTCATTTATAAAACCATTTAAAAACGCGCTTTTAACATCCATTTGAAAAAGCTTGAAATTATGATAACATGCATATGCAAGCAACATCCTAATGGCTTCCATTCTAGCTACGGGTGCATAGGTTTCATCAAAATCTATTCCCTCTTCTTGAGTGTAACCTTGTGCTACAAGTCTAGCTTTATTTCTCACAATGTTACCACTCTCATCTAGCTTGTTCCTAAAGACCCATTTAGTTCCTATGGTAGATTGATTACTAGGCCTATCAACTAATGTCCAAACGTTACTTCTCTCAAATTGATTTAACTCTTCTTGCATATCCATAATCCAAAAATCATCTTTCAATGCTTCTTTAATATTCTTAGGCTCTATGCATGAGATAAATGTAACATGATTCATTAATTTAAGAGAAGATCGAGTGGTTACCCCTTGGATGGATCACCCAAGATTTCACCATCTTTGACATAGTTGAACTCCCTTGGGTAGCTCATTTCCTTTTCCTCAAGAGCCATGTCCTTCAAGGCTTCAAGAGGTGGATCTTGTGTGTCCTCTTCTTTTGTTGGAATCTCATCCTCCTTTGAAGTTTGTCCTCCATCAAAGGCATTTATGATTCCTACATCATCATCATCACAAGAATCCTTCCTTGGAAGGAGGTTATCATCGAATACAACATATATAGATTCTTCTACTACTAAAGTTCTTTTGTTAAATACTCGATAGGCTTTAGATGTTAAAGAGTATCCTATGAAAATAGCTTCATCACTTTTTGCATCAAATTTACCTAAGTTGTCTTTTCCATTATTTAAAACAAAACACTTGCAACCAAAAGGGTGAAAATAGCTAATGTTAGGCTTTTTATATTTTAAAATCTCATAAGGTGTTTTCTTTAAAATTGGCCTAATCATTACTCGATTAACAATATAGCAAGCGGTGTTTGTGGCTTCCGCCCAAAAATATTTAGGTAAATTATTTTCACAAAGCATAGTTCTAGCCATTTCTTGCAAAGTTCTATTTTTCCTCTCAACTACCCCATTTTGTTGAGGAGTTCGAGGAGCTGAAAAATTGTGGCTAATACCATTTTCATTTAAAAAGTCTTCAAAACCTAAATTTTGAAACTCGGTTCCATGATCACTTCTAATATGTGAAATTTTAAGTTCAAGATCATTTTGGGTTAGCTTTGAAAATGTGATGAATTTTTCCAAAGCCTCATCTTTAGTACTTAAAAATAGAACCCAAGTAAATCTAGAAAAATCATCAACAAGAACAAATGCATAAGACTTACCACCCAAGCTCATAGTCCTAATTGGCCCAAATAAATCTATATGGATAAGTTGTAAACATCTACTAGTAGAAACATCATTAATGGATTTAAAGGAAGACTTATGTTGTTTACCCTTAGAGCATGCATCACAAATTTTATCATTTGAAAATTTTATCTTGGGTAAACCTCTAACTAGATTAAGGGAAACTAGTTTTTCTAAAACACTTATGCTAGCATGTCCTAGTTTCCTATGCCACAACCATGCATCATTTTCATTTTGTGCTACTAAGCATGCATGAGATGTATGAATGTCATCTAGATGAACCATGTATATGTTCCCTATGCGATGATCTATGAGCATAATATTATTAGATTTAATGTCTACAATTTTGCATCCATTTTTATCAAATAAAACATTAAATCCTTTATCACACAATTGACTTATGCTCAATAAGTTATGTTTAAGACCATCGACATACAAGACATTTTCAATGAGAATAGTAGAGTGATTACCTATGGAGCCAATACCTTTAATGTGGCCTTTGGAGTTGTCACCAAATGTCACCACTCCTCCACTTTTTGGCTTTAGATCCATGAATCTACTCTTGTCTCCGGTCATATGCCTTGAGCATCCACTATCAAGGTACCATGAGTTTTGACTTTGTGCTTTGTCCTTGTAGCAATGCTCCCCCTACAAACAAAGATATTAAGCTTTTGTTTTTGGTACCCAAATCATTTTGGGTCCATGAGTCTTAGCTCCCAAAACCTTGGTTCCCTTAGGAATCCAAGATGACATAGCAATAATGTTATTAGATTTTACAAGTTCCTTAGGAACCCATACACTTCTAATTCTTTTAGCTCTACTATGTCTAGGAAAGCTACCTTGTTTGTAGTAGTTAGTCTTTTTCTTAGGTTGGTTTGTTCTTGAAGATTCACCTATTTCATGTTTGACACTACCAACATTTTTAAAAGACTCTTTCAGCTTATTTAGCTCATCTAACACCTTTTGGTGTTCACTATTACATTGAGATAAAAGATTATTAAGGTCAACATTTTCATCTTGAAAAAATGTTAGTTCATCTTTCAACCCTAATATCTTTTTCTCAAATTTTGAATTAGCTTGAGAGAGTGAGTCATTTTTCTCATTTAGTTCCAAAATGATTTTCTTGTTCCTAATGACCGACTCCTTATATTTCTCAACTAATTCATCATAGACCTCTTGCAACTCATCATATGCATCAATTAATTCATCATATGTAAAATCAAAAGATGAAGAGTTAGAGGTTACCATAGAGGAATCTTCCTCAAGTGCCATGAGGCAAAGGTTGGCCACTTCTTGTTCGTCATCCTCCGATGACTCCTCATCACTCCAAGTAGCAAGTTTGGCTTTGAGCTTCTTCTTCTTCTCAAAGCTCTTCTTCTTGAGTTGAGAGCACTCCGAACGTATATGGCCGGGTTTATTGCACTCGAAGAAAATGATTTGATCCCTTGCTTCTTCTTTGTTCTTGCCTTTGAATTCCATCTTTCTTTGAATTTTTCTTCCCCGGTTGAACCTCATAAAGCGTGAGAATCGTTTGGCTATCATAGCCAGTTCTTCTAGCTCATTCTCCTCACTAGAAGAGCTCTCCTCAAGTAGTGAAGCTTTGAGAGCTATTCTCATCTTCTTCTTCCTTTCAACCTCTAGCTTTTCTACTCTCTTCTCTTCTTTCTTCTTCTCTTCTTCCCTTCCTTGCTTCATAATCTCATGTGTAAGGAGAGAACCCACTAGCTCATCAAGCTTTAAAGTCTTCAAATTCTTAGCTTCTATGATGGCGGTTCTCTTCCCATGCCATGATTCGGGAAGTGAATAGAGTAGCTTCCGGACAAGCTTGTCTTTCGGTATTGTCTCTCCAAATCCTTTGAGCAGATTGACTATGGTGGAGAACCGATCAAACATCTTGGACACCGTCTCATCGGGTTCCATCTTGAAATTTTCATAACTAAGATTGAGAATTCCAATCTTAGTTTCCTTGACGTCATTGGTTCCCTCATAGGTAGTCTCAAGAGTGTCCCACACTTCTTTGGCACTCTCAATGGATGACACTTTGGAATAGATGTCCGGACCGAATGAACAAAAGAGCATGTGGAGAGCTTTGTCATTTATTTGAATCTTTCTCCTTTCTTCTTCACTCATCTCCACCTTTTTCTTCAAAACCATCTTGCCTTCACTATCTTGCTTCAGTGGAATGTAGGGGCCATCTTCAATCACATCCCAAACCAAGTAGTCATTGGATTTGATGAAGAGCCTCATTCTATTCTTCCAAAACGGATAGTTGTCACCATTGAAGAAGGGAGGTTTTGTAGTGGATTGAGACTCATACATGCCCGAATCGGATGTTGAAGCCATTTCTTGATTTTTGGATGATCACACTCTTCCTAGCAACTCCTATTGTGGTTGTTAATCCTCAAAGAGGTAGGCTCTGATACCAATTGTTGAGTGGATCGAAAGATCGAAATGAGCCAAGAGGAGGTGAATTGGATTTTTAAAGGTTTAGGTGGTGGAATTTGCAAATTAAAAGGATAGACAAGGAATTTTAAAGTGGTTCAAGTTCCAAATGAACTCTACATCCACTACCTTAGCTTCACTAAGGATTTGCAACAATTCCACTAATTGTTCTTCCCCTTTTCTAGGCTAAGGAGGCAACCCTTACAATTTTCGGTTAAATTTTCTACCCAAAATTTAACCCAATCCTCACACAAAGATAACAAAGAGTTTAATGGCTAAGATAGTATCTCTCAATACAAATTGTAGCCCAATTACAAGCACTCAACCCAATTGAAAAAGATAAGAATTAAAATTACAATTGGGGTTCTAGACAATTTTGGGATTTAAGCACAAATGCTTGGATGTGATGTTTGGATGTTTACTTTTGGATCAATAGTTGTTGCTGGAGCTTTTAGAGGTCCCTTTTATACCTTCTCATTGATTTCTAGCCGTTGTGGTTGTTGCATTCATCAATAGAGCCGTTTGGGGTGTTATCTCACCTCCATAAATGCAATCTGCAACCACCCGTTTCGGAACGTGGGAACCTGTTTCGAAACGGACCAAAATAGAAAGAGCCGTTGGGGTGCATTTAAGAGCCCGTTTCGAAACGGATTGAATTCGTTTCGAAACACTTTTGCCACTGTCAAGGGTCGTTTCGAAACAGCTTGAGCCCGTTTCGAAACACCCTAACGGTTTCTGAAAAATCAATTAAAAACTTTGCAACGATCATATTTTTTCAAATCAAAATGAAGAACCGTTTTGAAACACTTGAAGTCGTTTTGATACGGGTTCTTATGTTCTAAAGCCGTTTCGATACCCATTTCGGAACATGGGTTGGCAGTGGTGAAATCGTTTTGAAACGCCTTAGGCCGTTTCGAAACAGGGACTTGAAAAACACTGTTTCGGCTTTAAGAACACTTAGAAAATATTTGAAAATCTTAGTTTTTAACTTTGGCATATTCTTAAAATCATATGGGGATGTTTGAGGACTTAAAAATTCGTTTTGACATTTTCAATTTAGTCCTTAGGTTCTTTAGTTATATCAAAATTAAAATATCGGTTTCACATGTTCCCTAAAACTCCCTTTTAGATTCGAACCGTTTTCCAGACCGATCCGGTTCAGACTCTAAACATCTAGGCCCAAATTTGGGGTGTTACAATTTCTGGGAGGGGGTCCTTTCTCTTCTCTCATATGGCTGTGGCAGAGTGCCTGCCGCCTTCACCTGTCGTGGCAAGTGTAGGTGTGGAGGCAGCAGATGAAGTTCTGGGGCTTGTAGCAGGGGTAGGTGTGGGGGGAAGCAAAGAAGTGTTCTGGGAAGGAGGGAATGGCACATGGGTAAAATGTAAATCATTTTGAATGAAATTTACCATTGCGGGCGTGAAGTCCCTCATGAAGCCCATCAATCCGAGCTGTCGTTCCTCCATCCTTTTCAACGTTGACAGAATCTGGGCGGAGGTGTATGATGGAGGTGCTATTGTCGTCTGTTGTTGCTTTGCTGTGACATGTTCTGGGGAGCTGGAGCCTATCGTCGGCTCTATCGTGGCAGAGGGGTTAATGTAGGACAGAGGGGTGGCAGCCTTCAACTCCATTAGGCTGTAAATATTTCGATGTGTCCACCCATTTCCTTGGACTTTGACATCTTCCTCAATCTCATGTACATTGTAGCCCCGGCAGATGATGGTGATGAGGTAGGGGAAGACAAGGGGATCCGATGGTCGGAGGGCACACTCAAGGATTATGTCTCGTATGTAGCGGCCGACATTTATTTACCTCTCATTTAAAATAGAATGAACAAGGGCTAACCTTGGTCTGTCGACAGTGTTGTTGTGGGAGGATGGCATGATGCGCTTCTTGACAAAGTGATTCCACATTTTGGCTTGTGGAGTCAGCTGGGTTCTCCTAACAGTCCATCGGTGTTTAGGGTCGTCGTTCCACTCCGTCCTTTCTTCTAAGACCTCTACCATGACCGCGTCGTAGTCTGCCGGCGACAAACTATTCACGAACTTCCTGTGGGAGTCCTCCTTCTTGCTCACGTACAATCCGTAAAGTGTGTTGATGTACACAGGCTCGAGAGAGAGTTGCTTGCCTCGAACTGTTACTGACTTGGAATCCTTGATGTCGACGGCAGCGTAGAACTCTCGGACAAGGGTTATGTTCATCTCCTCGGGTTGGGCAGCTAATTACTGCCATTTGAGGGCCTGAATTTTCTTGGCTATGAAGCTCTCTAGCCCGAGTTCTCCCGTTGGTTGTGTGTAGATGAACCCTTGTTTCTCCCACATGTCCCTCTTTTGAAAGGAACTATAGTATCTCGTGGCAGATTCGGTGGAGGCGAAACGATTGGGAATGGCATTGTGACTCGGGGTTGAAACTGTCGTGGTAGAAGTTGAGGCAGCACCGCGGCGGGTTTGTCTGCTAGCCATTTGCAAGGACTATAGAAAAATGAGAAGAAAATTTTTGAGATCTAAAATTGAGAAAGCAGGTTGATAGAATGAGAATGAGATGAAAAATGAATAGTGAGTGGGGGTTTATATAGAATGGGGATTTTCTGCCCATTGGGTCTGTAACGACAGGCGCGAATAATGGGGCCAGCTGTTACGCGGTTTCTGACGCATCTGTCACGCGTTCCCGTGTCTACTGCGCGTCTGTTACACGTTTGTGTGTCTGTCACGACAGCTCCGTGACAGGTTGTCTTCTCCGCGTCTGTCGTGACAGCTGGTGACAGGTTGTGACGACAGACTAGTCTGTTGGGCTTTTTGGGCTGTTATGAATGTGGTGGGCTGGTTCATTCCTTCTCTTTGCTTTTCTTCCTTTGTTTCTTAAAAATAATTAAACAAGTAAACTAAATTAAAAATCTTGATTTCTAAAATAAATAAATAAATAAATCTTAATTCCTAATAAATAATTAAAATAAAATAAAACCTAATTTAAATTAGGGATGCCTTGAGGGGCATATCCTAAAGTAGCTACTTCCTGCATCCTCGGGGCTTTAGTCCCCTGATAATGCTTGAGTCTCTGTCCATTGACCTTGAACTGGTGCCCGTCCTTTATGGATTTGATTGTAATGGCACGATGGGGGAAAACTTGGACAACCTGGAAAGGTCCAGACCACCTAGATTTAAGCTTTCCTGGGAAAAGCTTCAACCTAGAGTTGAACAACAACACCTGCTGCCCTGGGCAGAACTTTCGTGGCAACAGCTTCATGTCGTGCCACTTCTTAGTTTTGTCCTTGTAGATCTTGGCATTGCCGTAGACCATTGCTCGAATTTCTTCAATTTCATTTAAGTCCAGTAGCCTTTTCTATCCTGCCTTATCCCAGTCCATATTTACTACCTTGATAGCCCAGTAAGCTCTGTGTTCTATCTCAATAGGTAAATGATAGGTTTTCCCATAGATGAGTCTATAGGGTGACATCCCCAATGGTGTTTTGAACGCTGTCCTATAAGCCCAGAGTGCATCATTGAGATGTAGAGACCAATCCTTTCGAGTGGGTTTTACCATCTTCTCAAGTATGTTCTTTACTTCTCGGTTGGATATCTCGGCCTGCCCATTGGTCTGAGGGTGATATGTCGTTGCAATCCGGTGCTTTACTCGTATTTTCTCAAGGCAACAGCAATTACCCTATTGTCGAAGTGTCTCCCCTCATCACTAATTATCGCCATTGGGATGCCAAATCAGGATAAGATGTTCTTGTGGATAAATCTTTGAACTAAACTTACCTGCCACGAAATACTCTGTCATGACAGTGCCTTTAGGAAATTTTAGGAACTATTTAGAGCCTTGCTATAATTCTGATCTGTAAAACACTCTTTGTAACTCTTATGCTATATAGACTTCTATAGTGCACTGGAATAGGAATGTTTACCCACTTGAGATTGCCCCTAGAGGTGCCTATCACTGGCTCAAGGAAGGGAATAAAGGAAAGAAAGAATTCAGACTCGTTGCTTTAAAAACTGCCTTGCACTGATTTAGGGAGATTTCTCTTTGAGCTTAAGTTAGAAAAAACTAAAGGAGCCTAAGAATTGCCTCCAGAAAATATGCAGTTAAATCAAGAGTCAGAAAAAAAAACTAAAGGAGCCTAAGAATTGCCTCCAAAAAAATGAATTGGCATAAAAACTCAAGTTTGTAAGCATGACTATTCTGGTAAACTAAACGAGTCTAGGCACATAGTTGTTCACAAAATTTGCTCACACTACACAAAGAACAATAGCATGGTTCCGAATAATTCCAGAAAAGCCCGACAAGGCATTGCTCGTGATAGGGAATGTGTGGTAGGTAAAGAAAAGTTCACTGAATTAAGCCAAACCAAAAAGTTTTTATTTTTAGTTAGGTAGTATTTGCTTGAGGACAAGCAAGAACTTGAGTTTGGGGGTGTGTTGAGTGTGCAAAAGTTCTATATTTTACCCCTCATTTACCCATATTTCTGCTGCATTCAAGCATATTTCATTGTATTTAGGATAGATTTCTTCATATACATCACAATTAGATAAAATGGCACAATTGCTACTGATTTTGGTCACTTTTGCAGGTATCTACTGTGGCAGACTCAGGGCAGCAAAGGAGCAGAGCTGGATCACAGGACTGGAGTCGATGAGCAAATGCTGTCATGGCCACTGTCGTGGCAGCCATGACGACATCATTGGCGAGGTAGAAGAGCGAAGTGGAGCTCGACAGATAGAGGAATTCAAGTTGGTCTGTCGTGGACCACTCCTATATTTTTCTGAACCCGGAGGAAGAATGAAGGCCAACCCAAAGTCCAAGGAAGAAACTCAAAGCAAGAAAAGAGGACGAATTAAAGGCATATACTCAGAAGATTTAATCTCCAATAGAGTTTTACTTTAGTTTAAACTTGTATTCTTGCCATATTAGAAAACTTGGACCCAAGGCCTATATAAAGGCATGTAATTCGACCTAGAGAAGGATATCTCATTCCTAACCATCTTCCCCAAAACCCTTGTCGTTTTCCTTCTCCATCATGTTCTAAATTCCCCCTAGGGCTAAGGGTTGATTCTGTAAAGTAGTTGCAAGGATTGTACTGTTTAGGAATTTTCTGTTCAAGTAATAAAAACTTCAAGTTTATTTATTCTGGTTTTCATATCTTACAAGAGTATCGGGAGAGCATTGTGAGGTTATCCATTTGTTTGATATCGGGAGAGTCAAACATACGAACGAAATAAATACGAGTTTTCCAATTTATGGTTAAACCATCTCGGCTTAGGGATAAGTACGAGGTTAAGTGGCTAAGGAAGAATTTAACAACATTGGTGTTCACCCTTCGATTTACGCCGGGAGGTATCATCTAAGAAGTGTTCATCAACAGAACTTGGGCCTATGGATAAGACAAGTCATCACAGGGATTCTTGCCAAACTTGAAGTGCAGAGTTGTGTGATCGCTTCCGCGACATCAACAAACTTCTGTCGCGACAGGTGCTGCCGCGATAGGGACGACAACAGAACAGAAGTTCTCTTACAGTGAAACACCTACACTACCGAGCAAATTAATCCCGGCCTATTTCTTAAACCTGATCTATTACTCTTTTATTTTAGTTATTATTCACGATTACTCTACAATAAATTTAAACTCTTTCCCTCTCTTGTGCAGCAATTCTAGGATAAAGTTATTTCCAGTACCTGTGGAGACGATATCCGATACTCCAAGTATCATTTTACTACTTGCGTCGTGTACACTAGCGCTATTTGCAATAGGACTCTTTTACACGCAACAAAAACCATCAAGGCGTTTTGAAACGCCTCTAGGTGTTTTGATACGGGACTTCACAGTGGCAAAACGTTTCAATACAGCCTTGTCTGTTTTGAAACGGGGCTTGATCTGGGTGAGAATTTTGCCTAGCGTTTCGATACGGCCACTGTCGTTTCGATACGCCTATGTGGCATGACCTCAACGGTCATAAACCTCCCAAACGCTATTTCTCAACTACCTTTTAATTGCAGGGTGTTTCGATACGGGAACAAGCGTTTCGATACAACCGTTTTGATACGGCCAAGGGTGTTTCGAAATGGGTGCTACATCAGATTGAAACGGCTCTTTCTATTTCAAGAGTGTTTTGAAACAGGGTCGAGCGTTTCGAAACGGGAAGTTGCAGAACTGCATTTATGGTGGGAAATAAATTCTCCAACGGCTCCAATTCAACCCTAACGGCTACAAACTCATTTAGGAGTATGAAAGGGACCTCCAAGCATCAAGTAATGGTTAATGCTTCAATTGTAATACAACATATGATCAAAATGTGTATTAGTGCCTAATTGTCAATTCCTTGTATAGACAAACACTAGTGAGCCAAAATTGTTATATTTGCTCAAGTGTTTTAGGATTGGGTGAGAGCTTAATTGTGCAAACAAATATCTATTAGAGGGATTTGAGTTTGCTTATTTTTATCTCTTTGTAAAGAGGGTTTGATCAAAGCTTTGGGTAGAACGCTTGATCGGTTTTGTAAGGGTTTCCTCCTAAGCCTAGAAAAGGGGACGAATCAATAGTGGATTGATTGGAAATCCTTAGTGGGAAGCTAAGGTAGTGGATGTAGACCTTGGTTAGAAGGTTGAACCACTGTAAATCATCTTGTCTTTATCATTTTTAGCTTCCACACCTCTATCACCCATTATTCCACTTCTCCACCACTTGGCGAGCAAGAACGGTTGAAGGAATCGAGCACCTAAAAACCCAACAAAAGGTTCACAGTTTAGTCACTGAATATTGATAGATTAAATTGAAAGAGCTAGGGGTCTCCAAATGGTATGAAATTTTACAAGTGTGTTTATAATGTTGTGAATTCCAATCTGGTAAAGTATATTGCATTAAAGGGCCTCTAAATTATTGAATTTATAGTTTAGTCCTTAAGACTTATATTAGTTGCAATTTAGCCCTAATTGATTAATTGTTGCTTCATATGGATTAATTAGACTAATTTGTATTGAGGCATTGTGTCTTTGTATGAAATTGGTCTAAAGGTTAATATTAAAAAATTATAACATTATTGAACATCGATCTCACCTTCTGAATCGGTTCTCGACCAGACCAGGAAAGGGTGTTACAATTGTAGTGTCCAATACTCAGTCACAATAAAAAAGCATTGTTACATCGTTTTTAATCACAATAATGTCAATAAAATTCATCACAATAGATGAAGTTACTGTGACCATTTATTTTATCACATACAGTCATAATAATAGTGACAAACATATAGATACAAAAAATGAGCAATTGTGCATTTTTACGAACAACTATCACAATATAATAGGGACGAAGTTATTAGTGACGACCTGAAAAGTTTTTCACTATGGTCTTTAGTGTCAAATTTTAATGCTTTTAGTGACCATTTACATTGACACTAAAATAGTTGTTTCTTATAGGGTTATTGTTAATTATAAAGATAAACATCATGAACTCGAACATAGAAATACGTAACAATGGCTAGTTGACAAACTGACATTACCACAAGTTAATCGTGTTACATCTCTGAAGATTGCGAACGTGTATCAATATTTAGTTAAATTTGTTGAAAAATTAAGGTTAATTTGAAATAAAATTAAACATAAACGGGAAAAATAATAAAACAAGTTTAATGGAATTGAACAGATTCGAAATAAATCGAAAACGGATTGTTGGCTATGCACAAACGCAACTATCTTAAGACATATTTTTATACAAGGTGATTCGAAATAATTACGATTACGAGAAAGCAAATAAATACGTTTTCAGGATTTATCCTACCGTTTAAATGGGTTTGCTTAATCTCAAAAGTGAGAAAATTTTGTTCTACATAAATTGTCATTGAAAGTAACTGAGGTTACGGATTTTGTGAAAAATCAAAATCGAAAATAAGAGATTAATTTTTAGTTTATTGGAATTATTACTAAATTCCGGGTTTTTTTGTTTCCTTTTGAACAGAAACAATGACTATGGGAGATTTTACCGATTCACCCATCTCGTCCGCACAAATGGTAGGACCGGGGCAGACTTTGAAACAAGCGAATTAGCCTATGAATCTGAATGCAACGGCTGTGGCAATAAGGTACAATGAGAAACCTGCGAAATTATGTGGACAGAATTTCAAGACGTGACAACAGAAGATGTTGTTCTATTTGACCATGTTGAACTTGGTAAAATACTTTAAGTAACCCCCCAGTTGTCAAAGAAGGGGAAGGAGAGGTGGATGATATCACTGCCTTCAACATCACTGAGGCTTGGACGAACGCCAACTTTCTGTAACGGACTACAAGACCTTGTATCCGGTATATGATGTTTATAAAATAGCTAAAGAGTTGTGGAAAGCATTGAACCAAAAATACAAAGCAGAAGATGTTGGGGATAAAAAGATTTTAGTCGTAAAGTTCTTGAATTTTACTGTGGTTGATTCCAAACCAATATTAAGTCAAGTGGAAGAACTTCAACTAATTGTTCATGGAATTCTTGCTGAGGGAATAGTCATAAGCGAATCCTTCCGGGTAGCTACCATTATGAAAAAGTAGCCTCCCGGATGAAATGCCTTCAAAAATTACCTGAAGCACAAAAGAAAGGAAATGACAGTGGAGGAATTGATTGTCAGACTTCGAATAGAAGAAGAAAACAAAGGCAATGCGAGAAAACTCAGTAAAGAAACCTTTAAAGAGTCCAAGGCAAATGTTGTCGAAGTCAGGAAGGGAAAGCAGCCCCAACAACACCAAGCCAGGACAAAGTTGGGGCCTAGTGGTGGAATTTTCAAAAAGGAGAAATTCAAGGGGGCGTACTACAATTGTGAAAAGGTGGGGCACATATCTTCTAGATGTAGAAATCCAAAGAAAGCCAGGGAGGCCAATATTGTGGAGGAGGAAGATCTATGTTGCTGACAAAAGGTGATGATTGTGGGTAGGGGATATGTTTTTAATGCTATCTCTATAAAAACCCAAATTTATGAATAAGAATATTACTTCTTCTTTCCTTAATATGCTTGAGTCTTTAAATTTATGGCATGGTAGACTCGGACATGTTAATTATGATACTCTATGGAGATTAATTAACTTGGAACACATCCCTTCATTTCATATTGATTATAATAATAAATGTGAAACATGCGTTGAAGCAAAATTAACATGGTTTTCGTTTCAAACTATTGAAAGAAGTACGGAACCACTTAATCTAATTCAAAGCAATGTTTGTGATTTGAAATTTAATCAAACGAGCTGAGGAAATAAATTTTTTATTACCTTCATCGATGATAGCACAAAATATTGCTATGTATTTGCTTAAAAGCAAAGACGATGCTATAGAGAAATTTATACTCTATAAGCATGAAGTCAAAAACCAACTTAACAAAAAGATTAAGAAGGTAAGAAGTGATCGTGGTGGTGAATATGTTAATCCCTTTGGTGAATTTTACTCACAACATTGTATTATTTACGAAGTAATACCACCGTATTCTCCTCAATCTAATGGAGTAGCCGAACGAAAAAAAATCAGACTTTAAAAGAAATGATGAATGCTTTGCTAGGAAGTTATAGTTTATCACAGAACATGTGGGGTGAAGCTATTCTTTTAGCTAATTACCTTTTAAATAAGGTTCCCTGGAAGAAAAAGGATAAGAAACCATATGAGTTGTGGAAATGTCAAAAACCTTCCTACAAACACTTGAAAATGTGGGGTGTCTTGCCTAGGTAATGGCCTCATTCCAAAACAAATGAAAAATAGGTCTCAAAACAGTGGATTGCATTTTTATTGGCTATGTTGAACATAGCAATGTTTATCGATTTCTTGTATATGATTCAAAGAATCCTGAGATTCACAAGAACATGATAATGGAATCGAAGAATGCATCATTCTTTGAGAATGCATTCCTTTATAAATCTAGGGAGGTTGATCAAGGTTCAATAAAACAAACTTTGGATGAAATTAGTCCAAATGATCAACAAGAGACTGATATTGAAATAGAGCCAAGAAGGAGCAAACGAGCAAGGGTCAAAAAATCCTTTGGATCTGATTTCCTAACCTTTATGCTAGAGGCTGAACCTCTGACGTATAGTGATGTTATACGCTCCTCTAAAGGCACCTTATGGAAGGAAGTCATTAAAAGTGAAATTGATTCCATCATGCAAAACCATACATAGGAATTAGTGGACCTTCCTCTAGGGATTAAACCACTAAACTCAAAATGGATTCTCAAACAAAAAATGAAAGCATATGGAACAATTAATAAATACAATGCAAGATTAGTAATAAAAGGATACCGAAAAAAAGAAGGCCTTGATTACTTTGATACATTCTCCCATGTATCAAGAATAACATCCATAAGGATGATACTCGCAATTGCTACTTTGTGAAATCTTGAAATACATCAAATGAATGTTAAAACAATCTTCCTAAATGGAGAACTTTATGAAGAAATATACATAGAACAACCTAAGGGTCATGTAGTTTCAGGTCAAGAACGGAAAGTATGTGGACTGGTGAAGTCTCTATATAGACTTAAACAAGCACCAAAATAATGCATGAGAAGTTCGATAGTGTCATGATGACAAATAGCTTCAAAATAAATGAGTGTGACAAATGTGTATATGTCAAAACTACAGATATTGGATATCTTATTCTATGTCTACACGTTGATGACATACTCATTGTTGGAAGCAACAATGCAATGGTAAAACATACCAAAAATATGTTAAATTCAAAATTTGACATTAAAGATATGGGACTGGCCGATACGATTCTGAGTATCCAAATCAAAAGGTCAACTGAAGGTCTTATATTGTCTCAGTAACACTATGTGAACAAAATTCTCAGGAAATTTAACAAGGATGATTTTGGCAGAGCCATAACTCCTTTAGACCCTTGTTCACATTCATCTAAGAATAAATGTGAAAGTATTCATAAAGTGGAATATGAAAGAATCATAGGCAACTTATTGTATTTCATAGTTTTACTAGACCAAATATCGTTTTTACTGTGGGCATTCTAAGTAGATTCACAAGCAATCTAGGGAAAATTTACTAGAATGCAATTGTAAGGGTACTGAGATATCTCAAATATAATCGGAGCTACGAATTGCATTATTCCATAGACCCCGCTGTCTTAGAAGGATACTCTGATGCCAGTTGGATAACTGATATTCAAGATATTAAAGGCACAAGTGGATATGTATTCACTTTCGGAGGAGGAGTGTCATGGAAATCCTCAAGACAAATGATTATAACCAGATCCACAATAGAATCTACGTTTGTTGCTTTGGACAAGTCTAGAGAAGAAGCCAAATGGCTTAGGAAATTCTATGAGGATATTCCTGAATGGCTGAAACCTATTCCCGGTGTGCATATACTGTGACAATCAAGCAACAATCGCTAGTGTAACCCCCTAACCCAGCCCAGAAGGAATGGGTCGAATATAGGAAGTCGATTTTGAAAACTTGTCCCTCAAGAAACCTCCTTAGTTTTAAAAATTAATATTCATATTATTTATTAAAATCTAATTAAACACAAAAATATTCCAATTATATAAACCGTATTCGTATCATAATGTTCTGAAAAGTTAATGAAATATTCGGAAATAGTATCATATACAAGCTATAAACAATAAATCCCCAAATAAAAGCGTCTGAGTCCAAAATTACATATAAATTCAAATATAAAATAAAGTCCATAAATCTGAAATAGTCCATACTGATAATATGTAATAAGTCTGATAAATCGAGGTCATCCAAGTACCGTATGCCTAAGTTTGAGTATCTAAAATAGAAACTAAGGAGGAATCAGCTATAAAGCTCAGTGTGTCTCTAAAGTGCAAACAGAATTATATAGTAAGATAATCTGATCATCATGCTCAAAAACAAATAGACATTCCGATATACAGATATGTATGAAAATGATGTATGAGACACAATGACGTACACACATCTACATCATCGTCCGAAGAGTAAGGTTCCCCAGAACCACTCTATACATCGTCACCATCCGAAGTGGAACTCAGCTCGAAGGGTAGAGCCACTAATCCGAAGCAGGCTTCGACCCGAAGGATGAAACCGTTGAACTTCCCCGTACAATTTCCCACCCAAATGATATGACATGTTATCCGATTTTTTAAATCCGAATGCATTCTTGTTTATTAACGAAGATGCATGCACACATAGTCTAATGTTAAATAGTCTAATTCTGATATAAGTTGCATGTAATATCATCATACAAATCATGTCATAAACAACAACTCATCAGAATAGATCATAATCATACAACATACAGATCATGTCATAATCACAAATCATACCAACAATCATGTATACACATAGCACTGTAAAACATATAGCACAAACAGAGAACACACCTTAGGCAGCTAATAACTCAACGTCGAGAGTGACGTCTCCCATGCTCAACTCTAGCACTAGGTCGGACAGAATCAGCACCTACGATAGTCAGCACTACATAAGTTCCACTACTACTATACAATGTCCCTAATATATTAATAATCAACAATATCAAACCAAACTCACGAGCATGTCTCAAAGATTGAGCAATAGGAGGTTTCCCAGGTGGAGGAGGAGGAAGAATCTTTGTGTCTAAATCAACGTCACATGAACACAAGATTAATTCGAAAATCAAATTCCGATATACACAATTCTCAAAATAATAAATACGATTAAACGGTCAGTGGCGGCGATTAATGACGGCGGTCAAAATCAACGGTGATGGTCAACAGAAGTCAATGTCAATGTCAAAGGTCAACTGCTAAAGTCATCTGATCAAGTCAACACTAACGTAATTGTTGACATCAACGCTGACATCATTCGGTTCGGTCAACAAATGGGTCAGTCTGATCGGTCCGGTTCACGAGTTCAGCTCGGTTCAGCTAACACAATTTGGTTTGGCTTAACACACCAGACCGGTTCGGTACGGGCTCTCTTCTCCTCTCGACTCACTACCCAATTGGGGTTTAACCCAACATCAACTCTCACACACACAGACCAAAAAGCCTTATCCTAGCAATCTGGAATTAGGGTTTGACAACCCTTGACGGCGCGGCTCGCCGGCAAGACTTCTTAGTGACCAAAATTGGTGTATTCCGGTCGATTTACATGAATCCAAAGTTCCTGAAATGCTACACACACAACCCACAAAAAAATAAACATATGAGGCTTACCCAACTCGTAAAAACAAAACAACGATGGTGAAGGGAATTTCCGAAGCAAAACCGAAAAGCTTTCAGACAGATTCCGAGGAAAGGACGACCAACGAGGGTAAATTGATGAGTGGGTTATGATCGGAAAGCAATGGGGAGAAGAACGGTGGCCACAAAACATCAAACGGCCGGCGTAAAGACCTTGGTCGGGGTGTTAACGGAAAAAGGAATGGGTGTTGAGGGTGGTGGTTTAAAAACACGATAGATTGAGGGAGAGAGAGAAATGAAGATGCGGCTGAAACAAAATGGGGAAAAGAAAAGCCCTAGGGATGAAAAAAACATGGATTTATACCCTAACTATTGGGTTAATTACGCAATAAGGGTCCTAACATTTACCCGCTTTACAATTAGGTCACCCAAATTTTGAGTTTCACAATTAAGCCACTGATTTAGATAAAACTCTATTAATTCCAAAATTGAATTTAGGCTTCAAAATTAGGGATTTTTCACAAATTAGGGTTTTTAATTTGGAGGAAATTTTAGAGTTACAACTCTCCCCCTATTAAAAGAAATTTCGGCCTCAAAATTTACCTGGATCAAAAAGATGCAGATACTGAGCTATGACTACGACCTTAGGCTCCTATGTAGCCTCATCATGTCCCCGATTACGCCACAAGACCTTGACCATCTTAATGGTCTTCCTCCTGAGAAACTTCTTATCCTGAGCAAGAATCTCAACATGCTCCTCCTCAAAACGCAAGTCAGGACAGATCTCAATTTCCTCTATATGAATAATATGAGATAGATCAGCATGATAGCGTTTCAACACAGAGACGTGGAAGACATCATGAATACGTTGAAGCTCTGGTGGTAACTCAAGCTGATAGGTAACTGGTCCAACTCGACGAATAATCTGATACGAGTCAATAAAACAAGGACTCAGTTTGCCTTTCCGACCAAAATGAAGTACCTTCTTCCACGAAGATACTTTCAAGAAAACCTCATCTCCCACATAATACTCAATATCCCAACGTCTTAAATCAGCATAAGACTTTTGTCTGTCAAAAGCAGCCTTAAGCTGATCCCGAATCAATCTGACAGTCTGCTCAGCCTCATGAACAATATCAGGTCCCAACAATATGTTCTTATTAAGCTCAGTCCAGCCAATAGGTGTACGACACTTACGCCCATACAAAGCCTCATACGGTGCCATCTTAATACTAGCCTGATAAGTGTTATTGTAGGCAAACTATGCAAACGATAAGAAATCCTCCCAACTGCCTCTGTAAACAAGAACGCAACCCCTTAACATATTCTCAAGAATCTAAATCACGCGCTCGGTCTGACAATCAGTCTGCAGATGATAAGATGTACTGAAGTTCAATCGAGTACCCAGAGCAGTATGAAGAGAATCCTAAAATTTTGTTGTAAACCTCATATCTCTATCAGAAATAATAGACAATGGTACCCTATGAAGTCGAACAATCTCAGAGATGTAAAGCCGAGCCAACTTGTTCAAAGAATAATCAACTCAAACAGGAATGAAGTGTGTGGACTTAGTCAGACGATCAACAATAACCCAAATGGAGTCCTTCTTTGACAGAGTTAAAGGAAGTCCACTAACAAAGTCCATAGTCACATGCTCCCACTTCCACTAAGAAATCTCAATATGCTGAAGTAACCCAGACTGACGCTGATGCTCTACCTTGACTTTCTAACAAGTCAAACACTTTTATACAAATCCGATGACATCACGCTTGAGACCTTTCCACCAATACCTCTCACGAAGATTCTTATACATCATGTCCCCACCAGGATGCATAGAATAAGGACTGTCATGGGCCTCACGGAGAATAACATGTTTCAACCCATAATTCCTCAGAATGCAATACCGACCTCAGAAATAGAGAACACAATCACGATCGATAGAAAAACCATATTCAACCTCTTTCATACGTTGCATCAAAAATGGATCTCTAGGTTGTTTAGCTCGAATATCAGAAATTAGAGTAGGAATATGATGTGAGCACGATTATGCCACCAAACGAATGCTACTTCAAACTTTCAGGGAAGTTTGACTTTTCATTTGTTACATACTGATGTGTAACATTTCTTATACTTATACTACTTATTAGTGTGTTTAACTATGTATATAGTATGTTTGGTGTGTTTTGAATAAGTTTGAGTATGATTTATAATGTTTTTATATTGGTTTCGTTTTGGATTATTATAAGGTGACTTATTATTTTTATATATTTGTTTGATAGGATCAAGTGTACGTGTGTGATAAGTGTGCATGCATTGTACGTGACCAGCATTGTACATGTGCGATGCAAGTTCGACCATCAAATGGAATTTACATATGCAGCCGAGCCATTATTTCAGCTCATCACATGTGCGGCATTGAACATGCACAACACGTGGGTTTTTCAAATGGGCAGCCAAGTCTTCTTTTCTCATTTGTGCGACAAGTACAATGGATAATGACAAAGGAGTTAGCCTTTGAAATTCAAACTCCACACATTTAACATGCGCACAATGGCATGGCGCCATAGTTTGAATTACTTGGCTGATATTCAATCTGCCAAATTAAGGAGATATATGCAATTTGAATTTGAATTTTTTTAAATCGATTTTTTTTACTTTTTTGGTGGTCAAACGTTGACTTTGACTTTTGGGAATTTCCAGAATTTTGAAACTAGTTTTTTTTTATTTCTTTTTTTTAGAGAAACTCTCAAAAAAATTATTTCCAAAATGTGTAACCTTTTACAAAGTAATTCGGATTACATATATATAATACAAGGGAGAGGGCTACCGTTTTCGACATGTGGCTGAGAATGTTGCATTTGAAATTAAAATTCAAAAGTAAACTTCCCTATGGCGGCAATTAAATTTCAGTCATAACATTTTGTGAATGGCCGGCTATGTGTGATAGTGAATCACATTTAACATGTGATTAAAAGGAAAAAATTGAATTTCAAAAATGGGGAGAAACGACATGTGCTTATCCATTTGTGCACAAGTGTACTGATCCTTTGCTACCCGCTCACACGTGCTGCCCATTTCAACAATTCATGCATAAAATGGCACGCTGCATGTTTGCATGCTGTGTAAACCCATGTGCATTTTTCTTAAAGTGAATTCCACACTCCAAATAAAATTGATGCGCATGTGTGGAGAATCAAAACCAAATTACACCGGCTGCTATTGATGTGCATTTCCACGTGTGGTGCATGGTTTTGTAATTTAAAAGCACACAAATGTGTGGTTGTTGCTCCTTGTGGCATTAATGCATAATTTGCATGGGATATGTAATTTGGTGAAGGGCTGATCGTACATGACACATGCACACACATACTCGAGACAATGTTTATTCGGCCCACACTTGTTGTACTGGTTGCCACACACTTGTAGGACACTTGTTCAACTGCTATGGGACTTGTTAGTTGTAGTTGAGCTAGTGTCCTCCTACGTACCTACGTCAAAACATAACAAACTTCCATCAAAGTAATGTAAACTTAATGGAAACACTAAAACAAGTTGTAAACACTTGCAACCTTATTCATTAGCTCACAAACAAATATAAACACACCATAAGACCCGAAGTTCTACCAAAAGACTGTCATCATCATACAAACTCATCTGAGCAAATAGAGCTCTCAAATTTGAAATGGCGTTACGACTCAAGGCGTCGGGAACGACATTAGCCTTTATTGGATAATACTCAATCTCGCAGTCATAGTCCTTGAGAAGTTCTAACCAACGACGTTGTCTCAGATTAAGCTTCTTATGAGTGAGGAGATATTTCAGACTCTTATGGTTCGTGTAAATATAACACTTCTCTCCGTAGCGATAGTGTCTCCAAATTTTGAGAGCAAAGATCACAACAACAAGCTCAAGATTATGAGTAGGATAGTTACACTCCTGCGGTTTCAACTGTCGAGATGCATAAGCCACTACATTCCCATCTTGCATCAGAACACATCCCAATCCAGTGTAAGAAGCATCACTGTAAATGGTATAAGCCTTACCAGGCTTAGACTGGATCAAAATCAGTGCTTCAGTCAGCACAGTCTTAAGCTTCTTAAAACTTGTAACACCCCAAATTTGGGCTTAGAAGTTTAGGGTCTGAACCGGACCGATCTGAGAAACGGTTCGAATATAAAAAGAGGTTTTAGGGGACGCCTAGTTCGGGATGCTTTAAAAATATAGAAAAATATCTAAAAATCCTCATTTAATATATAAAAGAGAATGGTGAAATCAATTTTACAAAATGAAGTTTGGAAATACTACATTTCGGTGTAGTGACCAAATCGCAGTTTTTGCAAAAGTGAAATAGTGACTGTTTTTGTAAAGGATTGAAACTTTGAATCTTTAAGGAGCTAATTTACCCAAAATGTTTTTATCCATATTTGTCCTTAATTTGGGTAATTTTATTAATGTTTTAATTAAAGGAAATGAAGTTTAATTAAATGAGAAACTAACTTTGACTAATAACTACTTTTCACAAATTTTCCCTCTCTTCATTTTCTCTCAAATTCCTTTCAACCAAACACATTTCTCCAGCAAATTTACTTTGATTTTACACTTCATTTTATGAGATTTCAATTTCTCTTTGATTCTTAATCAATTTCTCATCAAATCCACTTGATTTCTACATGGAATTTTCATGAAAACTTGCCCAAATCAAGGAGAAATCATCATTTAGAGGTAAGCTTGTTCTTCTCCTCTAAATACTCAGTTCTTTACTGAAATTCCCAAGTTTTCAATCCTTTATTAAAGTTTTATGAATGGTTTTAGTGTTGGAAACAAGATTTTGGCTTAAAACTCAAGATTTTGGAAGAGATCTTGGAGATTTTCGTGGATATTGGTTAGGCTCTATTTTGAGGTTGTTTTCTAATGTATTTTGGATGTTAATTGATGTTACAAATGAGGTTTTATCAATCAAATCCCGAATAGGTTTGTTTTCCTAAGTTTTGCTTGCTAGAATGGTGGTTTTTTGGGGTGGATTTGGTGATCTGATGTTGCTGGAGGTATAAGGTCATGTTTATGTTGCTTTTTGATGTTTATTGATGATTATAAAAGGTTAGAATTGATAGATCTTGGCTGGGCTTTGTTTTGGGAGAGTTTAGAGGTGATTTCGGTTGTTTTTGGTAGCCGAAATGAGGTTCTTGGGTAGAGCAGCGAGTTGGGTTTTGTTGCTGGTGATTTTAATACATGGTGATGCATTAAACCTCTGTTGTTATCTGTTTAAAACAGGGGAGAATGATCCGGAAGCAATAGAGGTGGCGTTGGAAGTTTCGGATGCTTGGGAGGCTTGTCGGCTAGCATAGTTTTGTGTATCGGTGAGTGGAGATGGTTTTCCAACTTTGAAACGATTATTTGGAGGTTTTGGAGCTTAGTTTAAGTCTAAACAACTTAGCTAAGCTTAAGAGTATGTTTTCGGAAAAACTCCCTCGGATGTGCTAAGTTGTGGTTTGGTGCATTAGTTATAAATTGCATGTTTAATTTCTGTTTCGAAAGCATGTTTTAGCATGATTAATGCTGGTTTTGAAAGCCATGTATTGAAGGATGCTCAAGGTAAGAGATCCTTGATTTGACATGTTATTAATTTGGTAATGATGTATGGAGATGCATGATGTTTAATGGCTTTGATTAATGCTTTAAAACAGTGAATTGATGATGGTATTTGATGTATATTGGCAAGTGATCAAATGGTTTTAAAGTACTTGAATCGGATATAGTTAGCCGGCTATAGGATTGTGTGCACTGTAAGTAAAGTCGCCTTGGATATTGAGGGGTTGTGATTGTACCATAAACTCCATCCAAGTATCCTAACGAGAGAGGTGAGATCACAATGGTCGTTAAAAGTCCGTGTGTGGAACTTGGTAAGATCACAACGGTGGTTAAAAGTCCGTGTGTGGATCTTGGTAAGATCACAACGGTGGTTAAAAGTCCGTGTGTGGATCTTGGTAAGATCACAACGGTGGTTAAAAGTCCGTGTGTGGATCTTGTGTTATGTGTCCCATACTCTCGTTAGTAGGTTATACAACTACCGATGAGTGATGTTGAAGGGTTGTGATTGTACCGTTAAACTCCATCACGGGTGTTGAGGGGTTGTGATTGTACTGATAAACTCCACCTTGTAAAGCCAGTAGTGTGTATGAAGCGTGTGGGACAACGCTTGTAATCCGCGTATCCGATTGTGTCTTGTGTTGAAATGGTTTGTGAACTATCACTTGGAAGCCAATATAATGTAATTGAATGTAATGAAGCGAGGGATGCTTGAAAATGATGCAAGGTTGCATGGGAAATATGTAAATGATGCAAGAATGCATGTGATACTTGTTAAGCATGAGCAAATGTATATCTTCTATTGTGAATGGTGCATATGTGCATAGAATCTCATAAGTGCATTAAAGTCTTGTGAAGGCTTGTTTTAAAAAGGCATGTAATGCAAATGTTGCTTTTGTAGTTCATGTGTTTTGCATTTGTTGAATGCATGGGTTAGATAGTAGGAACAATTGGTTTTCAAAAGGTATTTTGCTTTGAAATGATCATCAAGCATGAGAAAAGTATGGTGTGAAGTGGAGGTGATTTCCAAGGAAATTGAGTTAAACTTTACGTGAAGTGTTCATGCATGGAAAGGTTTAAATTATAGTATTTGCAAAGATGTGGTTAGGGGTGAGTTGTTTAGCATTTCAAAGTTAAAGGTTGGTTTTCATGTTGAGCAGTGCATGATTTAAAGCAATGTTGTTTCAAAGGAAGTTTTCAAACAATGCTTTGGTTTATTGAATTGTATCTACATTTAAAGAAGGTTTTATGATTCGTTGCATTGATGGTGTTTTGGTTTTGAGCATTCCTCACTAAGCATTATGTGCTTACGCTCCTTTTTGTCCATCAATGCAGATATTTGAAGTTGGAACAGCAAGAAGCAAGGGATTCAAGAAGAGCTCCACTTGAGAAGTATGTCTTGGTTTATAGATATAGATAATAAAGGCAATGGGGAGAGAGTCTTTTATGTTGTTGTGTAATGAGATTGTGCATGTTGACCATGTTCGGTTTATGGTTTGAACCTTGTTGTTGATCGCTTTGCCATATTTGAATCTTCTTCTTCATAGGTTGATATGTTATGCTCTTTGATTAAAAGCAAGATCATGCGTTGGATGTGATGAATGAGTAGGTGTGCTTAATGTTTATAATGTATCTAGTCTTTGATGTAATTTGATAGTTATAATGCTTATCATGTTGACAATATGTTTTGGAATGGTTTCAATTATATTTGATGGTGTTAGAAGTGAAAAACTAGAATTTTCTGCTGTTTCTAGGCAGGGTGTATCGAAACACCCTTGGCTATTTCGAAACGGGTGCATGAAATGGCCTGGGCGTTTCGGAACGGCAAGAAGTGTTTCGAAACACTTTGGCCACTGGAAGTGTCCGTTTCTGAACTGGTTTCAGAACATACCCGCGTATCGAAACGTTCAACACCGTTTCGATACGGGCGTACGACACGGGTGTTTCTATACGGGTGTCAGTGTTTCGAAACGGGTGACCGTTGGACAGATTCTGCATGATTTACATTTTAGTCCTGAAAGTTGTAATTGCAATTGCTTGAGCTTGAGATGTCTTTTTAAGCTGAAATTTGGCTGAGAGGCTTGTGATATGATTAATTGAGGTTTGGTAAAACGAAAATCTTGTAAGTCCTTTTATTTTCCAAAATTTACATTTTGGTCCCTAAAAGTGTATTTCTTGCAATTGAGTCCTTAAACGTTTCTGATCGCTGTGCTTTTCTCTCCCAAGGTTCTTGGGCTTTCACATAAGATTTAATGCGCATCTAGAGAAGTTTAAAAAGGAAAAAAAAAGGTCGCTAATCAAGGTTGACTTTCGGGTTGACTTTAGTTTTCCCCGTGTGATCTTCGTAGTTCGGGTCTAGCGTCTATGCCGGGCTAAGAGGGTTACATTTGTTGGTATCAGAGCTAAGTTGTGAATATTTGGGGCGATGGTAAGTTCGTGGTAAGTTGTTATAGTAAGTGTTGGATGTTTATTCTGATGTGTGGTTGAAAGTTTGTTGAAAAATACGTTTCTGAGTGAATTGTTGATGTTTTATCATGCTTTTTGGTTATGAATCTTCTGTGAGCCATTGTGAACATGTATTGGTGATATGCTGGTGTTGTGAGTTGATTTTCTGAATAATGAAAATGTGATGGGTATGATATGTTGATGTTATGCTATTGAGGGTGAATGTGGTTTGGTGTGAGCATGATTGAGTTTGCTGGTTGATATGCTCGATGTTTGGGATATCAATGTTTTTATTGATTGTTATGTCATATAAAAGGGGAGAATTCGAGATACCCATTGCCTTATTATTATAGTTATTGTGTTATGTTAGAGTTGGAGCCTTGAATCCTTGCTTGAAGCTGGCCTGATCGTTTTGTTTGTTTTGTTATCATTGCTTTGTTAATAATAGCACAATGGGATCGATGAGAGAATGGCAGTTGGGTATGATGGTTGCTGCTTTAGAGCAGGTTGTTAATGGGTGGAATTCACTTTTTGGTGGAAGTGTACCGTTTCGGTCGATAGTGCTTGGAGTTGAGATAGTAGGGCAGGAGGAGAAAGTTGGTTCTGTGATGAAGGATTCATCACCTGTGGTTCAAGAGGTGTCAGGAACTTCTCAGGCCGTGGTGAAAGTGAGGCATGTAGACGTGCCGACTGTGGGACATGCGAGTTTTTCAAAACAACGTTTATATGATTTGGGAGCTGTGGAGTATCATGGTTCGACACCTGAGGTGTTTGAGGCTTGGTTAGCCAGTTTAATTCCGATTTTGGATCAGGAAGGGTGTGACAACGCCTGTAAGTTGGGAAGTGTTGTCTTGTTAATGTTGGAGGATGCTTGTGCTTGGTGGACATCTGTGGTGGTGGCAACGAATATCCACGATATAGATAGAGAGTTCTTTGTGTCTGCCTTTAATGGAAGATACCTTGGAGAGATGTTCTCAGGGGTTAAGCAACGCGGGGGTATGGCTTCAGATTTTGCTAGTGAGATAAGTATAAGCAAAAGAGCTGTGGGTACTGACCTCGAGAGTGGTCAGCATAAGAAGCTACGTGACAGAAGGGTTTGCGTGAATCGAAGTCTGGGTGGTAGTGCAGATGTGGGTCAAGTGCAATATGACCAAGGAGTGGTAGCTCGGTTGCCGAACTGTGACCGTTGTGGAAGGTGTCACGTTGGAGTTTGTTGGGGCGTGGGAGTTTGTTGGAACTGTGATTCTAAGGAGCATGTGAAGCGGAATTTTTCTCAAGTGGTGAAATCAGCTTCAGTGGGTGCAAAAGGGTCTCAGAAGGGTCGTGAGTGCGACCAAGACAGAGTTCGGAGGTGGCAAGAAAGGCGGAAAGGTGTGAGATGTTTGGGGGATGGATCTTGTTGGAATTGTGGGTGTGTTGGACATTTGAGACAGAATTGTTTGGAGTTAGCTCGGGGTAGTCAGGGTTCTTTACCGCAGGGAGATGGTGATGACCTTAAGGTGTTGGTTGGTGCTACGGCAGTACGGCCAGAGAATAACGGTTCTGCGGGGAAGAGAGTTTGTCTGTTGGAGCTCCGGGGCAATGAGGTGATTTTAGGTAACTTTGTTAAGTAATCTTTGCCCTAGCTATCTTTGTTTGGTTTCGGTTTGGATTCCCTTGTGTAGTGGGTAAGGTCTTATAGCTAGCAAGTTGGGGTAGTAGCCGGTGTTGTTTTGAAAACAACTTTATTGTGATAAGGGTATTAGTGGAGTATTTTGTAGCTAGCAGATTGTTAGAAGGGTAGAGCTGGAAAAGTTAAAAGTGAGGAAAAAGGTTGTTCTTAGGCGGATTCTGAGGATGTTATTGGTAAGTGTGAACCGACATACATGCACAGTTAAAACCATTTGATATTATATATATATATGTTGGTACATGCATACATGCGACATGACATTAGAGGTTTTGCATACATGTACACAGGCATTGATAGGGCATATTGGTGACCATGCATACGAACGTTCACACTTGCTAATAGCTAGTTGGGTCCGTTAGTGTTGTGGTAGGATTAGGTTAGATGGTGGGTTTTAAGTGTTGTTTCCGTGCTAGGTGAATGCTAGAAGTAGTGGAAGGTAGTAAACAAGTTGTCAGTAATAGTGAGTGCGATCTAGCATGTTGGCGAAAAGGGAGGTGTTTAGGTGCTTAAAGAGTTTAGCGGTGTGGTGGTAAGGAGGTTACCGGTTGAAGTTAGAATCTGTCAAGGTGGTTGTGAATAGCTAATAGTTGTGGTAGTTTCTTTTTGTTAGATGATGTTGTAGGCTAGTGGATGTGTTTCCGGAGTGTTGAGTCGTCTTGGCGTTGATGTTTGCAATAGGAGGGTTGTTTATGTAGGTGATAGTTCGTAGCAACCTTAGAAAATTTGGGAGGAGGTTGTGCTGAGAGCTGTGGATAAGGTTTGGCTTGGAATGAGTAGAGGTTTCGTAATCTTAATATGTTTGTATGGAATGGGTGGTATCCAGGTAAGGTTAGTGTTATGGTCAAGCTTGAAGTGGAAAGACAATGTAAGTTAAGCTTGAAGTGGTATCTGGGTTCTTGAGAAAAGTGGTTTGTTAGTTGATATAAGTAAATCTTTCCTAAGTCAGTTGGAAGTAAGTGGAACAGCTGGCAGAGTTAAGGTTGGAGTCTTGTGACGTGGATTTCGGATGTTGTGTGAGTAGTTTTGATGAGTTGTTATGGTAGTGATAGTGGCTGATGTGAAGGAATGTTATCAATACATTGAGAAGTTTGAGTGAGTAGTTAATGCTTAAGGAGTTTTTGCTTGTTGTGGTGATCTTTGAAAGGAGTTGAGCGGTTTTGCAAGGGGTTTTGGAAGCAGTGAGGGTTGTGGGTCACATGGTAGTTGTAACTGGATTGGTTGTTTTCACCGTGTGTGCGAGTTTTGCTGAGGGAGTTATGAGATAAGGTGGAGTATGTTGTAAAGATTTGAAGATTCTTCGGGTTGTTGGGGCTATGCACAGTTCGAAGGTGTGTAAGGTTAAGCTGAGGTTAACATCTGAGTGTTCTGGAAGTCTTGAACCGTAAGTAGTGGTGTTGGATTTGGGTATAGTGTGAGTTTGATTTGAGGATGTGTTGGTTTTGTGGTGTTTTGGGTTAAGGATGTTTCAGTGGTGGTAAAGTCTCTTGTGTTACTTTGTGTGTTGCTTTGGGAAGTTTGGTGTAGTGCTCTTTTCGCAGGTTGAAATTCCGAGGACGAAATTTACTAAGAGGGGGAGAGTTGTAACACCCCAAATTTGGGCTTAGAAGTTTAGGGTCTGAATCGGACCGGTCTGAGAAACGGTTCGAATATAAAAAGAGGTTTTAGGGAACGCCTAGTTCGGGATGCTTTAAAAATATAGAAAAATATCTAAAAATCCTCATTTAATATATAAAAGAGAATGGTGAAATCAATTTTACAAAATGAAGTTTGGAAATACTACATTTCGGTGTAGTGACCAAATCGCAGTTTTTGCAAAAGTGAAATAGTGACTGTTTTGTAAAGGATTGAAACTTTGAATCTTTAAGGAGCTAATTTACCCAAAATGTTTTTCTCCATATTTTTCCTTAATTTGGGTAATTTTATTAATGTTTTAATTAAAGGAAATGAAGTTTAATTAAATGAGAAACTAACTTTGACTAATAACTACTTTTCACAAATTTTCCCTCTCTTCATTTTCTCTCAAATTCCTTTCAACCAAACACATTTCTCTAGAAAATTTACTTTGATTTTACACTTCATTTTATGAGATTTCAATTCCTCTTTGATTCTTAATCAATTTCTCATCAAATCCACTTGATTTCTACATGGAATTTTCATGAAAACTTGCCCAAATCAAGGAGAAATCATCATTTAGAGGTAAGCTTGTTCTTCTCCTCTAAATACCCAGTTCTTTACTTAAATTCCCAAGTTTTCAATCCTTTATTAAAGTTTTATGAATGGTTTTAGTGTTGGAAACAAGATTTTGGCTTAAAACTCAAGATTTTGGAAGAGATCTGGGAGATTTTCGTGGATATTGGTTAGGCTCTATTTTGAGGTTGTTTTCTAATGTATTTTGGATGTTAATTGATGTTACAAATGAGGTTTTATCAATCAAATCCCGAATATGTTTGTTTTCCTAAGTTTTGCTTGCTAGAATGGTGGTTTTTTGGGGTGGATTTGGTGATCTGATGTTGCTGGAGGTATAAGGTCATGTTTATGTTGCTTTTTTATGTTAATTGATGATTATAAAAGGTTAGAATTGATAGATCTTGGCTGGGCTTTGTTTTGGGAGAGTTTAGAGGTGATTTCGGTTGTTTTTGGTAGCCGAAATGAGGTTCTTGGGTAAAGCAGCGAGTTGGGTTGTGTTGCTGGTGATTTTAATGCATAGTGATGCATTAATCCTCTGTTTTTATGTGTTTAAAACAGGGGAGAATGATCCGGAAGCAATAGAGGTGGCGTTGGAAGTTTCGGATGCTTGAGAGGCTTGTCGGCTAGCATAGTTTTGTGTATCGGTGAGTGGAGATGGTTTTCCAACTTTGAAACGATTATTTGAAGGTTTTGGGAGCTTATTTTATGTCTAAACAATTTAGCTAAGCTCAAGAGTAAGTTTTCGGAAAAACTCCCTCAGATGTGCTAAGTTGTGGTTTGATGCATTAGTTATAAATTGCATGTTTAATTTCTGTTTTGAAAGCATGTTTTAGAATGATTAATGCTGGTTTTGAAAGCCATGTATTGAAGGATGCTCAAGGTAAGAGATCCTTGATTTGACATGTTATTAATTTGGTAATGATGCATGGAGATGCATGATGTTTAATGGCTTTGATTAATGCTTTAAAACAGTGAATTGATGATGGTATTTGATGTATATTGGCAAGTGATGAAATTGTTTAAAGTACTTGAATCGGATATAGTTAGCCGGCTATAGGATTGGGTGCACCGTAAGTAAAGTCGCCTTGGATGCTGAGGGGTCGTGATTGTACCGTAAACTCCATCCAAGTATCTTAACGAGGGAGGTGAGATCACAATGGTGGTTAAAAGTCTGTGTGTGGATCTTGGTAAGATCACAACGGTGGTTAAAATTCCGTGTGTGGATCTTGGTAAGATCACAACGGTGGTTAAAAGTCCGTGTGTGGATCTTTGTAAGATCACAACGGTGGTTAAAAGTTCGTGTGTGGATCTTGTGTTATGTGTCCCGTACTCTCGTTAGTGGGTTATACAACTACCGATGAGTGACGTTAAGGGGTTGTGATTGTACCGTTAAACTCCATCACGGGTGTTGAGGGGTTGTGATTGTACCGATAAACTCCACCTTGTAAAGCCGTTAGTGTGTATGAAGTGTGTGGGACAACGCTTGTAATCCGCGTATCCGATTGTGTCTTGTGTTGAAATGGTTTGTGAACATGTAATTGAATGTAATGAAGCGAAAGATGCTTGAAAATGATGCAAGGTTGCATGGAAAATATGTAAATGATGCAAGAATGCATGTGATACTTGTTAAGCATGAGCAAATGTATATCTTCTATTGTGAATGGTGCATATGTGCATAGAATCTCATAAGTGCATTGAAGTCTTGTGAAGGCTTGTTTTAAAAAGGCATGTAATGCAAATGTTGCTTTTGTAGTTCATGTGTTTTGTATTTGTTGAATGCATGGGTTAGATAGTAGGAACAATTGGTTTTCAAAAGGTATTTTGCTTTGAAATGATCATCAAGCATGAGAAAAGTATGGTGTGAAGTGGAGGTGATTTCCAAGGAAATTGAGTTAAACTTTACATGAAGTGTTCATGCATGGAAAGGTTTAAATGATAGTATATGCAAGGATGTGGTTTGGGGTGAGTTGTTTAGAATTTCAATGTTAAAGGTTTGTTTTCATGTTGAGCAATGCATGATTTAACGCAATGTTGTTTCAAAGGAAGTTTTCAAACAATGCTTTGGTTTATTGAATTGTATCTACATTTAAAGAAGGTTTTATGATTCGCTGCATTGATGGTGTTTTGGTTTTGAGCATTCCTCACTAAGCATTATGTGCTTACGCTCCTTTTTGTCCACCAATGCAGATATTTGAAGTTGGGACAGCAAGAAGCAAGGGATTCAAGAAGAGCTCCACTTGAGAAGTATGTCTTGGTTTATAGCTATAGATAATAAAGGCAATGGGGAGAGAGTCTTTTATGTTGTTGTGTAATGAGATTGTGCATGTTGACCATGTTCGGTTTATGGTTTGAACCTTGTTGTTGATCGCTTTGCCATATTTGAATCTTCTTCTTCATAGGTTGATATGTTATGCTCTTTGATTAAAAGCAAGATCATGCGTTGGATGTGATGAATGAGTAGGTGTGCTTAATGTTTATAATGTATCTAGTCTTTGATGTAATTTGATAGTTATAATGCTTATCATGTTGACGATATGTTTTGGAATGGTTTCAATTATATTTGATGGTGTTTTGAAGTGAAAAACCAGAATTTTCTGCTGTTTCTGGGCAGGGTGTATCGAAACACCCTTGGCTGTTTCGAAACGGGTGCATGAAATGGCCTAGGCGTTTCGGAACGGCTAGAAGTGTTTCGAAACACATTGGCCACTAGAAGTGTCCGTTTCTGAACTGGTTTCGGAACATACCCGCGTATCGAAACGGTCAACACCATTTCAATACGGGCGTACGACACGGGTGTTTCTATACGGGTGTCAGTGTTTCGAAACGGGTGACCGTTGGACAGATTCTGCATGCTTTACATTTTAGTCCTGAAAGTTGTAATTGCAATTGCTTGAGCTTGAGATGTCTTTTTAAGCTGAAATTTGGCAGAGAGGCTTGTAATATGATTAATTGAGGTTTGGTAAAACTAAAATCTTGTAAGTCCTTTTATTTTCCAAAATTTACATTTTGGTCCCTAAAAGTGTATTTCTTGCAATTGAGTCCTTAAACGTTTCCGATCGCTGTGCTTTTCTCTCCCAAGGTTCTTGGGCTTTCACATAAGGTTTAATGCGCATCTAGAGAAGTTTAAAAAGGAAAAAAAGGTCGCTAATCAAGGTTGACTTTCAGGTTGACTTTTGTTTTCCCCGTGTGATCTTCGTAGTTCGGGTCTAGCGTCTAGGCCGGGCTAAGGGGGTTACAAAACTAGAATGTTGGGCCTCAGTCCAGAAAAAGGGAACATCCTTCCTCATAAGCTTAGTCAACGGAGCTGCAAGAGAAGAGAAACCCTCAAAAAATCTCCGATAATAGACAACTAAACCCAAGAAGCTTCGAAGCTCATGAACATTCTTGGGTTGTTTCTAGCTCATAATAGCTTCAATTTTCTTCGGATCAACCTGAATACCCTCGGCAGAAACTATATGCCCCCAAAACATAACATCTGAAAGCCAGAATTCACACTTGCTAAATTTTGCATATACTATTTCTCTCGCAGAGTCTGTAATACAATCCAAAGATGTTCCTCATATTCAGCCTCTGATTTGGAATATACTAGAATATCACCTATAAATACAACAACAAAGTGGTCAAGATAGGGTTGAAACACCCTGTTCATCATATCCATAAACGCGGCAGGAGCGTTAGTCAATCTGAAAGGCATTACAAGAAACTTGTAGTGATCGTAACGTGTCCGGAAAGCTATTTTGAACACATCACAATCCTTAACCTTGAGTTGGTAGTAACTAGATCTCATGTCTATCTTAGAAAATATTGTAGCTCCCGGAACTGGTCGAACTGGTCGAAGAGATCGTCAATGCGAGGAATGGGATACTTGTTCTTGATCGTTAGCTTATTCAACTTTCGATAATCGATACAGAGTCGAAGTGTCTCATCCTTCTTCTTAACAAATAGGACATGAGCTCCCAAGGTGAAATACATGGTCTAATGAAACCCCGATCTAGCAATTCTTGCAAAAAAAATTTCAACTCTTTAAGTTATTTCGATGCCATCCGGTAAGGAGCCATAGACATAGGAGCTGTACCCAGATAAACCTCAATGCCAAACTCAACCTCATCACGTTTCAGCGGTACTCCTGGCAATTCTTCTGGAAAAACATCTAGAAAGTCTCTCACAACACGAATCTTATCTAACCCAGAACCAGACTGTCTCAGATCAAGAATATAAGTAAGATAGGCAATAGACCATTTCTTGATCATTTTCTCGGCTTTGAGAGCCACGCAATTAATCTGTACCCATCTTCGAAAATCGAACCGTTCCCCCCATCTCCCTCACAGATCTCTCTCTCTCTTCCCAGTTTTCGGCAACCTATTGTCGTCCACACCGCCGTCTGGTGTGCGACACCGCCTACGCCGGCAAGCGCTCCTTGCCGCTCTGAGCCCTTTGCCATCTGTAACACCCCCTCTCGTGTCGTCGTTTGCTTCAAAATCGAGCCTCCACACCGCGAGTCGGGCCGCCTTCGTCATCTTTGATTTCCCGTCCGTGCTGCCGTTGTCTTGTTTTGTCGTCGGTACGACGACGCTCCACTCGTCAAGCCGGTCAAAACCCAGTCGATCTCTTGCCCGTCCGACGCCAGCGAAGCCTCCATCGGAGCTACGCGGACTTTCGCCGGTTCGCCTCTAAATTTGACATTTCCGGTAATATTTCGAGGATCTTTTTGAAATATCTGGTGTTTAAATGAAAGCCCATATCCTGATCTGTGTATTTCCGGCAGAAACGCGTCGATTCAACGTCTCCGGCGACATTTCGATAAACGTCCGGCGACCCCAAGGGTAAGAAACGATCTGAACCAGCCGGCCCAAGTAGTCCGACCCGACCCGAGACTGGGTCAACTCAGTGAGTCGACTCAGTGAGTTAACTCGCCCAAGTTGACTCAGTGAGTTAACTCACCGAGTCGAATCAGTTGACTTTCTGCTGATCGCTGACGTCAGCATGACGTCAGCTTGGCCCTGTCCCCCGTTGACTTTGACCTGCTAACGTCAGCGTTCACCTTCTGACGTCAGCGTTGACTTTGACCAAAATTTCTAAAAAAGCCCTATTTTATGTTTTTCGACGTCCTGAGTCCATTTTTGAAGCCCGTTTTAAGAAATTCTAACTCGAAGACCTCCGAATCTGTCCCTAAACCCAAACCATGCATATGTGTTTAATTGTTTCATTGAATTAAATGTAAATCGAATAAATGACTAATATAAGTGTTTATCTGTTTGAAGGTAATCGAGACTCCCCTGACCGTTCGTCTGCTCAATCTAGTTCCTCTCGTTCCGCTCCTCCGCGTGTTTCGATAGTTACTAGTATGAATCCGTAAACCTTGTAAGCTATTAGAGTTAACACTTATACCTTGTAGTAACCATAATCCTTTATTGATCTAGGATCTAGCACTGTGGTAGATCATAGTGAGGCAGGAGCACGATAGATTCTCTGACCAGCTTTTGAGGTGTGTTCCGTGTGTGCTACATTTCTGTTTTGCTTGTTTACTTGAATGTACTTATCTGAACATAGATATGAAAATGTATGAATTATGAGATAATTTCTGAATTAAGGACATGACTACCTTTTTATTGAAAGCATGACTATTCTGTTGAATGCATGACTATTCTATTGAAAACATGATTGTTGTTTGAGAACATAGTTGTGTTATATCTGATAGCATGCCCCATGTTTGATCTAGAATCAAAATGTCTGATTTCTGGTTGATGTGATTAAACATATGTCTGCCATCTGAATTCTGATGCCTATGTATATTGAACAAAACTGTACTGCTTGGGGGTATATTCTGGGGATATGATTTGAAGTGTCTGCAGGTACAGCCCTGATCCAGCTGGTAAATCCTTCTGTCAAGCTCCTACGCCCACGGGCCTAGGGTAAGTCTTTCTGGACCTAAGGCATTCCCTTAGGTAGGCTCCTACGCCTCAGGCCTAGGGTAAGACCTTCTGTATGCAGTTCATGGGGAATTGCATTTTGGTGTTCGGTTGGAGGGTAGATAGGTTAAAATGGAACCTTGGTTGCTCTTATGGCATGTTTGTATTGTCTTACGCATATCTGAACTATATATATATATATATATATATATATATATATATATATATATATATATATGTTTCCTTGCACTTAATGGAACACACTGAGCTTCCTAGCCCACACCCCCAAACTTTCCCCTTTCAGATACTTTTGGATAGGCTACCCGTGGACTTGGAACTTGGAGGATCGGCACATTCTTACTATACTTTTGTTGTAATGTTCTTATCCACCATACTGTCTTTTTTGGGTGACATGAGCCTATATTTTGTTATGATATACTTTACTAGTTAGCCATGATGGCGTTATTTTGTAACTTAATCCCTAAAATGGTTTTAGATTATGTACTTGATAGTTGATTCGATGGTATGTGAGTATCATCGTTACGATTCTTCAGAATGGATATGTTTTTATCTATTGTTATCTTGAATACTCTATAGTGATGCCTAATTTTCTTGAAAACAGAATACATGTCATATATATATGTTATGATAATCCTCTGTAACTTAGGTGTAATGCATAGGCAGGTACAGTGGGTTTCATTTAATTGGTATCAGAGCTTTCGGTTTTATAAACCTCGGACTGTGAGTGGGTCCTAAATGCTATGTTTTATAAAACGTTTTAAATATTTATATAATTTCAGAAAAAGGCCATGTCACCAAGTTTTTATATGTTTAAATTGTGCTCGGTACTCCAATGCCAGTTCTAACCTTAGGTTCTTCTTTTTGTAGAGCCGAGACCAACTGATGAGTACTAGACGTGGACCTCGACCTGCTCGGAGACGAGGTCGACCTGCTAGATTCTCTGACCCAATTGAGGACGTGACTAATGATCCCTCGGCCCCTATAGATCCTCCTACCCCTAGAGGTCCTACGGCTCCAGTTGATCCACCGCCTACATCTGGTATCGATATGACGACTCCGGTTAAAGGATCCCCTGTACCCCGTACTGAGCCATCCACGATAGTGTCCGATGAGGCTCTTAGCAGACAGTTTTTACAGTTGATTCATGGTGCAGTTAGAGCTGCTGGAGTTGTGCCTAAAATCCCTATCTCTCAGACCCTGATCACTAACGGGGCTAAGACTTTTGATGGCCCCACTGGTGGAGCCCCGAATGAGGTAGAAGAGTGGCTTCATGATCTTGAGAGACGCATGGATTCGTTGGGTCTTGAGCCGCCCAAGAAATATTTGGGAGCTGTTTCACTACTTTATGGGAGTGCCCGCACTTGGTGGGAGTCTGTTGTGAGTAGCATCTCTGCTACTCGTCTGACATGGGACTTCTTCAAAGAACGCTTCAAGATTCGTTTTATCGGAGAGCGTTATATGAGGCAGATGCAAAAGCAGTTTAGGACTCTGACACAGGGGGATATGAGTGTATCTGAGTATGAGACGAGGTTTTTAGACCTCCTGAGGTTTGGATCCAGTTTGGTACCCACTGAAAAAGAAAAGTGCCGCAAGTTTGCACTCGGTCTCCGTCAAGAGTTGTGCGTATAGGTTGTCGGCCACCTTGATAAGGATTTTGATAAGGTGATAGAGTTGGCAAAAGATTTAGAGGAGGTTGAGTGAATGGCGGCAGAGAGCGATAGAGTAGATCGAGATCGATCTAGGAGGCCTTCTAGCACCGAGTTTTCAGCACGGGCAAGTAAGAAGGCTCGCACTACTGCACCTCCGAGGAGTGACACCAGTTCTAGGCCTCCAGCCCCTCAGCCCTCAACAGCTAGTCGAGGTGGTTCATCAGGTTTTTCTAAGGCACCTCTTTGTGAGCATTATGGCAAATGGCATCAAGGGAAGTGTAGGAAGAAGGCGAGCACTTGTTTCCGTTGCGGTTCTGGAGATCATTTCTTGAAGGGTTGCCCTGTTCCACCATCTTCTCATCGAGCATCTTCTCAGATAGGTTTCTGTTCAGACTCTAGCTAGGGGTCGTAGTCAGGTAGACCTTGTGCATCTACTGCCAGGACTGACACCAGAGCTCGATCATATCAGAGTGGGGGACCAGTTTTATCTGAGGCTAGACAGTCGGCACTTGTGTATGCCACTAGACGCCGGGATGACAGAGACGAGCCAGATGTTATTGCAGGTACCTTTACCATTTATTCTGTTCCATACTTTGCATTGCTCGACAATGGTTCCACCCACTCCTATATTTCAAGATCAATATCCCGAGACCTTTAGATTCCTTTAGAAGCCACAAGAAGTGTTGTTACAGTCATGAGCCCAGTGGGTCAGTCAGTGAATGTGGACAAAGTATGTAACCCCCTTAACCCGGCCTAGACGGTTGACCCGAATTAAGAAAGTCACACGGGGAAAACCAAAGTCAACCCGAAAGTCAACCTTGATTAACGACCCTTTTTTTTCTTTTTTAAACTTGTCTAGATGCATATTAAGCCTAATTGTGATCACACAAACATCATACCAAAAGACCACAAACATCAGAGATCAAACAGGGACTCAATTGAACAATTTACAACTTTAGGGACCAAATTGTAAATTCTGATAATTATAAGGACTTAATCCAAATTGAAGTTACCAACTTGAAATTAATCAGGTTTCATGCTTCTCTGTGAAATTTCAGCTCAAAAGGACTTCCCAAACTCATACAATTGCACAAACAAGTTTCAGGACCAAAACGTAAACAATCCAAAACACATAACTGCCAATGTCAGCCCCCAACGGTCGACCGTTCCGAAACGGGAGACAGCCCGTTCCGAAACGCGGGGCCATTCCGAAACAGGCATAGCCCGTTTCGAAACGGGGGTCTGGCAGTGGCCTTTCCGTTTCGGAACGGCCCCTCCCGTTTCGGACGCCTGGGCACGATTAAGGCACCCGTTCCGAAACGGTAGGTGCTGTTCCGAAACACCCTGCCCAGATTGCTCTAAAACTCCACTTTAAACATGCAATTACACAACCAATCATGCTCCGAATGTCACCAAACTTTACCAGCATGCAATTCAACATATACATAACATATTAGCATCACCAATTCAACCAATCATCATCATATGCAAAAAGCCCCAATTCTAATGGCATGCTTCCTACACAAGCTAGCTATTCAAGCACCAAACTTACAAAACAAGCATATAAGATCCAATCCAAAGACCAACAATCTTAACATCAAGAAACATACTTAGGGAGTACAAAACACCTCCCAAAACATACACATGGTTTCCCCATTGCCAAATCACCCAAAAGCTAAAATGTTTAACAAAAACCTTCCATACATTGAGCTTTACTTGCACTTGAATTCTTGCCCTTCTTGCTGCCCTCAAAAGGTCTCTAATGCTCTGCATTATTGAATCAAGGAAAACGAAGAGAGCGTAAGCAAAGGCTTAGTGAGGAATGCTCTTAAAAACCATCCAATAATGCATATGTAAAACACTTTATAAAACATGCTTAAACCATCATTTACACATGCTCAAAAGCATACTTCAACATGCATCTCATGCATCAAATCATAACATGTCATATTGGCCACAAGTGATAAATTCCATTTCTTTAAACACAAGTTCATCAACTTTCACCCCAAGGACTTTTAAACACCTTGGCCTCAAGGACTTTTAAACACCTTGGCCTATGGACTTTTAAACACCATAGAATGTAACACATCAAGGACTTTTAAACACCTTGATCCCAAGGACTTTTAAACACCTTGGCCATGGACTTTTAAACACCATGAAACGTAACTCATCAAGGACTTTTAAACACCTTGATCCCAAGGACTTTTAAACACCTTGGCCTATGGACTTTTAAACACCATAGAAAAGGATCACCTAAGGACTTTTAACCACCTTAGTGTCCACAACATGAACCATCCAAGGACTTTTAACCACCTTGATGTTCATAAGTAACAAGGCTCACTCAAGGACTTTTAACCACCTTAGTGACCTTAACATTTTAAAGACATCACTTGCCAATATACATCATTTTCATCACTTACATCACTGTTTTAAAGCATAAAACCAAGCCATATTCATCATGCATTTAAAAGCATTAAGCCACATCATTTCAATGTACAAAAGCAAGGAACTCCTACCTAGAGTTACCTTCAACATATGGCTTACATCATCAGCAAAAACCATGCTAAAACATGCTTCCAAAACAGTATGTAAAACATGCAAATTATCATTTCGCATCACAACAAAATCATGGCCACCACTAGAGAGAAATTCCGAAAACTTACACTCGAGCTTAGCAAAGTTGTTTAGACTTAAACTAAGCTCCCAAGACATTGGTTTCAAAGCCAAAAACCCAATTTCACTCACCGATTCCACTTCGCCACTTGCCGAAGCACGAATTCAAGCTTCCGGATCAACAACTCTTGGATCCAAAGATGCCTCCCCTGATTAAACACATTAAAGCAGAGGTTTAATGCATCATCAAGCATCAAAAGCTTCAATGAAAGCACTCAAACTCGCTGCTCTCATTCATACACCAATTTCGGCCACCAAACACAACCGAAATTGCATCAAAACCACTTCTCAACAAAAACCAGCCATAAACCAGCAAAACCTAACATCCATCATCACCATAACACATCTAAAAACAACCTACAAACATCCTTATACCTCCAGCAACAACAGATCCACAAGATCACCATAAAAACATCCAAGAAACATAAGCTAAACTTAGGAAACTCAACCTATCCGGGATTGCATCAATCAAAACTCATTTCCTTATCAATTTAGAGTTCATTTAACATCAAAAACACCTCTCAAATCACAGATCAATCAGATCTAACAAAAAATCATGAAAACCATCAAATCTTGCATTATAAGCCAAGATACAATTCCAAACTCAAAAGCCTTTAATTAAACATCAATCAAGAGTTGATAACTTGGGAATTTCAGTAAAGAACTGATAGTTTAGAGGAGAAGGACGTTCTTACCTCCAAACTTGTGTTTCTCCACTTTTTGGAATGAAAATCCTTGTTGAAACACTTAGCAATTGAAGAGGTTTGAAGATACAATGATTTGGAATCAAATGAGAGTTGAATGGAGGGATTTAGGTGAAGAAATCAGATCCAATTCTCTGGAAAAGTAGTGTTTGGTTTGAGAGAAAATGAGAGAAAGAAAGTTTAGCAAAGTTGGTTACAAAATCCAAAAATAGCCAAAATGGCTTCCCTCCAATTTTAATAACCTTTAAAATCAGATTTTAGACTTAAAATATCTTAGAAAAATCTGGAGAAATCATCTTTGGATTAATAGCTCCTTAAAGATTCAAAGTTTCAACTCTTTATAAAACAGTCACCAAACTTTCGAAATTTACATTTTGGTCACTAACCAAAATGTCATACTTCCAAAACCCATTTTTCAAAATTGATTTCACAGTTCACCTAATTATATTAAAAGATGATTTTAGAACATTTTTCCATATTTTTAATGCAACCCGAACTAGGCTTTCCTAATTTCACCTCTTAAGATTCGAACAGGACTTTGACCAAACCGGTCAACGCCCAAAACTTCTAAGCCCAAAACCGGGGCGTTACAACTCTCCCCCCCTTAAGAAATTTCGTCCTCGAAATTTACCTGAAGAAAAGAGATAAGGAAACTGCTTCAGCATGTCTTCCTTCCGCTCCTACGTGGCTTCCTCAACACCGTGATGCTTCCACAGCACCTTCACCAACTCAATGGTCTTGCCACGAAGAACCTTGCTATCCGAATCCAGAACCTTCACCGGTTCCTCATCATAGGTCAAATCCGGATTCAAAACCACTTCCTCCACAGGCATCACATGCGAAGGATCAGATCTATACTTCCGGAGCATAGAAACATGAAACACATCATGAATCTTCTCCAACTCCTGAGGTAACCTCAACCGATACGCAACAGGACCCACACGCTCAACCACCTCATATGGTCCAATGTATCTAGGGCTCAATTTGCCCTTCCGGCCAAACCGCATCACCTTCTTCCAAGGCGAAACCTTCAAGAACACACGGTCACCCACCGCATACTCTATCTCCTTACGCTTCAAATCTGCGTAAGACTTCTGCCGATCAGAAGCAGCCTTTAACCATTCACAAATGAGCTTCACCTTCTCTGTGGTCCCTTTCAACAAAGCCGGCATCGAAACCAACTTTTGACCAGTTTCAGCCCAACAAAGAGGAGTCCTACACTTCCTCCCGTACAAAGCCTCATAAGGTGCCATCTGTATGCTCGCCTGATAACTATTGTTATAAGCAAACTCAACCAAAGGCAGATGCTTCTCCCAAGAACCTTGGAACTCAATCACGCAGCACCTTAACATATCCTCCAAAATCTGGATAACTCGCTCAGACTGACCATCCGACTGAGGATGATAGGATGTACAGAAATGCAACCTTGTACCCAGAGCTTGATGCAAACACTGCCAAAACCGCGATGTGAACCTCGGATCCCTATCCGACACAATCGACTTAGGCACACCATGCAGCCGCACAATCTCAGCAATGTACAGCTCTGCCAGCTTATCCAAAGAAAACGTGGTACGCACAGGCAAGAAATGTGCACACTTCGTCAGGCGATCCACAATCACCCAGACCGAATTCCTTTTCGATGGAGACAAAGGTAAACCAGATACAAAATCCATGGTAACCCTCTCCCACTTCCATTCAGGGATTTTCAACGGTTGCAACAAACCAGAATGAAACTGATGCTCAGCCTTAACTCGCTGACACACCAAACACTTGCTCACGAACTCCGCAACATCCTTCTTCAAACCCACCCAATAGTACTCATCACGAAGATCACGATACATCTTAGTACTACCAGGGTGCATAGCAAAAGGACTACTATGACCTTCAGTCAGAATAGCACGCCTCAACTCAGCATCATTGGGCACTACTATCCGACTCCCAAAACACAGCACACCATCATCATTGAAACAGAAATCCGAAGGTCTACCCTCCGCGATATCCTGAACATGAGACACCAAGGAATCATCCAACAACTGCTTATCCTTGATCAACTGAACCAAAGATGGCTTCACTTGTAACTCAGCCACAAGACCACCATCTCGCGATATGCTCAAGCTAGCAAACATGGCTCTCAATTCAACAGCTACCTTCCTACTCAAGGCATCAGCAACAACATTAGCTTTTCCAGGATGATACTCAATCGTCAGATCATAATCCTTAAGCAACTCCAACCAACGCCGCTACCTAAGATTCAACTCCTTCTGAGACATCAGATACCTCAAACTCTTGTGATCTGTGTACACAGTACACTTCTCACCATACAGATAATGCCTCCAGATCTTCAGAGCAAAAACCACTGCAGCCAGCTCAATATCGTGCGTAGGGTAATTGCGCTCATGCACTTTCAACTGCCGCGACGCATAAGCCACCACCTTACCCTCCTGCATTAGCACACACCCCAAACCAACATAGGATGCATCACTGTAAACCACAAACTCTTTCCCTGATTCAGGCTGAATCAAGATAGGAGCTTGCGTCAAAGCCGCCTTCAGCTTCTCAAAAGCCTGCTGTCTCGCTTCTGTCCACTCATACTTAACATCCTTCTGCAACAGCTTTGTCAAAGGAGCAGCAATCTTGGAAAACCCATCCACAAACCTTCGGTAGTATCCCGCCAAACCAAGGAAACTACGGACCTCATGAACAGACTTAGGAACCTTCCAGCTCATCACCGCCTCAATCTTCTGAGGATCAACACGAATCCCCTCAGCTGAGACCACATGCCCAAGAAAAACCACCTCTCTTAACCAGAACTCACACTTGCTCAGCTTAGCATAAAGCTGATTCTCCAACAAAGCTTGCAAAACAACCCTCAAATGCTCTTCATGCTCCTCCTCAGTACGTGAGTACACGAGGATATCATCAACGAACACCACAACAAACTTGTCCAGGTATTCATGAAACACACGATTCATCATGTCCATGAAAGCAGCAGGAGCATTTGTCAACACAAACGGCATCACAAGAAACTCATAATGCCCATACCTTGTCCTGAAAGCTGTCTTAGGCACATCCACATCCTTCACCTTCAACTGATAATACCCTGACCTCAAGTCAATCTTAGAGAACACAGCAGCTCCCCGAAATTGATCAAAGAGATCATCAATCCTCGGCAAAGGATACCGATTCTTGATAGTCAACTTGTTCAGCTGACGGTAATCAATGCACATCCTCATAGTGCCATCCTTCTTCTTCACAAACAAGACCGGTGCTCCCCAAGGTGACACACTCGGCCGGATGAAACCACGATCAAGCAACTCTTGCAACTGCGTCTTCAGCTCCTTCATCTCCTTAGGTGCCATTCTATAGGGAGTAATGGACACAGGAGTTGTATTCTCATACAGCTCAATTCCAAACTCCACCTCGCGGTTAGGAGGTAAACCAGGCAACTCCTCAGGAAAAACATCAGGAAACTCCTTTACAACCCTGATATCTTGCACCCTCAACTCTTTAGAGCTAGGATTCATCACAAAAGCTAGATAGGCTTCGCAACCTTGCCTCAGCATCCTGCTCGCCTCCAAAGAAGATACCACATTGGCAAGAAACTTCACATTCTCACCAACCACCACAACTTCATAATCATCCGCAAGCTTAAGCGAAACACGCTTATTCTCACAATCCACAACAGCACGATGCTCAGCAAGCCAATCCATACCAAGGATCACATCAAAACCATAGAAGGGCAACTCCATAAGATCAACATGAAAGACATGCTCTTGAACAACCAAAGGGCACCTTCTATACAACTTTCGAGTCACAACAGTCTCACCAAAAGAACTAGTGACCCGAACACCAACATCCAAAGACTCAACAGGCAAACCAAGCAATTCAGCATGCTCACGAAGAATATATGAATGCGTAGATCCAGAATCAATCAAAGAAAGCAATGACAAGGACTGCAAAGTAAAGGTACCTGCAATCACATCTGCATCATTCCTGCCCTCTCTCTGAGCATACACCCTCGCTTGGCCTCCACCTTCAGGCTGAATAGCTACAACATGAGCTACCCCTCGGCCACCTTCCTCTCTCCTCTGGAAATTACCACGGCCGCGCCCACGACCTCTCTGTGGTGCAGCAACAACAGGAGCACGCACCTGCTCACCAGCCATCCTCGGACAATCTCGCCTTATGTGATCTGCAGAACCACAATTCCAGCACCCGTTACCAGCAGCCGCAACAGGAGCTTGTGCCACTCTCTCAGCACGAGGACAGTCACGCTTCAAGTGACCACGGGAACCACAGATCCAACAAGCACTCGGATCAGCTCTAGCACCGCCACCCCTAGCAGGCACACCACCACCTCTCCTGGCTGAGGACTGATACTTCTGATCACGTCCTCTCTTGTTCCGTCCACCTCCGGAATTATACTCAGCAGCTCGCTTACCAGCACCCTTAGCAGACAAACTCAGGTTCATCTCAACGTCCTTAGCTCGGCCCACCAACACATCAAAATCAACATACTCGGCGGCCAACAAATACATCTTGACATCCGTCACAAGACCGTAACGAAACCTCTCGCACCTAGCCCTCTCATCAGGTATCAGCTCCGGTGCATACTGACTGAGCCGTACAAACTGTACCTCGTACTTAGCTACACTCATGCTCCCTTGGGTAAGAGACATGAATTCCCGCTTTTTCTCATCCAGATATCTCACTCCCAGATATCTTCTTTTAAACACATTCTGAAAGAATGTCCAGGTAACATCAGCTTCAGCCATTCCAGCAATGGTAGTCGTCCACCATGTATAAGCATCGTCCTGCAGCAAGGACACAACACAGCCCAGCTTTTGCACATCCGTGCAACTCATCTGACCCAAGATACGCTTGGTACTTTCCAGCCAAGCCTCAGAACTCTCAGCTGACAAACCTCTAAACTCAGTCCCTCCAAGACTGCGCAGACGCTCCAAAGGCAATCTGACTCCAACATCTCCCTGATGCCCAGCTCCCTGAGCTCCAGCTACTGCTGCTCGAAAAGCACCCGCAATAGCTTGTACCAAAACAGACATGTCAGGCATAGCTTGCCCCTGACCAACCTCTGGTCCAGCAGCTCCAGCACCAGCATCAGCTGCAGCTTCAGCTCTCGCACCTCCAGCACCACCACCAGGCGGAGGAGGGGGTAACACAGCACTACCAGTGTGCTCTTCATTCTCATTCTCGTTAGGAGCCGTAGCTCTCGCATTACCTCTTAACTCTCTACGTGGTGCCATACTTTTACCATGCAATCACAACATAAATAGAACAAAGTCAGGTCCAGCAAGGTAAGCAATCCAAGTATTCAAGCTCAATTTCATTTCAAAACAACATCTTTCCTTTAGCTTTTGTTTGGCAATGGGTACCCTCAACATGCAACATCAGAGCATACAACTCAACTGCATCAACATTTCAAACCACTGAACATGCTTTCAAACAACAAGCATTCATAGCATACATACTTCAATCATGCATACAAACATTCCCAATTACTCGAGAACTCAGCTCTGATACCACCAAATGTAACCCCCTTAACCCGGCCTAGACGGTTGACCCGAATTAAGAAAGTCACACGGGGAAAACCAAAGTCAACCCGAAAGTCAACCTTGATTAACAACCCTTTTTTTTTCTTTTTTAAACTTGTCTAGATGCATATTAAGCCTAATTGTGAATCACACAAACATCATACCAAAAGATCACAAACATCAGAGATCAAACAGGGACTCAATTGAACAATTTACAACTTTAGGGACCAAATTGTAAATTCTGATAATTATAAGGACTTAATCCAAATTGAAGTTACCAACTTGAAATTAATCAGGTTTCATGCTTCTTTGTGAAATTTCAGCTCAAAAGGACTTCCCAAACTCATACAATTGCACAAACAAGTTTCAGGACCAAAACGTAAACAATCCAAAACACATAACTGCCAATGTCAGCCCCCAACGGTCGACCGTTCCGAAACGGGAGACAGCCCGTTCCGAAACGCGGGGCCGTTCCGAAACAGGCATATCCCGTTTCGAAACGGGGGTCTGGCAGTGGCCTTTCCGTTTCGGAACGGCCCCTCCCGTTTCGGATGCCTGGGCACGATTAAGGCACCCGTTCCGAAACGGTAGGTGCTGTTCCGAAACACCCTGCCCAGATTGCTCTAAAACTCCACTTTAAACATGCAATTACACAACCAATCATGCTCCGAATGTCACCAAACTTTACCAGCATGCAATTCAACATATACATAACATATTAGCATCACCAATTCAACCAATCATCATCATATGCAAAAAGCCCCAATTCTAATGGCATGCTTCCTACACAAGCTAGCTATTCAAGCACCAAACTTACAAAACAAGCATATAAGATCCAATCCAAAGACCAACAATCTTAACATCAAGAAACATACTTAGGGAGTACAAAACACCTCCCAAAACATACACATGGTTTCCCCATTGCCAAATCACCCAAAAGCTAAAATGTTTAACAAAAACCTTCCATACATTGAGCTTTACTTGCACTTGAATTCTTGCCCTTCTTGCTGCCCTCAAAAGGTCTCTAATGCTCTGCATTATTGAATCAAGGAAAACGAAGAGAGCGTAAGCAAAGGCTTAGTGAGGAATGCTCTTAAAAACCATCCAATAATGCATATGTAAAACACTTTATAAAACATGCTTAAACCATCATTTACACATGCTCAAAAGCATACTTCAACATGCATCTCATGCATCAAATCATAACATGTCATATTGGCCACAAGTGATAAATTCCATTTCTTTAAACACAAGTTCATCAACTTTCACCCCAAGGACTTTTAAACACCTTGGCCCCAAGGACTTTTAAACACCTTGGCCTATGGACTTTTAAACACCATAGAATGTAACACATCAAGGACTTTTAAACACCTTGATCCCAAGGACTTTTAAACACCTTGGCCATGGACTTTTAAACACCATGAAACGTAACTCATCAAGGACTTTTAAACACCTTGATCCCAAGGACTTTTAAACACCTTGGCCTATGGACTTTTAAACACCATAGAAAAGGATCACCTAAGGACTTTTAACCACCTTAGTGTCCACAACATGAACCATCCAAGGACTTTTAACCACCTTGATGTTCATAAGTAACAAGGCTCACTCAAGGACTTTTAACCACCTTAGTGACCTTAACATTTTAAAGACATCACTTGCCAATATACATCATTTTCATCACTTACATCACTGTTTTAAAGCATAAAACCAAGCCATATTCATCATGCATTTAAAAGCATTAAGCCACATCATTTCAATGTACAAAAGCAAGGAACTCCTACCTAGAGTTACCTTCAACATATGGCTTACATCATCAGCAAAAACCATGCTAAAACATGCTTCCAAAACAGTATGTAAAACATGCAAATTATCATTTCGCATCACAACAAAATCATGGCCACCACTAGAGAGAAATTCCGAAAACTTACACTCGAGCTTAGCAAAGTTGTTTAGACTTAAACTAAGCTCCCAAGACATTGGTTTCAAAGCCGAAAACCCAATTTCACTCACCGATTCCACTTCGCCACTTGCCGAAGCATGAATTCAAGCTTCCTGATCAACAACTCTTGGATCCAAAGATGCCTCCCCTGATTAAACACATTAAAGCAGAGGTTTAATGCATCATCAAGCATCAAAAGCTTCAATGAAAGCACTCAAACTCGCTGCTCTCATTCATACACCAATTTCGGCCACCAAACACAACCGAAATTGCATCAAAACCACTTCTCAACAAAAACCAGCCATAAACCAGCAAAACCTAACATCCATCATCACCATAACACATCTAAAAACAACCTACAAACATCCTTATACCTCCAGCAACAACAGATCCACAAGATCACCACAAAAACATCCAAGAAACATAAGCTAAACTTAGGAAACTCAACCTATCCGGGATTGCATCAATCAAAACTCATTTCCTTATCAATTTAGAGTTCATTTAACATCAAAAACACCTCTCAAATCACAGATCAATCAGATCTAACGAAAAATCATGAAAACCATCAAATCTTGCATTATAAGCCAAGATACAATTCCAAACTCAAAAGCCTTTAATTAAACATCAATCAAGAGTTGATAACTTGGGAATTTCAGTAAAGAACTGATAGTTTAGAGGAGAAGGACGTTCTTACCTCCAAACTTGTGTTTCTCCACTTTTTGGAATGAAAATCCTTGTTGAAACACTTAGCAATTGAAGAGGTTTGAAGATACAATGATTTGGAATCAAATGAGAGTTGAATGGAGGGATTTAGGTGAAGAAATCAGATCCAATTCTCTGGAAAAGTAGTGTTTGGTTTGAGAGAAAATGAGAGAAAGAAAGTTTAGCAAAGTTGGTTACAAAATCCAAAAATAGCCAAAATGGCTTCCCTCCAATTTTAATAACCTTTAAAATCAGATTTTAGACTTAAAATATCTTAGAAAAATCTGGAGAAATCATCTTTGGATTAATAGCTCCTTAAAGATTCAAAGTTTCAACTCTTTATAAAACAGTCACCAAACTTTCGAAATTTACATTTTGGTCACTAACCAAAATGTCATACTTCCAAAACCCATTTTTCAAAATTGATTTCACAGTTCACCTAATTATATTAAAAGATGATTTTAGAACATTTTTCCATATTTTTAATGCAACCCGAACTAGGCTTTCCTAATTTCACCTCTTAAGATTCGAACAGGACTTTGACCAAACCGGTCAACGCCCAAAACTTCTAAGCCCAAAACCGGGGCGTTACAAAGTACTTAGGCGATGTCCTCTTGAGGTTCAAGGGGAGATATTTCTGGCCGATCTCATGGAACTTCCGTTGGAGGAGTTCGATCAAATTCTGGGTATGGATTGGCTGGCGGAGCATCGGGTTAGTCTGGATTGTGAGTCAAAAGGGCTACCTTGAAGACTTCAGATGGTCGATCAGTGATCTTAGTCGGAGAGCGTCGAGGTTACCTGTCCAATGAGGTATCCGCTCTGACTGACGATAGGACGATCCGGAAAGGATATGAAACATTGATTGCTTGTTTCTTGAACATGAAGGGCTCTCTATCTAAGATCGAGGACATTCGCACTGTTAGCGAGTTTCCTGATGTATTCCCAGAAGAATTACCCGGGTTACCGCCAGACAGGGATGTTGAGTTTGAAATCGAGACTTATCCGGGGTCTGCGCCTGTGTCCATGAATCCTTATCGTATGGCCCCAAAAGAGCTTAAGGAGTTAAAAGTCCAATTACAAGAGCTTCTAGACCGAGGCTTTATACGACCCAGCTCTTCGCCTTGGGGAGCTCATGTTCTCTTCGTGAAGAAGAAAGATGGTTCACTTCGGTTATGTATTGATTACCGGAAGTTGAATAAATTGACTGTGAATAACAAATATCCATTACCCAGGATCGATGACTTGTTTGATCAATTTCGGGGAGCCACAGTTTTCTCGAAGATTGATATTCGATCTAGGTATTATCAGTTGAAAATAAAAGATTTTGATGTTGCTAAGACAGCCATTCGTACTAGATACAGGCATTACGAGTTTCTAGTTATGCCCTTTGGTCTTACTAATGCACCAGCTGCTTTTATGGACATGATGAATCGTGTGTTCCGACCCTTTATAGACCAGTTTGTTGTGGTTTTCATTGACGATATTTTGGTCTATTCGCGGACAGAGACAGAACATGTTGAGCACTTGAGAATTGTTCTACAAACCCTGAGAGAGAATCGTTTGTGTGCTAAGCTGAGCAAGTGTGAATTTTGGCTCAAAGAAGTGACATTTCTGGGACATATTGTATCTGCTCGAGGCATTCAGGTTGATCCAAGTAAGATCGAGGCCGTCCCCAATTGGAAGCAACCTAAAAATGTCTCTGAGATCCGTAGCTTTTTGGGTTTGGCTGGATACTACCGATGCTTTGTTGAGGGTTTCTCCATCATTGCCACCCCTTTTGACAAAGCTATTGAGGAAGAATGTTCCTTTTGTTTGGTCTGATGCCAGTAAGCTAGTTTTGAGAAATTGAAGGCAACTTTGACTCAAGCCCTGGTTCTTACACAACCCGAGTCTGAAAAGGACTTCTCGGTGTACAGTGATGCTTCACACTCTGGGCTCGGTTGTGTACTGATGCAGGATGGGAAGGTTATCGCTTATGCATCACGTCAGTTACGACCTTATGAGTGTAACTATCTGACCCATGACCTCGAGTTAGCTGCAGTGATCTTTGCTCTGAAGATTTGGAGGCACTATCTTTACGGAGAGAAGTGCTATATCTTTACTGATCACAAGAGCTTAAAGTATATCCTCACTCAGAGGGATTTAAATATGAGGCAACGTCGTTGGGTGGAACTTCTGAAGGACTATGATTGTGTGTTTGAGTACCATCCGGGAAAAGCCAATGTCATTGTCGATGCCTTGAGTCATAAGGCCATATCTGACCTAAGATCCCAGTTTGCCAGGATGAGCATTTATAGTGATGGCAGTTTGCTAGCGGAATTGCAAGTTTAACCAACTTTGGCCGATGAGATTAAGGCCAAGCAACTCTTAGACAGTTCCTTACTTCCAGTTATACAGCAAGTTGAGCAGGGATCCACATCTGTTTATGCCTTCGATCATGATGGCGTTCTGTGCTTCAAGGGTCGTTATTGTGTCCCCGATGATGCTGACCTGAAGCGAGCCATACTCAGTGAGGCTCATAGCAGCCCTTATGCCATGCATCCTGGTGGAGACAAGATGTACCAGAATCTTAAGCAAAGGTACCTTTGGGAGGGTATGAAAAAGGATATATCAGATTATGTATCGAAGTGTATGACCTGTCAGGAAGTTAAAGCAGAACATCACCATCCTTCTGGTCTATTGCAGCCCATTAAGATTCCCGAGTGGAAGTGGGAGCGTATCACGATGGATTTTGTTACCGGGTTGCCTCTAACTCCTTCTAAAAAAGATTATGTCTGGGTTATTGTTGATCGACCCACCAAGTCAGCTCACTTTATTCCTGTACGAGTTACTTATTCTCTTGAGAAGCTGGCTAGACTGTATATCTCAGAGATTGTCAGATTGCATGGTGTACCCTTATCTATTATATCTGATCGAGATCTGAGGTTCACTTCTCATTTCTAGTCGGCCTTGCATAATGCTTTGGGTACACGTTTGAATTTCAGTACATCCTTCCATCCTCACACTGATGGTCAGTCTGAGAGAGTAATTTAGGTTCTTGAAGATATGTTGAGGGGGTGCGTGATAGATTTCCGCGGTAGTTGGGAAGACTTCTTGCCCTTGGTCGAGTTTGCTTATAATAACAGCTATTAGGCTAGTATTCGCATGGCACCTTATGAAGCTTTGTATGGTCGCAAGTGCCGAACTCCTATCTGTTGGACCGAGTTGTATGATAAGAAGACTTTAGGTCCGGAGTTGATCCAAGAGACCGAAGAGACTGTCAGATTAATTCGTGATCGTCTGAAGGAGGCATTTGACAGACAGAAGTCTTATGCTGATCGAAGAAGGAAGGATATCGAGTTTGAGGTCGGTGACCAGGTTTTTCTAAAAATATCACCATGGAAGAAAGTTCTGAGGTTTGGGAAAAAGGGTAAGCTGAGTCCGAGATTTATTGAGCCTTATCGTATTGTGAAGAGAGTTGGGCCAGTTGCCTATCAGCTTGAGTTGCCTCCCCAGCTTAACCGTATCCATGATGTCTTCCATGTGTCCATGTTGAGGCAATACCATCCTGATCTGAGCCATGTCATTCAGGTCCAGGATGTGGAGTTGAGGCCAGACTTGTCTTATGAGGAGGAACCAATACAGATTCTAGACTCAAACGAGATGGTTTTGAGGAACAGACGTATTCCTATGGTTAAAGTTCTGTGGAGCAATCGTAGCCCTGCAGAGGCTACATGGGAGATCGAAGGACCCATGAGAAAGCAGTTTCCACATCTGTTTGATTCAGGTAAATTTCAAGGACGAAATTTTCGTAAGGTGGGGAGAGTTGTAACACCCTGATAAATATATATATATATATATATATATACTTTGTGCTTATAAAAAAGGAGGAGAAAAAAGGGTGAGGGTGTGGGGGCTCGAACCTGCGACCTCACCCCTCACCATTCAACGTTCCTACCGCTGAGCTTAGGGCTCATCTCTGTCAAAGGTTTCTGAACCTTGATTTTAACTTAGTTAAAAATAACTTCGAACCCCATTAAATTTTATCTGCCTCTCCACCTACCTGTAATTAATCTGTACCCATCTTCAAAAATCGAACCGTTCCCCCCATCTCCCTCATAGATCTCTCTCTCTCTCTCTCCCTAGTTTTCGGCAACCTATTGTCGTCCACACCGCCGTCCGGTGTGCGACACCGCCTGCGCCGGCGAGCACTCTTGGTCGCTCCGAGCCTTTTGCCATCTGTAACGCGCCCTCCTGTGCCGTCGTTTGCTTTAAAATTGAGCCTCTACACCACGAGTCGGGCCGCCTTCGTCATCTTTGATTTCCTGTCTGTGCCACCATCGTCTTATTTTGTCGTTGGTACGACGACGCTCCACTCGTCGAGTCGATCAAAACCCAGTCGATCTCTTACCCGTCCGACGCCGGCGAAGCCTCCATCGGAGCTACGCGGACTTTCGCCGGTTCGCCTCTAAATTTGACATTTTCGGTAAGATTTCGAGGATCTTTTTGAAATATCTGGTGTTTAAATGACAGCCCATATCCTGATCTATGTATTTCCGGCAGAAACGCGTTGATTCAACGTCTCCGGCGACATTCCGGTCACTGTCCGGCGACCCCAAGGGTAAGAACCGATCTAAACCGGCCGGCCCAAGTAGTCCAAGCTAAACCGGTCCAACCCGACCCGAGTCCGACCCGACCCGAGACTGGGTCAACTCGCTGAGTCAACTTAGTGAGTCAACTCGCCCGAGTTGACTCAGTGAGTTAACTCACCGAGTCGACTCAGTTGACTTTCTGCTGATCGCTGACGTCAGCGTTGACCCTGTCCCCGTTGACTTTGAGCTGCTGACGTCAGCTTTGACCAAAAAGTCAAAATTTCTGAAAAAAACCCTATTTTATGTTTTTCGATGTCATGAGTCCATTTTTGAAGCCTGTTTTGCGAAATTCTAACTCGAAGACCTCTGAATCTGTCCCTAAACCCAAACCATGCATATGTGTTTAATTGTTTCATTGAGTTAAATGTAAATCGAATAAATGACTAATATAAGTTTTTATCTGTTTGAAGGTAATCGAGACTCCCCTGACCGTTCGTCTGCTCAGCCTAGTTCCTCTCGATCCGCTCCTCTGCGCATTCCGATAGTTACTAGTATGAATCCGTAAACCGTGTAAGCTATTAGAGTTAACACTTATACCTTGTAGTAACCATAATCCTTTATTGATCTAGGATCTAGCACTGTGGCAGATCATAGTGAGGCAGGAGCACGATAGATTCTCTGACCAGCTTTTGAGGTGTGTTCCGTGTGTGCTACATTTCTGTTTTACTTGTTTACTTGAATGTACTTATTTGAACATAGATATGAAAATGTATGAATTATGAGATAATTTCTGAATTAAGGACATGACTACCTTTTTATTGAAAGCATGACTATTCTGTTGAAAGCATGACTATTCTGTTGAAAGCATGACTATTCTGTTGAAAACATGATTGTTGTTTGAGAACATAGTTGTGTTATATCTGATAGCATGCCCCATGTCTGATCTAGAATCGAAATGTCAAATTTCTGGTTGATGTGATTAAACATATGTCTGCCATCTGAATTCTGATGCCTATGTATATTGAACAAAATTGTACTGCTTGGGGGTATATTCTGGGGATATGATTTGAAGTGCCTGCAGGTACAGCCTTAATCCAGCTGGTAAATCCTTCTGTTAAGCTCCTACGCCCACGGGCCTAGGGTAAGTCTTTCTGGACCTAAGGCATTCCCTTAGGTAGGCTCCTACGCCTCAGGCCTAGGGTAAGACCTTCTGTATGCAGTTCATGGGGAATTGCATTTTGATGTTCGGTTGGAGGGTAGATAGGTTAAAATGGAACCTTGGTTGCTCTTATGGCATGTTTGTATTGTCTTACGCATATCTGAACTGTATATATACGTTTCCTTGCACTTAATGGAACACACTGAGCTTCCTAGCTCACACCCCCAAACTTTCCCCTTTCAGATACTTTTGGATAGGCTACCCGTGGACTTGGCACTTGGAGGATCGGCACATTCTTACTATACTTTTGTTGTAATGTTCTTATCCACCATACTGTCTTTTTTGGGTGACATGAGCCTATATTTTATTATGATATACTTTACTAGTTAGCCATGATGGCGTTATTTTGTAACTTAATCTCTAAAATGGTTTTAGATTATGTACTTGATAGTTGATTCGATGGTATGTGAGTATCATCGTTACGAGTCTTCAGAATGGATATATTTTTATCTATTGTTATCTTGAACACTCTATAGTGATGCCTGATTTTCTTGAAAACTGAATACATGTCATATATATATGTTATGATAATCCTCTGTAACTTAGGTGTAACGCATAGGCAGGTACAGGGGGTTACATGGGGCCACTTCAAGGAGATTATCGGGCATAGTTCTTTTGAACTCTTGCAGAACCAAGCGATGTCCACGGCCATATGGACATAACCATGAGAACAAATACTCTTGTTAGAGAGATAGTTGTGTGGTGTATATCATTGTTTACACTAACGGCTGAATAGTTCAAGGATATCACGTCTGCTAGTTAGCTAGTAAAGTAAATATGCTTTCACAGGGGATGGTTCAAAGGAGGAAACCTACCTATCCTATGCAACTATTGATCGTAGAAGCTATCACCACATCGAGTCAAAATGTTTTGATAAATCATCAGTTTCATTCATGTGGGGAATTGTTGGAAAATTGTGAAGAATTGGAAACATTGAGCCATAATTCGAGAAGGTAAAGGTGAATATTCGAATAAGGATTATTGGGTCTTATTCTACTCCATGAGACTTTACAATGGTATCTTATATGCTCAAAAAGGTTTAGTGATGAATGAGAAATTGATGCTTAAAGTAAGGTAGTTGTGAATTCAATAAGGAAAATAGAACCCCGTTATCCTACATGGATGGGATAAATGGCATGGGAAGTGTTTATATACACTCACCCACTTTGTGGTCATTGAATGACTTGAATGGAAATTGTGTCTTGCTCTCAGGGGGTGTGAATTAATCCCATTCGGGTTGGGGTGCATCCGCACGATCTAGGCGACACGAATATTCGAACTGGTTGGGCCCTTCGTGGGCCTTTGGATATTTTACTCACTTCGAATAAATTTTTCCTTAAGATTGGCATATCTTTTTGAGAATATTCCGAATTTAAAAGGAATATTATATGATTTCCTTAAAAACAGTAATGCTTGCAATTCACGAAATATATCCGAGTAAATATGGCATTGATTGTTTGTTTTCAAATTAAATAGGAAAAGAATTAATGACTATTAAAATCGGAATATTTTATCCCCCACGGTTTAACCTAATCACCCCCTTATATAAATCTCACCTCTCTTCAGTTTTAAATATAATTCGAAATATTTTCTACTCTCAAAATTGCATTGTGTTTTTGGTGATAGTCAAAGGCAAGGGTTATGTTCGTGATCTCTTCAGAAGTGCTATTGTCGAAGATCATTTGTTAATGTATTTTGGGAAACTGACGGTCAAACAACTCAAGCACAAAGGAGTGGTCAAAATCTATCTTAAGGAAACTACATTTGTGCAGGCCTCAACAATCTGTTTTCGGTTTATTTCGAATATGTTCAATTCCATTAAACTCGTTTTATTATTTCTCTCATTTATGTTTAATTTTATTTCAAATTAACCTTAATTGTTGAACAAAATTCAACTCTAAAAAATTTTAAAAAAAATGTGCTACGAAATAGACAAAAAAAAGCCACTATTTTCATACAAGGATTATCCTTGTTTGCTGCTTGCTTGACGTAAAAATATACCGCAAGAGTAAATAAAATAAGCCACGTGCCCACATCGTTATCGACTTGGAAGATGGCGTGCAGGATGAAATGCCTTTTTGTCACGACCAACGAATTTTTGGATCTATTGACATCACATCAAGGGAGTTCACCTAAGAGATAAACTTTCTCTGTACATGTTCGAGAAATCGCCAGAATGACTATTTTTCATTTCTAACTCCACATACAAAAAGGTCCGAATATGATCTTTCTTAGACGCAGAGAATCGTTTCTTTTTTTTTTTTTTGAAAATAAAATATCAATTTATTAGGACAAGCACCTCGTTAAAAAACTTTCCTAAGCCTAAATGGAGAAAAAAAGTACGACATGTCTAAGTTCAAATTTAGTACACAAAATACCCTCACCAAGATTAACCACAACGTTACAAGACTCAGCTAAGTCCCAACACTCCCGGTGGACCTATTTAGCAGGAATATAATTAGGACAGATGTGGCGAGGGCACTCGAATACCTAAACAAAACCGTTCACCACTGTTTGGCAAGTACACACGCTTACTTCCACTTTGACTCTGAAATGGGAAAGCCATCTCCTAGTGACACTGGCCAGAATCAATTTTGATAGAATTCAACTAGAAATACCTTGTTTTGCCAGGTTATCCGCCATAGTGTTACCTTCTCTAGGGATTAATCGAAGTCTCTAATCGATGCCAATGCCACTATTCAGAATAGTCTCTAAAATTCATTGGTGAGCAGTAGACATTATTGATCCAATGAACCACGTTACTGTTGTCGCACTCGATAATAAGTTTATGAGATTGAGCCCAAATGGAGATAATAGTCTTGATAATCGTTTCATTGATGTTGGTTTCCTTTTGCTTAATTTAGCATTGTAAATGTGAACAATATCATTGCATTTCTTTTACAAGGCTCTTAAATTGTTTGGAGGAAATTAGAAGCCTTCCACAGTTCATTCACGCGATATCTATGCATGCGCCTCAATTGGACCAATATTGGAAAAAAGGATCAACTGAACTGTCAGTTGGGCTAAAAATAGAAGATTTAAGAGGTAATTTCTTTTTCTTTTTTTTTGACCAAAGTATTTCCATTCCGATTAAAGAAAATTACAACACGAAAAAAACAAACAGAGAGTCCCACACCGAAAGGGACGTACAAAACAAGCAAGAAACCATGCAAAGGCCATGCAAGGCCAGAGAACAAAAGGCACGATTTGCAACTATCCGACCACCATCCCGGAAAAGCCAAGGCATAGTGATAAAAGAAAAACACGATAAAAGGCATGGATAACCCTTCTGCTTCAGCATAGTAGACCTATTCTCCGAGAAGGAAGACCCTGTCCAGAAAAGTGGATTTCCCTGCTGTAGTATGAGTTGAGAGGATCAGACTTACGAGGGAACCTTCTCTAGTCTAGGAGCATTTCCAGCCTCTTCTTCACCCAATATATGGAAAGTGATAAAATAATCCATCGGTATGGAAGACGGTAAGTCTATACCGATTTCCTCCATCATGCTTACACCCAAACATGAAACAAAAAACAAGCAAGGCCCTCGTCCTTAGAGGAAAAACAAGTAAGGCACGATTTAAGAGGTAATTTCGTCAATATAATAATAATAAAAAATTAATATCCTATACAGTATACACAGTCAGTGGAGTTTAAAGACTCCACAAGCAGCCCTCTTTAAATGACATCTGGCACCTTAACAAAATATAGAAATATTCTAACGTTAACTTTAAAACCAGGGTTAACGACAAATATTTTCCATGTTTATTTCGACCTCTTTCACTCCATTTGTTTTCTCTTATTATTTTGCCCTTTCGTCTGTATATTCTTTCAGATCCAAGATATTGCAAGCGGCAAGTAACAAATTTTTTAATTTCATAAAATCTTCGATTTTTTATTTTTATTTATTTAATCACATTAAATTTAAGTAATTATTATTTGTAGATTTTAGGGTTTATGCAAAAAAAAAATTACAGTATTATTGTATTTTTCTCTAAAATAGTTTATCCTTGTAAAATACGATTTGTTTATGGGAAACTCTTTGGAGCAAAAAAGTATAGGATGAAGAGCGATATAATCAACTTACTTGAAGGATGTAACCCAATGCCTGATAATATTAAAGTCAGTTAGAACTGCATTTTTTTCCAGTTGCTATGTAAACTTTTTTATTTATGTTAAATGTTTAAAATTTATTCATAATAACATATGAAAAACTGGGTCTTCTTTGTTTGCAATTAAGATGTTAATGCATTTAGTCATGCAACAAGGACAATTCGAAGGTTTGATAGGCTATACCAGTTAGATAAGGTAAGTTTAATTTTATTGTAAATTGATCTAAAAGGGTTTGATTGATAATATTGGGTTTGAAAATTTCGATATGCTTCTAACTGGGATATAGTTTAATTTTATTGTAAATTGATCTTTTTGTCATTCATTTTCAAGGATATTTGGATGTTACTGTGTATGGAACAACTCCAGATTTTTTTCCCTTGTTCAATACGATTCATGGTGGCCATATACATAGGTTTTCCCAACAGCCAACGACTCAAGTACAACAGGCAGATAATATTTTAAAGAAATTTCTTTTGCTGATCGGGGTCTTTGAGGTCCTTGCCTTGCTTTATTGGTGAAATAATTTTGTTATTTAAGCTCATCCACTGCTTGATTATTTAGTGTTTGTGTCTGTACATATGTTTTAGCCGAATTGACATTTTGTTTTTGGCTTAAGAAGAAGTTGTCTATATGATACTTTTTTTTTGTTTCATTTAACTTCAGGTACAACTGACACTAAACTTAACTTTTGTTTACAGAATAAAAGAAGGTGTCTGGCATGTTAGAACCAACAAGAAGAGCATGTGTTCCTTTATTTTTTTGGGTAATACTTATGTTACTGATCTTGTTGGAAGTTGATAAGTCAATCATTGGATATCCTAAATTTATTAGATATCCATGTGAAAATACGAGTTTGCGTCGGACTCAAAGTTATAGTTTTTAAATTATTAGTGCTAGTAAGAATATATGTCCAAACTGATGCTTGTATGCAACAATTCCATGTTCATCAATCCAAGTGTTTCCCCTTATCTTTATAAATTAATGTGTTATTTTATTTTGATGAGTTTCAGTGCTATAATTCCACCATGTTGTTTGAATATCAAATGAAATCATAATTACAGTCAAACAAAAATTGCCAATACCACAATGTATGTCAATATGTTAGTTTCAAACTAATATTAAATGCAACACTAATAACGTCCAGATAATAAGTCTTTTTTCGTGAGCCTAAAAACACAAATTCATTCAACTAAAATTGAGTCTATTAATTGTATGATTATGGACTACCAGTGAACCAATGTATCTGAGGTAAAAATTAATCTTCAGTAACATCGGCGATGTGAGAAGGCGAGATAGAATTGAATTCATTGCTGCAATAAAGTAAAACTCACTTAAACGTGAAAACAACATGAAATATATAAAGCAATGGAAAAAATACACAAAGTTGAATTACTTACCTCGATTGCTGACGCCTTTCACATGTACGCTTTGTATGACCTTTGCGATTACAAAATGAGCATGTCTTACTCTTTTTATTATTTATCTCCACACCACTTTTTTTTCTTAATGAAGGAGGACGTCCTTTGTTAATTACATGTATTGGATCTTTTAAAGTGATATCATTATACAAAACAACGTCATTTTCAACCATTTTAGAATCATCAGCAGAAGTTGACTTCTTACCTTCATCAGCTAAATCAATGGTTAAGTTATCTAGCTCATCACACAATTTTTTTATACTACGAATGACAAGATCATAATGCTTCTTTGATCTTGATGCTTTTTCAGAAAGTCCCAAGGAGTGTAATATAATAATGTTGAACCACAAGGTAGATAACTCACTAACTTTATCAGCAACTTCATTCTGTATGCTATTCAGATTGTCATTTTTTTCGCATCTTTTGTCCATCTACATAAGATATACTGCGAAGGTAAAGAAAATACCTTTTTCTTTATGAAAATTGCCAAAACATGTCGACATAAAATGCTCATGTATTTAAATTTGTGACAATTACAAACAACAGCATTTAGGGATATGTTAAAAGTTACCATGTAGATTACCTTTTCTCGACTGAACTCATGCACCTTGTATACTTTTACACCATCGGTAACATCATCTCGATCAGCAATATACTTCTAAGCACGAATCAACTCATCTTGAAACATTCTGAATAACTTTCGAGTGTATACGTAAGATGCCTCAGCTTCCATAGGATATAATGTTTTTAGAATGAGCCTTGAGTTTATAGTTTTAAATTTTTTCTCTCGTTCTTTATTATATCTATCATTGAGAGCTTCTTCAAATTTCAGAACAAATTTACTCACCGAAGTATTTGCATTGACATTATCCTTAAAAGCTCATTTAAGCTTTCACTTCTTTGAGTTGTTGACATCTCAGCACAAAATGTTTTACGTAAAAAAGTTGGTACCCATTTCTCACGAATAGAGTAAATTTTTTCTAGCCATGAATTACCTTGAAATTATATGTCTAAATAACTCGCATCTAAGAATCTTCGAACTCATCAAGTGTGAGTGTATTATGAATGCAGTTACTGAAATCCTTCTTAAAATCAACATTTCGATGATAATCATGACTCAGAATTTCAGGAAACTTCTTCTTGATGTGCCACATACAAAAATGGTGAGTAGTATTTGGCAAAACTTTTGCAACTGCATTTGTAATTGCAGTATCTTGATCTGTGATGATTGTAGTTGGCGGACATCTATACATTGCTTCGAGCCAAGTCTTCAACAATATTGGTTTCATCCCATAATAAAGCACACCCGAATAAAATAGATTGGTAGTGGTGATTCACACCAGCAAATGGAACAAATGGCATCCTATATTTATTTGTTAAATAAGTAGGATCAAATGCTACCACATCACCAAAATATTTATAAGTCATTCTAGATCTTGCATCTGCCCAAAAATATTTTACAAGACAACCATCAATATCAGTTTGAATAGCATAGAAAAAACCTGGATTATTTGATTGACAATCATGAAAATAATCTAACATTATATGTGTTAGAATCAAAACATAATAGATATGAAATCTAAACCTCAGGATCTATCATGTCAAATCATCAAGAACAATAAACTGAATGCGGAAGCGTACCTGAATTCATTGATAGATTGAAAATCTTGAATCTTGATGTGGAAATCCCAAAACTTTGGTATTGGTCTTCCAAGAAGATAGGTTATCTCTTGACGTAAAACTCTCTGACGGGGGAAGGAGAGAAAAACAAGTTAACCTATTTCTTGGGGACCACTACCTCTTTATATAGTTGATTATTAAATCAAACTATTAAATATTTATAACTCTGCCCCTCATTGAATTATAAATATATCTTATGGTATCTACACTTTTATTTCCATGACATTTTAATACCTATGACACGCTTAACTTAATTGGTCACTTTATTTTGTGTCATACTTTAAAATAGCAACATACATTTTACATATGTGCCCACAATTACGGATTTTAATCCAACAATCTCCCACTTGGGTAACATATGTTTCCTGATAAATGTACAACCTTATGAGCTCAAAATTTTGCTATTATATAATAGGTATTCTATAACAATCTCGTCCATCAACTATATCCACATAGGATCAAAGCGGTCTTCGACATATCAATCATGACTGGACTCATCAATGGTCACGTATACAAATATAGTCAAATGACATAGATCAATCATGGATGTGTAGCATGGAAAATTACATGAAATGTGAACCATACATGTCTATTTCCAACTGGTCCTCCTAAACCTTAGTGAGATCAACTTTACTGAATTCGGAGTGTGCATAAACCAAAAGAACTTTATTTCTGCAGAAAATAATCTTAAATAACTTTAAACTGAAGAAACTGAAATTGTGTCTAAACCGAATGAGCATTTTTCAAAATTACAAACTCCCACTAAAACCGAATATCCTTGAATAACACTACACCCACATGAGTAGTGTGCTCATGAAAGACCTAGGGTGACAGTTTCTTAATATGCGCGCAATTATGGAGTTTGTACCAAAATGCTCTTTAAACACACAAACACTTTGAATTTTTTTTAACAACTAGGAACGTAATATTTATGTGCTTCAAGTTTGAAGTGTTCCTATTGTGTATAGAATAAATAAATGCATATTTATTGTCACAAAATAACTAAAGTGGTCTTTTTATTCAATCTAAAATTAGCAGCTCATGTGACAAAATTCGTTTGCATCAATATTCTATTAGAATCGAAGTCTGTAAACCTAATGATCTCTAACTTACCAGAACTTCGACATGTGAGCATGTAATTTTTGTTCTCTAAAGATATCTCATAACTCTATTGGCTGCTATCCAGTAGTCCATACTAGAATTTCTTAAATATCTATCTAACATTCCAACAATGTACACAATTTCCGAACGCATACATACTTAAGCATAAATTAGATTCTCAATAGCTTATGTATAAAGAATCTTTTGGAATTTCTAAATTTTCAAGGTTACTTTTAGGGCATTGAGCAAGATAATACTTATCTTCTTTAGCAATATGAGTGTCACTTAGTTTACTCCCACTGAACTTGTAGTATATACAAGTGCCAACTAAATTTATCTCAAAACCGAATGAGATAATCAAAATGAAATTTATAATTTCATTAATCAGAGTCCTACTTAAGCTCATAGATGAATTTCTTTAATTTACATATCATTGATTTTGTATCATTAGATACAAATTTATAATTATACCATATAATTTATTTCTTCAATGTAGCTCAAGATTAAAATAAGCAACAAGCGTCATGATTATCCTAGAAGAGTCTTTCAATGAAACTGAAGAGAAAGTTTCTACAAAATCAATGTCTTCTTTATAGTATATCCTTAGATACAAGACGTGTTTTATACTTATCTACATTTTCATTTACATCCCTATTGGTTTTAAATATTCATTTACAACCAATTGGTTTGCACCTTAAGGTAATGAGACAAGTTCCTAAACTTTATTGTCTTGCATAAAATTATACTCTTCTTGAATGACATCAATCCACTTTTGAGAGTTAGAACTTTTATAGTCTGATAAAAAATGATTGAATCATTTTCTATCATTCTATTATTACCTTATTTTCTTAAAGAAATACAACATAATAATCCGGAATAGTATTTCATCTTTCTCCCGTGGACCTCTTTAATGACACTTGTTCTTTTTAAAGGTTGTTGAGTTTGTTCTTCTGAAACAATTACCTTATCTTGAATGGGAGTTGTTCAACATTATTTTGCTGAGGTACTTGATTCACTTCTTGATTAATGATAGGTGTGAAAACCTAAACATCATCAAAAGTGATAGTATGAATTAAATTATAATTCAATTCCTCCTCAATAGTAATGTATCTAACCTTATTTCTCCCCCCAAACTCAACATCCTAAAAAAAATTATAAACTCTCCTTAAAATAATTTTAATTGTGGGATCATAAAATTTACGGCCCATGGATCACTCAAAATAACCGAAGTAATTGCTCATTTTTGAAGTTTAATTACTTCACATATGTCCTAACTTATACAAAAGAATCAACACTTTGTAACTTATTGTTGTTTCTTTTGACTAGAACCCTTAGCAACTTTATTCTAATATTTTCTTTTATTGCCCTTATTCTTAGAGACACTAACTAAATGAGCACTAACCAAATGAGTACTTTTACACTTATAATGCTTCAACTTTTCTTCCTTTTGAACATAATGAGAAATGAGCCTAATTAGAGTCTATTTCTCCTTTTGGCAGTTGTAACTGAATCTGAATTGGTTAAACTGTATAGGAAGCGGTACCAAAATCATAAGAACAAACAATTGTTAGAGAGTTTGATCTTATGTGCCTTAAATTTTGAAGCAATATTAAGAATTTTCATAATCTACTCCCTCACATTTTCTTGACCCTTATACTTCATAGAAGTAAAAAAAAACATAAGTGATCTCATCTTAACCTTTTGGGTAAAACATTTCTTAATTTCGTCAAGGAAACCCTTAGTATGAATAATCTCTTTAGATTTGTGCCCCTAAAGACATCTAGAATGTTGTGTTTTATGATCATTAGACTCATGCGATTCGAACGATCTCACCTCTCAAAATATCTTTTATGGGTACTTACCGCAGTGAGAGGTGCAAGATGTTCTTTCCTTAGTGCAAAGTTTATGCTCATACAACCAAATACTATACGTAAGTGTCTCTTCTATTCCTTGAAATTAGTTTCACTAAACATTAGTGTAGAATGTTATTAACAGATATTGTGACACAAAAGATAGATTACCTAAATATAGAACAAAAAATAAATAAAATAAAATAAAAATAAGCTCACATAAATACTCATAAGTAAACAAATAAATTCAAAATAATGGCTAGTTCCCCTCAAGATACCAAGCACAACATTAATATCAAGTCTTTGGACAGTAATATTAATTGTAAGCGGTACTCTTGTTGTAGCAATCAAACATTGACAATAAACTATGTCAAACAATAGGCTAATCTTTGGACTAACGTATTGCTCACATAAAATACCTTATAATTGTCACACATTTATCGCCACAGTTGTCGTTGTAATTCTGCCAAATATTAACTTTCCTTTGGGCCAATTAATAAACGCATGAATTACAAAAACCCATAATCATCTTTATATTTTAAATAAACTAATCTACACAAAAGCGGTCACTTTGGTGACATTATGTTTCAATTAATCCATTAAAATACTAGACATTCGAAGCCAAAATATGAATTTAATTGTTTCAAAATATTTGTCTTAATTTTATCTTTCAATAAACTTAAAAGATAACCAAAATAATAGTAAATTTGAATAAAGGGAAACCTCATATCAAGATATCAGACACTCCATTAATATTTTAGCTTTGGACAAAACATTAACTTGTAAGTGATATCTTGGTATAGTAATCAAACATTGATAATAAGAACATGTGAAACAGAAATCTTCCTTTGGGCCGATTTATTGTTGACACGTAAAACTGAATAATTATCACATGTTTATTACCACAGTTGCACATGTAATAATGTTAATTATTAACCTTCCTTTGGGCCGATTAATACTAACATAATCCGACTTACATGCACAAAACCTTCTATATTTCAAAAATAAAATAATTTCCACAATAGAGGTCACTTTGGTGACTTAATGCTTCAATTAATTTATCTCAAAATATATAATATAAATATACCGGTATTCAAATTTAAAATTCTGCAACAGTCAAAACTGAAATTTCTAATAACACTTAAGTTTCCGAAATAACCTAAAATAAGGTTGTCTGAATGGGGCTATCAGAAATCGAAAAACCTAAATCTTTGACTGTTTCTTTAAAAATTCCTTAAGCATGCATTTACCAAAATTAAAGTCGAATTCAAAACAACTAATCTTTAACTAAAAGTCAAAAATTAAAAGTATCATATAAATAAATAAATTATATAATGATCACATGAAACTTTAATATATCCATAATAACCTAATGATCAAACTAAATAGGATATGAATTTCATAAGATTAATGGCATGCTTTCCAAAACCGAAACCAAAACCAAAACCAAATGTATATTCCGTAGACAACATTAATGACATAATTAAGCATAATATCAAACAAATTTAAGCTAAAGTTTCTTTACAAAACTAAACAAAATTCAACCATAATTTGTTAGACATAAACTGAACATAAAGCTTCGAGAGCTAACCTAATTATAAAATTTCTAAGTCACGATAAATTTACCATGACAAAGCCCAAGTTAAACTTTTTTTTTCTTAATTACTAATGATCAAAACTAAAATTTTGATCAAACTGAATTTAATATATTTTAAATAAAATATATGTATCATAACAGTAAATTAAATATGCCATCACTTAAGTCTTAAGAAGCAAAAGCAATACAAATATTAAGAGCAAATTCATATTCTGAAATAGTTTACTGTTAATGAATTTCCAAACCTAAGTATAATATATGGCACTGATATTCATGAGTATTAAAGCATATATATTATAAACCTAAAATCAATTATAACATAGACGTATGTAGGGTTCATAAGGAATTGAAAAGAAAAATATCCAATTGTCATAATTAATATGATTGCTCTCTTTCTTTAATGCGGTGATAAAATATCCCAAAACATTTGTTACTAAATCGAAACCCTAGATTCATCAGAAATTGAGGCAAAATATATGAATCTGAACATTGAAAACACAACGCCCAATTCCCGATTAATAATTCAATCGGAATAAAACTCAAAACAAAAACACCCAAAGACCATGGATTTACAAATCGGAGAAAAACATGAAAGATTAATAACTCAAAGAATTACGATCTCAATGATTCGACATAATATGGCTCTGATGCCACTTGTTAGAATCAAAACATAATAGATATGAAATCTAAACCTCAGGATCTATCATGTCAAATCATCAAGAACAATAAACTGAATGCGGAAGCGTACCTGAATTCATTGATAGATTGAAAATCTTGAATCTTGATGTGGAAATCCCAAAACTTTGGTATTGGTCTTCCAAGAAGATAGGTTATCTCTTGACGTAAAACTCTCTGACGGGGGAAGGAGAGAAAAACAAGTTAACCTATTTCTTGGGGACCACTACCTCTTTATATAGTTGATTATTAAATCAAACTATTAAATATTTATAACTCTGCCCCTCATTGAATTATAAATATATCTTATGGTATCTACACTTTTATTTCCATGACATTTTAATACCTATGACACGCTTAACTTAATTGGTCACTTTATTTTGTGTCATACTTTAAAATAGCAACATACATTTTACATATGTGCCCACAATTACGGATTTTAATCCAACAATATGAGCATCTCCTTCCTCCAATTACTTTTGTCTTTTCGACTTAATTAATTGAAGACGTCTTGCTTAGTCATATTAAGATTATCCATCCCACCGCATTCATGAGATAAAACTGAAATTATTTTACTTGGACGAATACCAGACTCGTCAAGAACATCTATGAGATCTTTTTGAACTTTTGTCTTCACTCTATGTGAACGAATAAATTGTGTACTCTTTGGTGATGCTAACACATGAATATGTTCATCATGATAACGAGAAAGAATCCATCTCCCTTGTTCTTTCTTTGATATTAGAATCATTGCCTTACATCCTTCTCTTATTTCATCTGGTGCTGCATGAACTCTGTCTTCTTTCTTTAAATATTTTTTTGCCCTCAATTCTTCTTTTGAGCAAACAAATTCTCGAGAAATCATTAATTTATTTGTTCTTGATTTAAAATTTTGATTTTTACGTGTGCCAAAACCTTTGCTTCTCGCATACTTGTTATAATATTGTTGTGCATCATTTGGCGACTCAAATTCCAAACCAATATAGGGTTTTGGTATAGCCTCAACCATTGATTGTTCAATAGCATACTCTATTGCATCTTCATCTCCAAAGCTACGATCTTCTTCAACTTCATTTATTTCGATCAAGTCTTGTACCAACATGTCATCCATTTTAATCTTAAAATAATAATAAAAATTATTTAAATTTAATGTGGTTGAATAAATATAAAAAAATTGAGACATTGACCAAACCAAAATAGCTCATATCAACATTGCAAAATTAAACAAAAGCTTTAGATAAATGAAAAACAAACAACTGACAAAACTATCGTGCAAATGACAAACAAATGAATGAAGCATTATCACAAACAAGTGGTGTACAGTTCTAACAAATAGAAACCGAACTCTCGTGCAAATGGTTATATCATAAAAGCAGGTCAAGTTTTAATTAATCCATTATAATTAATTAAATCAATTTCATCCCTAAATAGTGAATAATAAAACAAACAACATGCAAATATAAATGAAAAATAATAGAGAGCAAAACATGGCGCAACTATTAGGTAAGGAAAAACACTTTTTGTTCAAAATATAACTTCATTCCAATTCAAAGAAAGTTACACCACAAGACATGAGGTGGACATGAGTCGGGGTCCCACACAGTCAGACCCTTACAAATTTTAGCAAATTTGACTAACCGATCGGCTGCCTGGTTACAAGAGTGGGGGACAAAGGAGAAAGTACAAGAACTGATCTCTCTAGATAACAGTCTAATATCCTCTTCCACAGCTGCAGTGGTCCAATCGGAGGGAAATCCTTTGTTGAGCCTAGAAATAACAGCTTTGCAATCGGTTTCGATGATGATATGTTCGAAACCGCCTCGCAAAGCCAAAGAAATACCCAATCTGATTGCCACCGCTTCTGCCACTGTAGCAGACGAAGCGAGGAAAAGATCAGAGATTCCTTGGATGAAAGAGCCTGAGCAATCTCGTGCAATAGCCGCTGCTGAAACCTCCCCTGATTTTGGGTCGAAAGCCGCGTTGCAATTGATTTTGATTGAACCCATAGGGGGTGGTGTCCAAGACTTCGGATCAAGACAAGGACGGGGCTCCCCTGCATGGTAAGAGGATGGAGTTTGATTCTCAAACACCCAAGCATTCTGTGACTTCCACATAGTCCACAACAGAATGGCAATAAGGGCACATCCGTCACCGAAAAAGCCAAGATTCCTAAAGTCAATTATTTTACTCCACCATTTTGGGAATCCAGGGAAGCCTACGGAGGACGGGCAATAGCTGAAACCTGACGCCTTCCAGACTCCTTGTGCAAACGGGCAAAAGAACAAGACATGTTTGATCGATTCTCCTCCTTCCCCACACCGCGGGCAACAGTCGGAGTCTTGAAAGTTACCATGGAAACGAGAAACCAGGGTACCTTTTGTTGGGACAATATTATGGCAAAGCCTCCATAGAAAGGACCGGATTTTTGTAGGAATCCCAAGATTCCAAATAGAACTCCAAAATCCCTTCTTAGAGCTCGGGTCCTCACTCGAAGAGGGATTTTCGCAACCCTGCGATGAGGTCTCAACAAATCTGTAGCCTGATCGCGCAGAGTACTCCACATTCTCCGTACCAGCCCAAATGAAAGAATCTCAAACCTGTGGCCCTCCTATCGGGATGGCGATAATTGCCTTGGCTTCAGCTGGATCAAACAGATCCCTAATTTTTGACCTGTTCAATGAGCGACCATCTGAGTTCATGAGGCTGCTAACTGATGGAGCCGGTGAATCCTGAGGCATTGTAGTGGAAACACGAAAACCATGAAGATTTGGAACCCAATTATCCTTCCACGTGGAGATGAACCTCCCATTTCCAACTCTCCATAGGCCACCTTCTTTCAGAAGCTTGATGCCTTCCTTGATTCATGTCCATGCCCAAGATGGGCTAGAGCACTTTGGGGCATCGAGAATGTTTCCATTGGGGAAATAAATTCCCCGGAGAGTCTAAGCAAGAAAGGATTCTGGATTCTTAACCACCTTCCATGCCAGCTTAGTAACGAGAGCTTTGTTAAACATTCTCAGGTTTTTGAAGCCCATTCCACCTTGATCCTTTGGGCGACAGAGATCCTTCCAATTAATCCAGTGGATACCTCTATCCTTGTCATAACTGTTGTTCCACCAGAAATTTGCAATCATCGAACTGAGCTCATCACAAAAAGTGACGGGGAGAAGGAAGCATTGCATGGCATACGTAGGGATAGCTTGGGCCACTACTTTGATAAGAACTTCCTTACCTGTCAAATTCAAAAACTTTGCCCTCCAGCTCTTTAGTCTGCTAAAAACTTTGTCCTTGATGAACCCCAAAGCTTCTTTTTTACTCCTCCCCCAGAAAGATGGGAGCCCCAGATAACGAGCATCTTCCTCCATAGGAGAGAAACCCAGCACATTTGACAAGTGTGCTTTAAAATTACAACTTACATTTGGAGAGAAAAACACAGAAAATTTCTAGAAATTAACAGATTGCCCTGTTGAATTCTGAAATAACTGAAGAATTCGAAGAGTGGCTGTACAATTCCCTACATTAGCCTCTGAAAACAAGAGGCAATCATCGGTAAAGAGCAAGTGACTCAACACTGGGCACCTTCGTTTGATTCTCAGACCCGTGAAATGATTTAGCTCAGTTTCTTTATCGATAATCCAAGGAAAAACACACAGTATAACCCGTATACATTGTAAATATTTGACTAATTGAATTTCATAGAATGATATACAAATAAGCCAAATTTATATGAACTGACTGTTAATAGACTCGTTGCCGATTCAATTAAGTTAGTTGGAAAATAACTCAATAATTTATTCATAAACGCCTGGAAAAGCAGTATAAAAACATCACGAAGCAACAGTCAGTTGTGTAATGAATATGATAAATTTAAAATCGTGTTTCAATTTCTTGAACACGAATATGAAAACAAACAATCAATATAATACACACACACACATATATATATAATCTTAATAGAATTAAAAAATTAAACGTCATATAAACAGATTAAAAAGAAAAGAATCTATCAAATTAAAAAAAATTGTTACCTGTTGCCTGCAATCTCTTGGGTCTGAAACAGTACATAAACGAAAGGAGGCTGAAATAATAAGACGCATGAAAAAATTAAAGAGGAAATGAGAGTGAGATTTTACTTATGTGAAGATGAAAGTGAGAATCTTTATTTTGAAAGATTGGTCAGTTAGCGTGAAATAAACACGAAGAAGATTTTCCGTTAACATTGGTTTTAACGTTAACCTTAGAATATTTTTATGTTTTGTTAAAGTGCCAGATGTCATTTAAAGAGGGCTGCTTGTGGAGTCTTTAAACTCCACTGGTTGTATAGGATATTAATCCTAATAAAAATTTAATAATTTTATTCTTGTCTTTTAATTCCATCAATTTAATTCTAAAATTAATAATATTGTCTTTATTTTTAATTTTATTAATTTAACCTTAAACTCTTAAATTGCATCCATCTCGCCTTTTAATCATTGTTAACTAACAAAGCCGTTAAATTATGCACATGTGATATTTACATGTTTTCACATCAGCTATTGTCACCAATTGTTTTGTAATGTCAACAATGACAAGTTAGCTTTGATAGCGTAGTAGTGCGAATGGACGCAATAACAAAACTTGTTGAAAGATTTTGAAAGGTCAAATTAAAACTCTAAAAAACAGAGGTTTAAATTATTTTTTTTAATATTGAAGAGTTCAATTTATATTTTATTTTTCAAAAAAATTGGGTCTAAATAAAATTTTTGAAATTTTGAGATTTAACGAGAACTTTAAAAATCATGGAGGGGTTTAATTAAAGAATATTCAAAAAGTTTGAAGCTCAATATAAATTCTTAAGAATTTTGTGAGGACCAAATTAAAATTTTTAAAAATTTAAGAGAATTAAATTCTAATTTTCTAAATTTTGAAAAATTGAGATTACTACCTTAGTAAAATTAGCTTTTTTAAGCCTAAATAAAAATACAAATTTGAGATTTAAAAGAAAAAAAAATATTCATTGAGCAATTGTTCACCGTAAACAACAATAATCAGTTTTCACTTTTCATAGTGACCACGTTAGCATCACTTGCAGCTCACGTTCACAACGTAAAAAAGATTTAAAACATAACAAGACTAATCACACTAGTATATTAAAAAAAAGGAGTCAGACTTTTTCGATTCAGATGTCTTTGAAGAGTGCAGAACCAAAGAACTGTAAGAGCATAGTATTAAATTGTGGCCGCAACGCAATGTAACGGCCGCATCGTAACGAATTTAGATGTCTTCGCTACACTGCAAACCGCAACTGCATTTAAAATTATATTTATATTTTAGAGAAAAAATTATGACGTTACAGCCGCAACCGTAATTTAACTCGCATTCAATCCATATTGACCCTGAAACTTTTTTTAAATATGAGGGTTTTTGTATTGGTTACATCAAAATTTGTATCTACGTCAACCAAATTTCAAATTACAAAAATGAATCTGACAGTGATTGATTCAAAAATATTTTTTAAGGTGAATATAAATTAAAAAAATTTAAAATTTAAGGATTACTTAATAAAAAATCAAAAATTAAAGTCAAATGTGTAAATTTTAAAAAATTTAGTATGAACACAAACCCACTCAAGCTTACACGTAGGTCCATAGTTGGATTCTGATGCAACAAATTCACCCCATATACCTTTTATATGTCTGACACGTTGAACAAAATCATAATGGATTAATATTCTATACACTGGCAGTGGAAAATAAAATTTCCACAAGCGGGTTTATTTAGGGATTTAGGGGTTTAGTTTAGAGGTTAGGGGTTTAGGTTGTATGATTTTGAATTTAGGATTTATGGTTAGAATTTAGGGTTTGGGGTTTGGGGTTTGGGGCTTGGGGTTAGATTTTTAAGGTTTTAAGGTTAAAATTTTAAGTTTTAAATTTAGGCTTGAAAATAGGCATGCTTGTGTAAACTTTTTTACACTGATAGTGTATCAAATATTAATCCAATCATAATATGTATTACACGTTTTTGAAAAACATTGCTGACGTCGATATTATGTTTTTGTTTTATATATACGGAATTAAATATACACGAAAGCCATATCCAATCAACATTACATTTTAAAAGTACGTGAGATGAGAAACGTTTTTGTCCTACGTGTCTGAAATAATAAGTTTTAGAGAGAGATTTCAATGAATAATTATTAGGGTGAAATTGTCTCTTGCTTGATACAGAGTAGGGGAGGGGATAAGACCTTAAAGCCCAGTCGCGGTGCGTGTTTTCTGCACAAATGGGTTCCACCACCACCAACCACCAACTTCACTTTTGTTTGAGGGCTCTGCTAAAATATCAAAGCATTGGATCCATCTCTAAACCATGTTTTTGCTTCTTCCGAGAACCCCAAGTCCTTGATGGAGACTGTCAACGACGGCCGATGGATCCTCACTTGAAAACACTTTCATCTTTTTTGTATATAAATAAAGGAAAATTCTATAACGTGCGGCGAACACCGCTGAACGCTACTAACGTTGAACATCATTAAATTAATTAATAAAAATTAAAAAATTTAAGGACTCAATATACAATTAATAATTATTTAAAAAATAATTAAATTATTTTCAATATATATATTAAATTTCTATTTTTAATAATGGTAAACTACATATTTAGTACCTCACCTATTTCTGTATTTCTATTTTGGTACCCAAACTAATTTTGTTTAGCAAAATGATGCCTAACGTTATGTATTGTTTCTATTTTGATGTAAATGATTATAACCAAATAAAGCAGCAATGTGAGTAATTGCTTGAAATTAAAACACAGAACAACATATTAGCACATATTTAGATGAGCCATTCAATCTTACATCTACGAACTACTATAAATTTTGTTGCAGTAAATAACATGTTGAGATGTTTGTTTTGATATAATAATTGAAAAATAGTTTTGGACTAAATTGAAAAGATTTCAAATGTTTTTAAGTCCAAACAACTTGAAATTATGTTTGAGGAGTTTTCAAAAGGTTTTGGTAGTGTTCGAAATGTTTTAAAGTAGTCAAACCAAAGATTTCAGCTCGACCATACCGATACGGGCATACCCATTTTGATACATCTTAAGGGTTTAAGCTACATGTTTTGATTCTGCCAAAACCTATATCGATATAGGCATAGGCCGTATCGATACGGAGGTCCAGCGTTTCGATACGCCTACGTGTCAAGCCTAACGGCTATTTGAAACCCCCCCAACGGCTAGTTCCCTGCAGCTTAACAAACATTTGTACTAATACGGTACAATGCATACCAATACGGGCGTACCAAAACAAGCAGAGGCGTTTCGATACGACATTGCTGCAACATACTCAACGGCTAGTTCCTAAAGAAGGTTGTACCGATACAACTACTCGTGTATCGATACGGACAGCTCTAGAATTGTATTTATTACGGGAAATAAAGGCTCTAACGGCTCCAATTCAATCCCAACGGTTTCCAACGACTAGCAACTCAATTGGGAGTATAAAAGGGACCTCTAAGCATCTATGGAAGACTAATGATCCTCAAGTCAACAACATTATGATGCAAAATTGTCTTAGTGCTTAAATTTGTATTCCTTGTGTAGACAAAAACTTGTGAGCCCAAATTGTCAATGTATGCTCAAGTGTTCTAGGGTTTGGGTGAGTACTTTAGTGTGCAAACATCAACCTTTGTAGAGGGATTTCATTTGCTTAGAATTCTCTTGTTTAAGAGTGTCCCAAAGCTCGGGTTGTGGGCTTTGGATGCTAGACCTGGTGAGTGGGTCTAGGTTGTAAATGGTTGCCTCCTTAGCCTAGAAAAGGGGAAGAATTCTTAGTGAATTGGTTGAAATCCTTAGTGGGAGATAAGGTAGTGGATGTAGAGCTTGTTAGAAGCTTGAACTACTATAAATCCTTTGTCTATTTTGTCTATTCTTTTCTTCTACCAAAAACACTAAAAATCAATCTTCTCCACACTTGGTAAGCAATTCGGTTGAAGGATATCAAGCCTAACACAACAGTAACCAGAAAGATATATGTCATTGTTTCATTAAAAAAAACCAACAAAAGACAAAAGAAAACGATAAACAAGACACTAAAACAGTCAGAATCACGAGAAACGAGTGATCCCCCACTAACTAAATTCTTGGCCTCTAGTCTTAATTGTAGAAAGGTCCAGAACTGGGATATTCAAATTTCAACCACCTGCAGAAACAAAAATTTATGTTAATTCGTACAACCGGATAAAACCAAAACACCATGCATATGTCTCAACCCATGTCTTTAATATGTGCCATTGTCTAGTCTTCAATTGAAGATAGAGATTGAGAATCTGGTTCTGGAAGGTGACAATGAAGATGAACTATTTGATTTTTTGTCATCCAAATCAACCCATGACGAGTCTCTATGTTTTGGTGGCCATTCATCAAAGAAACGATGGGTTGTATTTGTCCTATGGTTTGAAGAAGATGAGCTCGTTTTTAATGGCGTTGTTGGGTTTTTATGTGCTCGATTTCCTTCAATCGTTTTAGCTCGCCAAGTGTGAAGAAGTTGAATTTTTGGGTGTTTTAGTGGGAGGAAAAGAATAAGAATTGGACACAAGGATTTATAGTGGTTCAGCCTTCTAACAAGAACCTATATCCACTACCTTAGCTCCCCACTAAGGATTTCAAACAAATTCACTAAGAATTTCGTCCTTTTTTCTCGGCTTAGGAGGAAACCGTTACAACGATTAAGCTAACTACCTTTAGCTTAATCAAACACTCTCTTACGAGAGAAATTCTAAGAAAGCTTGAAATCCCTCTAATACGTATTTGTTTGCAATCTTAAGCTCTCACCCAAAACCTATACACTTGAGAAAATTTGACAATTAAGCTCACAAGTGTTGTCTATACAAGAAAATGTACAAATAATCTCTAAGACAATTTCGACATCATATAGTTGTTGACAATTGAAGCATTAGTCTTCTCTTGATGCTTGGAGGTCTCTTTTATACTCCTAATTGAGTTTGTAGCTGTTGAGGACCGTTGGGGTTGTTTTGGAGACTTTATTTCTCACCATAAATGATGTTCTGTAGACGTCCGTTTCGAAACAATCGAACCCGTTTCGGAACGCCCTTCTTCAAAACTAGCCGTTGAAGCCTGATGCAGCAAGCTGTTTCGAAACACTCTTGATATGTATCGAAATGGTAGTAACCTTGTTTCAGAACGGGTGACAGTTGAGCTGTAATTTAAAAAGTCATTGGGAAAATAGCCGTTGGGGAGGTTTTGACCATTCGGCGTATCGAAACACCAAAGTGGTGTTTCGAAACGAAACCATCTTTGTATTGAAACAGTCAAGCCCTATTTTGGTACCGGTTTTGGTAGTTTCAAAATGTTTCGATACAGGTCCCCCGGGTTTCGAAACAGTTACATTGAAAAGTCTGGTTTGGTTACTTAAAAACATTTTAAACCTTGCCAAAACCATTTAAAACATTCACAAACTTATTTTCAAGTTATTTGGACTTAAAGGCACTTTTGAAATCTTTTATATTTAGTCCAAAACTATTTTTCAATTATTATATCAAAACATTAGTTCTTCAATCTCCCCCTTTTTGATATAATAAAACCAACTTGAAAATTTGTTTGGGATTTCTCCCCCTTCAAGTTTAAAATTTTGAATAAGAGATTTCAAAGTTGTTTGGACTTAAAGGCACTTTTGAAATGTTTTCAATTTAGTCCAAAACTATTTTTCAATTATTATATCAAAACATTAGTTCTTCAATCTCCCCCTTTTTGATATAATAAAACCAACTTGAAAAAGTTTAAAACGATTCTTAGCATCTTGATTCCTAAGACTCTTAGAATATAGAAGGGCAAAGTTTGGACAGATATTGAAGAACTAATGTTTTGATATCATAATTGAAAAATAGTTTTGGACTAAATTGAAAAGATTTCAAAATTGACAAGTAATTAAAGACCCCCCTTATTCATTTGAAAATGAAAATTTTCAAACCAAACTCTCCCCTTTTTTGTTATATAAAAAAAATTTAAATAACTTTAAGTTCAAATAACTTGGAAGGTAAACAAAATTGACACAGATAAGAATTTTGGTTGAAAATGGCTCCCCCTTACTCAAAGCATCATCAAGATGTTAGTCCAACATATATGATAATCTAGTTGAAATTAAAAAATAAAACAAATAAAACAACTAAAACAACTAGATTTTACCACACTTCAACTCAAGGGAGGATGTGAAGCCTTCCTTTTCAAGTGTTCTTTCTTGTGCGCATGGAGCTCCCCCTCAATATTGGACTTGTTGATCACTCTTCATCACACCTAAATAAAACAATCAAGTAATTTTTGGTATTCAAATTGCTTTGGATCCATAGACGTTAGTTGCACAAAGTTTAGTCCCCTTAGGAATCCATTTTTCAGTTTCATCCTTTTTAGTTGAAGTGCTTAGTCCTTTTGGGACCCAAATACTTCTAAAAACTTTACCATTTATAAATCTTGGGGCACTAGATTGTCTTACATAAAAATTTGATTTTCCAAAATTGTTTTTCTTTTCAAGCTCTTTGGAAATTAATTTTTTTTTTCTTCTTGAACTTTTTAAAGCAAATTTTGTAAATCAACATATTTTTTTTCAAACTCATTGAGTTTTGCTTCAAGTTCAATTTTGGTTTTAGAAATCAAATCATTTTGAATTTTCAAATTTGAAACAATTTTCTTGTTTTTCAAAATTTGATTTTTAAATTCTAAAACCAAATCATCGTAGGCATCTTGTAATTCATCAAAAGAATATGAACATGAAGTAGATGAATTAGAAGTTACCTTTGAATCTTCTTCGATGACCATAAGGCAAAGGTTGCCTTGTTAATCATCGGTGGAGTCTTCATCACTCCATGTAGCCACATATGCCTTCTTCTTATGGCTTGAATGCTTGCCCTCTTCTTCTTCATTGATTCACGGTCGAATTCTTTCAATGCTTTCTTTATGAATGGGGCACACTTCTTGAAGAGATGAACTATCTCTTCTTCTTCATCCTCCTCCTCACTTGTATCAACATGGTTGCACTTGGAGGATTTGAGAGCAATGGCATTCGCATGGATGCCTAACTCCATGATCTTCTTCTTCCTCATCATTCTTATCTCTTCCTTCTTCTTCTCCTCTTCTTTATCCTTCTTCATAATTTGGTGAGTGAGAAGTGACCCCATGAGTTCATCAAGCTTCAAGGTCTTGAGATTCTTGGCTTTGATGATGGCGGTCTTTTTTGAGTCTCATGACTCAGGAAAAGAATAGATAAGCTTTCAAACAAGCTTTTCTTCCGGGATGACTTCTCCATAACCCCTGAGTTCATTTGTAATGGTGGAGAATCGATGGAACATCTTCTCAATGTCCTCTTTCGAATCCATTTTGAAGTTTTCATACTCTAGGTTGGGGAGCCCGATCTTGGTCTCCTTTACTTCACTTGCTCCCTCGTATGTAACTGTAGAACTAATGTTTTGATATAATATTTGAAAAATGTTTTGGACTGATTTAAAAAGTATTTAAAACATTTCCAAAGTCCAAACAACTTGAAATTATGTTTAGGGAAGTTTTTAAAAGGGTTTTACATGTTTTTTAAAGCCAAACATCACAAAAATGTCCAGACGTTTCGAAACACCTTAGGGCGTTTCGATACGGGAATTCCAGTAGCAAAAACGTTTCGATACTCGTATCGAAACGGGCATTCCCTGGATAGGATTTTTGCCCAGCGTTTCGAAACGGGCTATGCCGTTTAGATACGCCTACGTGACATTGACCACAACGGTCATAAACCCCAACGGCTATTTCCCAACTAACATTTAAATGCAGGGCGTTTCGATACGGGTCTTAGCGTTTCGATACATGTTCCGAAACAGCCAGGGGCGTTCCGAAACGGGTGCCTTGTCAGACTACAACGGCTCTTTCTACTTAAAGAGTGTTTCGAAACAGGTTCGAGCGTTTCGAAACGGGTAGCTGCATAACTGCATTTATGGTGGGAATTAAAGTCCTCAACGGCTCCAATTCAATCCCAACGGCTAGAAACGACTATAAACTCATCAAAGAGTATAAAAGGGACCTCCAAGCATCAAGTAAAGGCTAATGCTCATATTGTCAAACATCAAATGATCAAGAATTGTCTTAGAGCTTAAATTGTCATTTATTGTATAGACAAACACTAGTGAGCCAAAATTGTCAAATTTGCTCAAGTGTTTTAGGTTTTGGGTGAGTGCTTAATTGTGCAAACAAACACCTATTAGAGGGTTTTAAGTTTGCTTCTTGTTTCTCTTTGTAAGGGAGGGTTTCAATCAAGGCTTTGGGTAGAAAGCTTGATTGTGTATAAGGGTTACCTCCTAAGCCTAGAAAAGGGGACGAATCAATAGTGGATTGATTGGAAATCCTTAGTGGGGAGCTAAGGTAGTGGATGTAGACCTTGGTTAGAAGGTTGAACCACTATAAATCATTGTGTCTATTTACATTTTAGCTTCCACAACCCTTCCACCCAAAAATCCACCTTTCCACCACTTGGTGAGCCTTATCGGTTGAACGAATCGAGCCCCACACAACTCAACAGTAACTTCGAGCTTGTACCAAACTTCCTTGGCGCTCTCGCAAGAAGATATCTTCTCGTAGATGTTGAGGCTAAGTGCAAAAAAGATGAAGTGCAAAGCCTTGCAATTTAGCTTTATCTTCTTACGATCATCGGCACTCCACTCCACCTTGCTTTCGTTTGGTACGAACGGGCCACCTTCAATGATATACCAAAGCTTGTAGTCTTTGGATTTGACAAAGAACATCATTCTCGTCTTCCAATATGCATAGTTTGTCTCGTCGAAGAAAGGTGGCTTATCGATGGATTGCGCCATTAGGTCGGTTGTTTGAAATGTTGATCAAGCTTACCGGATCTCCTCAATAGGGTGTTAATCTTCTTCAATTGAGCCAAGCTCTGATACCAATTGTTGGGTTTTTATATGCTCGATTTCCTTCAACCGTTTTAGCTCGCCAAGTGTGGAGAAGTTGGATTTTTGTGTGTTTTAGTGGGAGGAAAAGAATAAGAATTGGACACAAGGATTTATAGTGGTTCGGCCTTCTAACAAGCACCTAAAACAACTACCTTAGCTCCCCACTAAAGATTTCAAACAAATTCACTAATAATTTCGTCATCTTTTCTCGGATTAGAAGGAAACCGTTACAATAATTAAGCTAACTACCCTTAGCTTAATCAAAAACTCTCTTACAAGAGAAATTTTAAGCAAACTTGAAATCTGTAACACCCCAAAAATTTTCCAATTTTGAAATCCCTAATATTTTAAAATCCCAATTTAAAACCCTAATTTTTGGGAATTTGAATCGGAAAACCTAAATGAATTTTAGGGTTTTTGGTGACTTAATTGTATAAAAAGTAAAATTTTGAGGCTATTCCGAAAGGCAGGCTAAAGATGGAGCCCTTAATGGGTAATTTACCCAAAACCTTAAGGTAAAAACCTTTTTGTCTCTTCACCTACCCAAAATATTTTTCCCAGCCGCATCATTCCCTCTCTCCCTCAGTCTCCTTCGAGAACCAACAAACCCCCACCCTTCGCTTTTCCGTCCACGCTCCGACGTGGGTGTTGCTGTCGTCCGTTCGTCAATCGGTGGCCATTGTTGCCTTCCTCGTCCGATCAAAACTCGCCCCTCAGTGTCCTTCTTCGCCGCCGTCTTCACCGGAGAAGGAGAGGCTGAAACCTTCGATCCCTCTCGCTTCGCCGTCCTGTTGTTCCCCTTCCCCGTTTGGGCTTGGTAAGCATTGTGGTTCACGGTTTTGGTATGAAGGTCGGGGTCGGAGTAAGTCGTGGCCGTCGTTGGGCTTGCTGGCCGCCGCTGTCGTCGCGTTGAACGGCCGCCGCCGCCAGTTCGTTGGTTGCCGCTGCCGCTAGTATGGGTTGTGTTGATATTAGGGTTGGGTTATTTTGATTTGGGGAAAATTAAATTTGAATTAGGGTTAGGTTTTGTTTAATTTGAATTTGGGGATTTTGTGGAGTAAACCGAACCGATAGTAACTAAACCAGATCGCCCCTATGAACCGAACCGGACCTTTGGTGACAAGCCGGGTGACATCAGCAGTGACATCATCCACTGATGACATTGCTGATGCAAGTAGGCTGACATCAGCGGTGACGTCATCATTGACCATGATGACGTTAGCGTTGAATTTTTAGGCCGAAAGTAAACTTTATGTTTTTCGACGTCCCGGTTTCAGATTCGCAGCCCGTTTTTCCAAATTCGATCCCGAATGACCATTTTTGACCCTTCAAATTATTTTATGTTTAACTTGGAAATTGTGTATTCAGAATTCTGAACCGAGTTATTTTTACGTTCAGGTAATATCGATTCGAACACCGAGATTCTTCCACCTCCTCCGCCTGGTTGATCTCCTTCATCGCAACCTTCGAGTTCCGCACGTATGTGAATTTAAATAAATTTCTGATTAGTAGATTGTGGCATAGTAGTAGAGAATTTTGACATAGTGAACCTTTGTAGATGTCGATCCTATTCCGCCTGCTTCTAGATCTGAGCGTGGGAGACGTCACTCCCGACGTTGAGCTATTAGCTGTCTGAGGTGTGTTCTCTGCTTGTGCTATACTATATGTGTTGTTGTTGTGTGATGTTTGACTGTAAAATATGTTATGATTTGAGTTACGTGATATGTTGTATGCGATTCTGTTAAGCATCATACATAGGAATCTGAGTAATAATTATCGGACTAAATGCTCATGTATTTTTCGGATTAAATGCTCATGTATTTTTCGGATTAAATGCTCATGTATTTTTCAGACTAAATGCTCATGCATTTTCAGACTAATGATGTTGCATTCGGATTGGAATCGTAACATTCATGTCATATCATTCGGGTGGGAAAATGTATGGAGGAAGTTCAGTGGTTTCATCCTTCGGGTTGAATTCCACTTCGGATCAGTAGTTCCACCCTTTGGGCTGAGTTCCACTTCGGATGTGGACGATGTAGAGAGTGGTTCAGGGGAACCTTACTCTTCGAACGGTGATGTAGATGGGTTCATGACATAGACTTAGGTGCATCGTGCTTTTCATACCTATATATTCGATTGACTGTTGAAATGACTATGTTGACTGTATGATTCTTGTGATTTTCTGTCTGATGCACCTTAGAGACACACTGAGCTTAATAGCTGACTCCCCCTTAGCTTATATTTCATATTCTCAGACATAGGAGTTCGGTACTTGGAGGACCACAGATATCATATTTATTATCGTTTTAGTATGGTTATTATTAGTTTTCAGTTTTATTTCGGTTTTATTTTGATTATTTCGTTATTTGAGGTTTTTATGTAAACTTGATTATTTTTATTTTTAGTTGGAATTTTAAAACTGTTTAGCATGCATGGGGATTTTAATGTGATATTTTTGCTACTCTATTTTGGATTATCTTATATATACGACTGTTTTTTCGAGATAAAAAATTCAATGATAAACGACACCGTTTTAAATTAATATTTTGAGTATTAATTTTCAGAAACCTAATAATTAATTACTTGAGGGTTACGTTTTCAATCTGACTTCCTAGATTCGGCCCATAACCTTTGGGTCGGGTTTAGGGTGTAACCCCCTTAACCCGGCCTAGACGGTTGACCCGAATTAAGAAAGTCACACGGGGAAAACCAAAGTCAACCCGAAAGTCAACCTTGATTAACGACCCTTTTTTTTTAAACTTGTCTAGATGCATATTAATCCTTAGATATGACCATACAACAGCATACTCTAAGATCATAAACATCAGAGATCAAACAGGGACCCAATTGAACAAATTACAACTTTAGGGACCAAATTGTAATTTCTGATATATATGAGGACTTAACCCAAATTAAAGTTACCAACTTGAAATTAATCAGGTTTCATGCTTCTCTGTGAAATTTCAGCTCAAAAGGACTTCTCAAACTCATACAATTGCACAAACAAGATTCAGGACCAAAACGCAAACAATTCAAAACATTTAACTGCCAATGTCAGCCCCCAACGGTCACCCGTTCCGAAACAAGCAGAGCCCGTTTCGAAACACGGGGCCGTTCCGCAATGCGTACCGCAACACGGGCTGGCAGTAGCCAAACCGTTTCGGAACGGTCCCTCCCGTTTCGGACGCCTGGGCTTGTTTAAGGCACCCGTTCCGAAACGGTAGGTGCTGTTCCGAAAACCTAACATCCTTTAACAAGCAGAGCCCGTTTCGAAACACGGGGCCGTTCCGCAACGCTTACCGCAACACGGGCTGGCAGTAGCCAAACCGTTTCAGAATGGTCCCTCCCGTTTCGGACGTTTGGGCTTGTTTAAGGCACCCGTTCCGAAACGGTAGGTGCTGTTCCGAAACACCCTGCACAGATTACTCCAAAATGCATACTTTAACATGCAATTAAACATCCAATCATGCTCCAAATGCCACCAAACTTTACCAACATGCAATTCAACATATAAGAGACATACTTGCATCAACAATTCATCAAAACATCCACATATATGGAAAGCCCCAAATCTATAGGCATGCTTCCTACTCAAGCAACCATTCAAGCATAAACTTTCAATTCAAGCATATAATGGCCAACCACAAAAACCAGCAACCTCAACAACATTCAAAATACCTAGGGAGTTCAAAACATCTCCCAAAACATACACATAGGTCCCCCATTGCCAAGTTACCAAAAGCTAAATGTACTTAAGAAAACCTTCCATACTTTGAGCTTTACTTCCACTTGAATGCTTGCCTTCCTTGCTGCCCTCAAAGTACTTTAATGTTCTGCATTATTGATTTGAGAAAACAAAGAGAGCGTAAGCAAAAGCTTAGTGAGGAATGCTCAATAAAACCATTCAATAATGCATTTATAAACACTTTATAAATCATGCTTCAAATCATCATTTACACATGCTCAAAAGCAATCTTTAAACAAGCATCTCATGCTTCATATCATTACATGTCATATTGGCCACAAGTGATACATTTCATTTCTTTAAAAAAACAAGTTCATCAACTTTCACCCTAAGGACTTTTAAACACCTTGGCCCCAAGGACTTTTAAACACCTTGGCAAGGACCACACAAGGACTTTTAAACACCTTTGTGTCCTTAACAAGTTCACCTCAAGGACTTTTAAACACCTTGACCCCAAGGACTTTTAAACACCTTGGCCATGGACTTTTAAACACCATGATAATAATCACCCCAAGGACTTTTAAACACCTTGGCCCCAAGGACTTTTAAACACCTTGGCCCATGGACTTTTAAACACCATGGAAAGGACCACACAAGGACTTTTAACCACCTTTGTGTCCGTAGCAAGAATCATCCAAGGACTTTTAACCACCTTGATGTTCTTAAGTAAACAAGGCTCACTCAAGGACTTTTAACCACCTTAGTGACCTTAACCTTTTCAAAACATCACTTGCCAATATACATCATTATCATCAATTTATCCACTGTTTTAAAGCATTAAACCAAGCCATATTCATCATGCATTCAAAAGCATCAAACCACATTTAATCAATGTTCAAAAACAAGGAACTCTTACCTTGAGCTTCCTTCAACATATGGCTTACAAAAACAACATTAACCATGCTAAATCATGCTTTCAAAACAGAGTTTAAAACATGCAATAAACCACATTTCACAACAATCAAATCATGGCCACCACTAGAGAGTATTTCCGAAACTTACACTTGAGCTTAGCAAAGTTGTTTAGACTTAAACTAAGCTCCCAAGACATTGGTTTCAAGCCGAAAACCCAATTTCACTCACCGATTCCACTTCGCCTCTTGCCGAAGCACCAAATCAAGCCTCCGGATCACCACCACTTGGATCCAAAGATGACTCCCCTGTTTTAACACATTAAAACAGTAGATTAATGCATCATCATGCATTAATAGCTTCAATGAATGCACCTAAACTCGCTGCTCTCATCCACACTCCATTTTCGGCCACCAAACACAACCGAAAATGCATCCAAACCACTTCTCAACAAAGCCCAGCCATAAACCATCAAAACCTAACATCCTTTAACATCATTTAACATCTAAAAAGAACCTAACAACATCCTTATACCTCCAGCAACACCAGATCCACAAGATCACCTCAAAAACAACCAAGAATCATAAGCTAAACTTAGGAAATTCTACCTATCCGGGATTGCATTAATCAAAACCCAATTCCTTATCAAATTAACATTCATTAATCATCATTTTAACACCTTAAAACACTGCTTAAACAGATCCAACGAAATTTCATCAAAAACACACCAAATCTTGCATTTTAAGCCAAGATCCATTAAACAATCTTAAAAGCCATTTATAAAACATCAATTAAGGATTGAGAACTTGGGAATTTCAGTAAAGAACTGAGAGTTTAGAGGAGAAGGACGTTCTTACCTCCAAACTTGAGTTTCTCCTCTTTTAGAGCCAAAAAGCTTGAAGAATCAACTTGCAAATTGAGAGGTTTTGTAGATATGATGATTAGAAATCAAAAGAGAGTTGAAAGGAGAGATTTAGGTAACAAAATCAGAAGAAACTCTCTGGAGAGAAAGTGTTTGGGTTGAGAGAAAATGAGAGAAAAGAAAATGAGAAGTTAGTTACAAAATAGCCAAAATGACTTTCCCTCCTCTTTTCTTATGTTTAAAAATCAGAATAAAACCTTAAAATATCTTAGAAAAATCTGGAGAAACTACTTTTGGAATAATAGCTCCTTAAAGATTTAAAGTTTCAATCCTTTATAAAACAGTCATGCAACTTTCAAAAATTACATTTTGGTCACTAGCCAAAATGTCACCCTTCCAAACCTCATTTTTCAAAATTGATTTCACAGTTCACTTATATATATTAAAAGATGATTTTAGAACATTTTTCCATATTTTTAATGCAACCCGAACTAGGCTTTCCTAATGTCACCCTTATAGATTCGAACAGCACTTTGACCGAACCGGTCAACGCCCAAAACTTCTAAGCCCAAAACCGGGGCGTTACAACTCTCCCCCCCTTAAGAAATTTCGTCCTCGAAATTTACCTGAAGGAAAGAGATAAGGAAACTGCTTCAGCATGTCTTCCTTCCGCTCCCACGTGGCTTCCTCAACACCTCGATGCTTCCACAGCACCTTCACCAACTCAATGGTCTTGCCACGAAGAACCTTGCTATCCGAATCCAGAACCTTCACCGGTTCCTCATCATAGTTCAAATCCGGATTCAAAACCACTTCCTCCACAGGCATCACATGCGAAGGATCAGAACTATACTTCCGGAGCATAGAAACATGAAACACATCATGAATCTTCTCCAACTCCTGAGGTAACCTCAACCGATACGCAACAGGACCCACACGCTCAACCACCTCATATGGTCCAATGTACCTAGGGCTCAACTTACCCTTCCGGTCAAACCTCATCACCTTCTTCCAAGGCGAAACCTTCAAGAACACACGGTCACCCACCGCATACTCAATCTCCTTACGCTTCAAATCCGCGTAAGACTTTTGCCGATCAGAGGCAGCCTTCAACCGCTCACAAATGAGCTTCACCTTCTCGGTCGTTCCCTTCAACAAAACCGGCATCGAAACCAACTTCTGACCCGTTTCAGCCCAACAAAGAGGAGTCCTACACTTCCTCCCGTACAAAGCCTCATAAGGTGCCATCTGTATACTTGCCTGATAGCTGTTGTTATAAGCAAACTCTACCAGAGGCAAATGCTTCTCCCAAGAACCTTGGAACTCAATCACGCAGCACCTCAACATATCCTCCAAAATCTGGATAACTCGCTCAGACTGACCATCCGACTGAGGATGATAGGATGTACTGAAATGCAACCTTGTACCCAGAGCTTGATGCAAACACTGCCAGAAACGCGATGTGAACCTCGGATCCCTATCCGACACAATCGACTTAGGCACACCATGCAGCCGCACAATCTCAGCAATGTACAGCTCTGCCAACTTATCCAAAGAAAACGTGGTATGCACAGGCAAGAAATGCGCACACTTCGTTAGGCGATCCACAATCACCCAAACAGAATTCTTCTTCGAGGGAGACAAAGGTAAACCAGATACAAAATCCATGGTAACCCTTTCCCACTTCCATTCAGGGATTTTCAACGGTTGCAACAACCCTGAAGGAACCTGATGCTCAGCCTTAACTCGCTGACACACCAAACACCTGCTCACAAACTCCGCAACATCCTTCTTCAAACCCACCCAATAGTACTCATCACGAAGATCACGATACATCTTGGTAGTACCAGGGTGCATAGCAAAAGGACTGCTATGACCTTCAGTCAGAATAGCACGCCTCAACTCAACATCAGCAGACACTACTATCCGACTCCCAAAACACAACACTCCATCATCATTAAAGCAGAAATCCGAAGGTCTACCCTCCGCGATATCCTGAACATGAGACACCAAGGAATCATCCATCAACTGCTTATCCTTGATCAACTGAACAAAAGATGGTTTCACTTGCAACTCAGCAACAAGACCACCATCTTGCGATATGCTCAAGCTAGCAAACATAGCCCTCAGCTCAACAGCTACTTTCCTACTCAAGGCATCCGCAACAACATTAGCTTTTCCAGGATGATACTCAATCGTCAGATCATAATCCTTGAGCAACTCCAACCAACGCCGCTGCCTAAGATTCAACTCCTTCTAAGACATCAGATACCTCAAACTCTTGTGATCTGTGTACACAGTACACTTCTCACCATACAGATAATGTCTCCAGATATTCAGAGCAAAAACCACTGCAACCAGCTCAATATCATGCGTAGGGTAATTGCGCTCATGCACTTTCAACTGCCGCGATGCATAAGCCACCACCTTACCCTCCTGCATCAGCACACACCCCAAACCAACATAGGATGCATCACTGTAAACCACAAACTCTTTCCCTGATTCAGGCTGAATCAAGATAGGAGCTTGCGTCAAAGCCGCCTTAAGCTTCTCAAAAGCCTGTTGTCTCGCTTCCGTCCACTCATACGTAACATCCTTTTGCAACAGCTTCGTCAAAGGAGCAGCAATCTTGGAAAAACCATCTACAAACCTTCGGTAGTATCCCGCCAAACCAAGGAAACTACGGACCTCATGAACAGACTTAGGAACTTTCCAATTCATCACCGCCTCAATCTTCTGAGGATCAACACGAATCCCCTCAGCAGAAACCACATGCCCAAGGAAAACCACCTCCCTTAACCAGAACTCACACTTGCTCAGCTTAGCATAAAGCTGATTCTCCAACAAAGCTTGCAAAACAATCCTCAAATGCTCTTCATGCTCCTCCTCAGTACGCGAGTACACGAGGATATCATCAATGAACACCACAACGAACTTGTCCAGCTATTCATGAAACACACGATTCATCATGTCCATGAAAGCAGCAGGAGCATTTGTCAAACCAAACGGCATCACAAGGAACTCATAATGCCCATACCTTGTCCTGAAAGCTGTCTTAGGCACATCCACATCCTTCACCTTCAACTGATAATACCCTGACCTCAAGTCAATCTTAGAGAACACAGCAGCTCCCCGAAATTGATCAAAGAGATCATCAATCCTCGGCAAAGGATACCGATTCTTGATAGTCAACTTATTCAGCTGACGGTAATCAATGCACATTCTCATAGTGCCATCCTTCTTTTTCACAAACAAGACCGGTGCTCCCCAAGGTGACACACTCGTCCGGATGAAACCACGATCAAGCAACTCTTGCAACTGCGTCTTCAGCTCCTTAGGTGCCATTCTATAGGGGGTAATGGACACAAGAGTTGTATTCTCATACAGCTCAATTCCAAACTCCACCTCGCGGTTAGGAGGTAAACCAGGCAACTCCTCAGGAAAAACATCAGGAAACTCCTTCACAACTCTGATATCTTGCACCCTCAACTCTTTAGAGCTAGGATTCATCACAAAAGCTAGATAGGCTTCGCAACCTTGCCTCAGCATCCTGCTCGCCTCCAAGGTAGACACCACATTGGCAAGAAACTTCACATTCTCACCAACCACAACAACTTCATATTCATCCGCAAGCTTAAGCGAAACTCGCTTGTTTTCACAATCCACAACAGCACGATGCTAAGCAAGCCAATCCATACCAAGGATTACATCAAAACCATAAAAGGGCAACTCCATAAGATCAACATGAAAAACATGTTCTTGAACAACCAAGGGACACCTTCTATAAAGCTTTCGAGTCACAACAGTCTCACCAAAAGAACTAGTGACACGAACACCAACATCCAAAGACTCAACAGGCAAACCAAGCAATTCAGCATGCTCACGCAAAATGTATGAATGCGTAGATCCAGAATCTATCAAAGAAAGCAATGACAAGGATTGCAAAGTAAAGGTACCTGCAATCACATCCGCATCATTCCTTCCCTCACGCTGAGCATACACCCTCGCTTGGCCTCCACCTTCAGGCTGAATAGCCACAACATGGGCCACTCCACGACCACCTTCCTCTCTTCTCTGGAAATTACCACGGCCGCGCCCACAACCTCTCTGCGGTGCAGCAACAACAGGAGCACGCACCTGATCGCCAGCCAACCTAGGACAATCTCGCCTCAAATGGTCTGCGGATCCACAATTCCAACACCCATTACCAGCTGCCGCAACAGGAGCTTGCACCTCTCTCACAGCACGAGGACAATCACGCTTCATGTGACCACGTGAACCACAGATCCAACAAGCACTCGGATCAGCTCTAGCATTGCCTCATCTAGCAGGTGCACCACCACCTCTCCTAGCTGAAGACTGATACTTCTGATCACGTCCCCTCTTGTTCCCTCCACCTCCGGAACTATACTCAGCAGCTCGCTTACCAGAACTTGCTCCAGCACCTTTCGCAGATAAACCCAAGTTCATCTCAATGTCCTTGGCTCGGCCCACCAACACATCAAAATCATCATACTCGGTGGCCAGCACATACATTTTCACATCCGTCACTAAGCCGTAACGGAACCTCTCGCACCTTGCCCGCTCATCAGGTACCAGCTCAGGTGCATACTGACTGAGTCGAACAAACTGCACTTCATACTCAGCCACACTCATGCTCCCTTGGGTAAGAGACATGAATTCACGCTTCTTCTCATCAAGATATCTAACACCAAGATATCTCCGCTTGAACACATTCTGAAAGAATGTCCAAGTCACATCAGCTTCAACCATCCCAGCTATAGTGGTTGTCCACCACGTATATGCATCATCCTGCAGCAAGGATACAACACACCCCAGCTTCTGCACATCAGTGCAACTCATCTGTCCCAAGATTCGCTTGGTACTCTCTAGCCAAGCTTCAGAACTCTCAGCAGACATACCCTTGAACTCAGTCCCACCAAGACTGCGCAGACGCTCCAAAGGTAGTCTAACACCAGCATCTCCCTGATGCCCAGCTCCACGAGCCCCAGCTACTGCTGCTTGAAAAGCACCAGCAATAGCTTACACTAACATAGACATATCAGGCATAGCTTGCTCCTGACCAACCTCTGGTCCAGCAGCTCCAGCACCAGCTGCAGCTTCAGCTCTTTCACCCTCAGCACCACCACCAGGTGGAGGAGGAGGTAACACCGCACTACCCGTGTTTTCCTCATTCTCGTTCTCATTAGGAGCCGTAGCTCGCACATTACCTCGTAACTCTCTACGTGGTGCCATACTTTTACCATGCAATCACAATACAAATAAACAAAGTCAGGCCCAGCAAGGTAAGCAATCCAAGTATTCAAGCTCAATTTCATTCAAAATCAACACCATTTCATTAGCTTTTATTTGGCAATGGGTACCCACAACATGCTACATCACAGCATACATCTCAATTGCATCCAAATCACAAGCCACTAAACATGCTTTCGATCAACAAGCATACAAGGCACACATACTTCAATAATGCACACATTCATTCCCAATTACTCGAGAACTCAACTCTGATACCACCAAATGTAACCCCCTTAACCCGGCCTAGACGGTTGACCCGAATTAAGAAAGTCACACGGGGAAAACCAAAGTCAACCCGAAAGTCAACCTTGATTAACGACCCTTTTTTTTTAAACTTGTCTAGATGCATATTAATCCTTAGATATGACCATACAACAGCATACTCTAAGATCATAAACATCAGAGATCAAACAGGGACCCAATTGAACAAATTACAACTTTAGGGACCAAATTGTAATTTCTGATATATATGAGGACTTAACCCAAATTAAAGTTACCAACTTGAAATTAATCAGGTTTCATGCTTCTCTGTGAAATTTCAGCTCAAAAGGACTTCTCAAACTCATACAATTGCACAAACAAGATTCAGGACCAAAACGCAAACAATTCAAAACATTTAACTGCCAATGTCAGCCCCCAACGGTCACCCGTTCCGAAACAAGCAGAGCCCGTTTCGAAACACGGGGCCGTTCCGCAACGCTTACCGCAACACGGGCTGGCAGTAGCCAAACCGTTTCAGAATGGTCCCTCCCGTTTCGGACGTTTGGGCTTGTTTAAGGCACCCGTTCCGAAACGGTAGGTGCTGTTCCGAAACACCCTGCACAGATTACTCCAAAATGCATACTTTAACATGCAATTAAACATCCAATCATGCTCCAAATGCCACCAAACTTTACCAACATGCAATTCAACATATAAGAGACATACTTGCATCAACAATTCATCAAAACATCCACATATATGGAAAGCCCCAAATCTATAGGCATGCTTCCTACTCAAGCAACCATTCAAGCATAAACTTTCAATTCAAGCATATAATGGCCAACCACAAAAACCAGCAACCTCAACAACATTCAAAATACCTAGGGAGTTCAAAACATCTCCCAAAACATACACATAGGTCCCCCATTGCCAAGTTACCAAAAGCTAAATGTACTTAAGAAAACCTTCCATACTTTGAGCTTTACTTCCACTTGAATGCTTGCCTTCCTTGCTGCCCTCAAAGTACTTTAATGTTCTGCATTATTGATTTGAGAAAACAAAGAGAGCGTAAGCAAAAGCTTAGTGAGGAATGCTCAATAAAACCATTCAATAATGCATTTATAAACACTTTATAAATCATGCTTCAAATCATCATTTACACATGCTCAAAAGCAATCTTTAAACAAGCATCTCATGCTTCATATCATTACATGTCATATTGGCCACAAGTGATACATTTCATTTCTTTAAAAAAACAAGTTCATCAACTTTCACCCTAAGGACTTTTAAACACCTTGGCCCCAAGGACTTTTAAACACCTTGGCAAGGACCACACAAGGACTTTTAAACACCTTTGTGTCCTTAACAAGTTCACCTCAAGGACTTTTAAACACCTTGACCCCAAGGACTTTTAAACACCTTGGCCATGGACTTTTAAACACCATGATAATAATCACCCCAAGGACTTTTAAACACCTTGGCCCCAAGGACTTTTAAACACCTTGGCCCATGGACTTTTAAACACCATGGAAAGGACCACACAAGGACTTTTAACCACCTTTGTGTCTGTAGCAAGAATCATCCAAGGACTTTTAACCACCTTGATGTTCTTAAGTAAACAAGGCTCACTCAAGGACTTTTAACCAGCTTAGTGACCTTAACCTTTTCAAAACATCACTTGCCAATATACATCATTATCATCAATTTATCCACTGTTTTAAAGCATTAAACCAAGCCATATTCATCATGCATTCAAAAGCATCAAACCACATTTAATCAATGTTCAAAAACAAGGAACTCTTACCTTGAGCTTCCTTCAACATATGGCTTACAAAAACAGCATTAACCATGCTAAATCATGCTTTCAAAACAGAGTTTAAAACATGCAATAAACCACATTGCACAACAATCAAATCATGGCCACCACTAGAGAGTATTTCCGAAACTTACACTTGAGCTTAGCAAAGTTGTTTAGACTTAAACTAAGCTCCCAAGACATTGGTTTCAAGCCGAAAACCCAATTTCACTCACCGATTCCACTTCGCCTCTTGCCGAAGCACCAAATCAAGCCTCCGGATCACCACCACTTGGATCCAAAGATGACTCCCCTGTTTTAACACATTAAAACAGTAGATTAATGCATCATCATGCATTAATAGCTTCAATGAAAGCACCTAAACTCGCTGCTCTCATCCACACTCCATTTTCGGCCACCAAACACAACCGAAAATGCATCCAAACCACTTCTCAACAAAGCCCAGCCATAAACCATCAAAACCTAACATCCTTTAACATCATTTAACATCTAAAAAGAACCTAACAACATCCTTATACCTCCAGCAACACCAGATCCACAAGATCACCTCAAAAACAACCAAGAATCATAAGCTAAACTTAGGAAATTCAACCTATCCGGGATTGCATTAATCAAAACCCAATTCCTTATCAAATTAACATTCATTAATCATCATTTTAACACCTTAAAACACTGCTTAAACAGATCCAACGAAATTTCATCAAAAACACACCAAATCTTGCATTTTAAGCCAAGATCCATTAAACAATCTTAAAAGTCATTTATAAAACATCAATTAAGGATTGAGAACTTGGGAATTTCAGTAAAGAACTGAGAGTTTAGAGGAGAAGGACGTTCTTACCTCCAAACTTGAGTTTCTCCTCTTTTAGAGCCAAAAAGCTTGAAGAATCAACTTGCAAATTGAGAGGTTTTGTAGATATGATGATTAGAAATCAAAAGGGAGTTGAAAGGAGAGATTTAGGTAACAAAATCAGAAGAAACTCTCTGGAGAGAAAGTGTTTGGGTTGAGAGAAAATGAGAGAAAAGAAAATGAGAAGTTAGTTACAAAATAGCCAAAATGACTTTCCCTCCTCTTTTCTTATGTTTAAAAATCAGAATAAAACCTTAAAATATCTTAGAAAAATCTGGAGAAACTACTTTTGGAATAATAGCTCCTTAAAGATTCAAAGTTTCAATCCTTTATAAAACAGTCACGCAACTTTCAAAAATTACATTTTGGTCACTAGCCAAAATGTCACCCTTCCAAACCTCATTTTTCAAAATTGATTTCACAGTTCACTTATATATATTAAAAGATGATTTTAGAACATTTTTCCATATTTTTAATGCAACCCGAACTAGGCTTTCCTAATGTCACCCTTATAGATTCGAGCAGCACTTTGACCGAACCGGTCAACGCCCAAAACTTCTAAGCCCAAAACCGGGGCGTTACATAGGGGGTTACATTTAGTGATATCAGAGCCTAGGCTCAACCCTCGAACTGTGTGGCTCGTATAAAATTTTTAAGTCGGAAATGGTTTTTGCATGCATACTAAATTTTTCGGGGCAGAAATGGGTATTTATGAGAAAGTAAATATTTTCAGAATTTTGACATTTTCGAATAGAACTCCAAGTACCGAATTTAACCTTAATATTCTCTAATTTTTGTAGATAGACTACTATGCCACCACGTAGGAGTATTAGGATAGCGACCGGTCAAGGTCGAGGTCGTACCGCAGTAGCTGAGAGCGGTGCTTCACAGTCTGTGGGAGCACCGCCGAATCAGGATAATATTTATGATGTTAATGAGGAGGAGCATGCCGTGGATCAGCAGCCTGGGGTTTAGCAGCCTAGGGTTCAACAGACCGGGGCCCAACAGACTAGTGCTCAACGCGCTGGTGGTGAGGATCAGCCAGCCCAGCAGACACCTGGTGATGGACCACCTGGGCCTAGAGATGCTGAGACTACGGGCATGGATGCTGCTGCAGTGCAGATGGAGTTGCTCCGTTATCTTCGTCAGACTGAGGGTGTGAGGAGGCCCATATCTACTGAGTTTTTAGCTGCCGAATTGACTATGTTTGATGGGAAGACGGGTACCGATCCTGCTGATGCTGAGTATTGGTTGAAGAAGCTTCAGAGGTTGTTCACTAAGATGGATTATCCTACTGACCGGAAGCTTAGAGCTGTTGTATAACTTTTGCAGGGTGAGGCTCAAAATTGGTGGGAGGCTGAGGAGCATGTTATTCCAACTGATCAGATTTCTTCGGATTATTTTCGACAGGCTTTCTGTGACCGATACGTTGGGGTTGAGTATCTAGCAAAGTGTCGGGATGATTTCATGAATCTGAAGCAGAATGACATGTCTGTGAATGATTATGAAATTAAGTTTATAAGACTAATCAAGTATGTTCCGGGGCTGGTGACTACTGAAAAGAAAAATGTGATTGGTTCCTGAAAGGGTTGCGCCCTTCGATTAAGGCAGGTGTGGCTCTACATATGGATAATGAGTATAAAGAGTTTACCAAGCGAGCTAGGACAGCTGAGCGGAATGAGGCGGAGTTGAGGCTACTTGAGTCATATGATACTGATCGGGGTAAGAGACAGTCGACTGCATTAGTTCAGCACAGTCAGGGTAACCAGTCTAGGAAGAGAGTCAGAGACGAGTCTGATCACCAGGGTTATTTCAGAGCTAGACCAGTTCCATTGTTCCGATCATTAGTTCCGGGGGTTCGACTAGTACCCGTGGGGTGCTGCAGTGTTCCTTCTGTAATAGGTGGCACCTGGGTGAGTGTAGGAGGCAGTCTGGGGCTTGTTTCCGATATGGATCATTTGAGCATCTTTTCAGGGATTGTCTGGTAGCACCTTCATCATCTTATGTTCCAAGTCAGTCTCAGGCATCTGTACAGACTGTTGCGTGTAAAAGTGTCTATCGCAATTGTAGTGCAAGTGTACACGACGCAAGTAGTAAAGTGATACGAAGTATCGGATATCGTCTCCACAGGGACTGGGCCAATAACTTCACTTAGAATTACTGCACGAGAGTAAAGAAAATAATTGAGAAGTTGTCACAAGAATAATAAAGAGAACTTAAATAAAAGAGTAGAGAAATCGAGATAGAGAGAATAGGCTGGTATTGAATTGCTCAGTAGTGCAAGTATTGCTAAGTCTAGGAAATCCAGTTCTGTCATCGTTCCCGTCGCGGCAGCAGTCCGTTGCTTGTCGCGGCAGTGAACACTCAACTCCGTACTTCAAGTTTGGCAAGAATCTCTGTTGTGCGTTGGCCTATCCCTAGGTCCAAGTCTGTCGATGATCACGTCTTTGATGATACCTCCCGGCGTGAATCGAAGGATGAACACCGATGTGGTTGAATTCTTCTTTAGCCACTTAGCCTCGTCCTATCCCTAGGTCCGAGATAGTTCAACTATAAACTAGAGAACTCGCACTTATTCCTTTCATATACTTAACTCTCCCGATATTAAGTAAATAGATAACCTCACAATGCTCTCCCGATGCTCTTGCAAGATGTTAATAACCAGAATAAGAGAACTTGAAGTTTATTTTATTGAACTGAAAATTCCTAAAACAAAAACAACCCTTGCAACTACTTTACAAAACAACCCGTGGCCCTAAGGGGAATTTAGAACATGATGAGAGGAAGAAAATGGCTAGGGTTTTGGGAAGAAGGCTAGAGAATGCGTTATGTCCTCCCTAAGTCAAAATACATGCCTTTATATAGGTTTTGGGTCCAAGTTTTCTAAAATAGCAAGAATACAACTTTAAATTAAAGTACAACTCTAATAAAGACTAAATCTTCAGAGAATCTATCTTTAAGTCGTCCTCCTTCTTGCTTGGGATTTCCTCTCCTTGAACTTTGGGCTTGGTATTTCTTCTGATCTAGGGCTTGGAAAAATATAGTGGTTTTACACGACAGACGGGCTGAATTTTCTCTATCTGTCGAGGTCCACTTTGCTTCTTCTCCTCAAAACTGCTGTCGTCCTCTGCTGTCACGGTGGCAACCATGGTAGCATCGTCCTCCTTGACAACTCATCCAGTTCCAGCTCTTCTGCTTCACTGCCCAGCGCTTACCTCTCCTATCTGCTACAGCAGCCAAGTGCAAAAGCAACCAATTTCAGTAGAAACTGTGCCATTTAATGTATTTGTGATGTTTAACTGTAAACTGACCTAAATGCAATGAATAATGCTTGAATGCAGCAGAAATATGGGTTAAATAGGGGGTAAATAATAGAACTTTTACACACTCAACACACCCCCAAACTCAAGTTTTTGCTTGCCCTCAAGCAACTAAGACCTAAAAGAAAAATGAAATATTTTTGTTTGGCTTAAAACAGTGAACTTTCCCTTACCCTTCATTCATTCCTTGTGACGGCAGCATCCTGTCGGATAATCTAGGATCTGTCCGGAGTCTCCCTATAGTCCTCGTGCAGTGTGTGCATGCTTGTGAACAGTTATATGCCAAGACTCTCTTAGTTTCACTAGAACATTTCAGCCCTTAACTCGAATTTTTATGCCAAAGTTTATCTTTTGAAGGCATTTTTTATGCTCCTTTTATTTGCTTGTTTTGACTCGATTTCACTATTTTTTTAAGCTAAAGTTTTACTAGAGCCAGTTTTAGGCACCTCTAGCTAACTTCCTAGAGCCAGTTTCGGGCACCTCTAGGGCTGTTGAGTCTCTTTTGCTAAACTTCCTTCCTAGAGCCAGTGTTAGGCACCTCTAGGGGCTATTCAAGTGCCAAGCTTCCTATTCTAGTTGACTAAAAGAGTTCTAAGCAGTATAAAAGTCACAAATAGTGTTTAAGTTTTCAGAACTATAGAAAGGCTCTAAACTTCTCCTAAAAACTATCCTAAAGGCACTGCCACGACAAGGCTGTCACGGCAGGTAAGTTCAGTTCACAAACTTAAGCCAATTTTTTTTCTTCAAAAATAGACTAAGTAGAAGACACAAATTTTAAACTAAGATGGACTCCATTAATGGAGGGATGCCACCCCCAAACTCGAGGGTTGCATTGCCCTCAATGCAAATGACAAGGAAAAAAATAAAAATAAAAATAGTACATCACAAAATATATAAGCAGGCAGCAAAAAGAAGATAAGAACTTAAATTTTTAATCGTTGTCTTCGCTGCTACTGCTGACTCTGGTCTGGCGGCGGGCACGAGCTTTTGGAGCTGGCTGGGGAATTGGGGAGGCAGATGTATTATTTGCTTTGGCCTCTCGTGGTGGTTGGATCCTAGTTGGGGAGATATGAGGGGGTTGCTCCACAACCTGGACTTGAGAGCTGCTGCTGCTGCTCTCACCGATGTTGCCGCTGGCTCTTGGCATGTTGTTTTTGTCCGCCATTCGCTTCTGCCTCTTCACTGGTGAGAACTCCTTCGATAGATTCCTCTTAATAGAGGGCTCATTTTCACTGGCGGCCCAAACGGAGGAGGACGAGAACCAGGCAGCTGCCCCGACAGGTAACAAACAGCCTGCTGCCGGTGGCTGTCGGGGCAGGTGATGGTGTTGTGGCGGCAGAGGGTGTCCGCAGTGTGGCAGCATGTGTGGGGGTGTGGGCAGGTGTAGTGACAGTAAAATAATGTGCGGGGAAGGTGGGGAAACCACCATCAGGGAAATTTAAAGAATTATGGATAAAGTTTACCATGGAGGCAGTAAAATCCCTGATGAAGGTCATCAGCTCGAGCTGCCGTTCCTCCATCTTCTGAATGGCAGCTAATGTAACGCCCCGGTTTTGGGCTTAGAAGTTTTGGGCGTTGACCGGTTTGGTCAAAGTGCTGTTCGAATCTAAAAGGGTGAATTTAGGAAAGCCTAGTTCTGGTTGCATTAAAATTATGGGAAAATGTTCTAAAATCATCTTTTAATATAATTAAGTGAACTGTGAAATCAATTTTGGAAAATGAGTTTTGGAAGGGGGACATTTTGGCTAGTGACCAAAATGTAATTTTTGAAAGTTTTGTGACTGTTTTAGAAAGGGTTGAAACTTTGAATCTTTAAGGAGCTATTATTCCAAAAGTAGTTTCTCCAGATTTTTCTAAGATATTTTAAGCTATATTCTGATTTTAAAACATATCAAAAGAGGAGGGAAAGCCATTTTGGCCATTTTGATAACTAATTTCCTATTTTCTTTTCTCTCATTTTCTCTCAACCCAAACACTTTCTTTCCAGAGAATTGTTTCTGATTTTCTCACCTAAATCTCTCCTTTCAACTCTCTTTTGATTCCTAATCATCATATCTACAAAACCTCATCATTTGCTACTTGATTCATCAAGGTTTTTGATTCCAAAAAGAGGAGAAACTCAAGTTTGGAGGTAAGAACGTCCTTCTCCTCTAAACTATCAGTTCTTTACTGAAATTCCTAAGTTTTCAATCCTTAATTGATGTTTTATTAAAGACTTTTAAGTGGAGAAATGGATCTTGGCTTATAATGCAAGATTTGGTGATTTTTGATGATTTTCGTTTGATCTGTTAGATCTGTGATTTGAGATATGTTTTTGATGTTAATTGAACTCTAAATTGATAAGGAATTGAGTTTTGATTGATGCAATCCCGGATAGGTTGGGTTTCCTAAGTTTAGCTTGTGATTCTTGATTGTTTTTGAGGTGATCTTGTGGATCTGGTGTTGCTGGAGGTATAAGGATGTTGTTAGGCTCTTTTTAGATGTTAAATGATGTTAAAGGATGTTAGGTTTTGATGGTTTATGGCTGGGCTTTGTTGAGAAGTGGTTTGGATGCATTTTCGGTTGTGTTTGGTGGCCGAAAATGGGGTGTGGATGAGAGCAGTGAGTTTAGGTGCTTTCATTGAGGATATTAATGCATGATGATGCATTAATCTACTGTTTTGATGTGTTAAAACAGGGGAGTCATCTTTGGATCCAAGTGGTGGTGATCCGGAGGCTTGATTTGGTGCTTCGGCAAGAGGCGAAGTGGAATCGGTGAGTGAAATTGGGTTTTCGGCTTTGAAACCAATGTCTTGGGAGCTTAGTTTAAGTCTAAACAACTTTGCTAAGCTCAAGTGTAAGTTTTCGGAAATACTCTCTAGTGGTGGCCATGATTTGATTGTTGTGCAATGTGGTTTATTGCATGTTTTAAACTCTGTTTTGAAAGCATGATTTAGCATGGTTAATGCTGTTTTTGTAAGCCATATGTTGAAGGAAGCTCAAGGTAAGAGTTGCTTGTTTTGAACATTGATTAAATGCGGTTTGATGCTTTTAAATGCATGATGAATATGGCTTGGTTTAATGCTTTAAAACAGTGGATAAATTGATGATAATGATGTATATTGGCAAGTGATGTTTTGCAAAGGTTAAGGTCACTAAGGTGGTTAAAAGTCCTTGAGTGAGCCTTGTTTACTTAAGAACATTAAGGTGGTTAAAAGTCCTTGGATGGTTCTTGTTACGGACACAAAGGTGTTTAAAAGTCCTTGTGTGATCCTTTCCAAGGTGTTTAAAAGTCCTTGGGGTCAAGGTGTTTAAAAGTCCTTGAGGTGATTTATATCATGGTGTTTAAAAGTCCATGGGCCAAGGTGTTTAAAAGTCCTTGGGGCCAAGGTGTTTAAAAGTCCTTGGGGGAAAGTTGATGAACTTGTTTTTTTTAAAGAAATGAAATGTATCACTTGTGGCCAATATGACATGTAATGATATAAAGCATGAGATGCTTGTTTAAAGATTGCTTTTGAGCATGTGTAAATGATGATTTGAAGCATGATTTATAAGTGTTTTATAAATGCATTATTGAATGGTTTTATTGAGCATTCCTCACTAAGCTTTTGCTTACGCTCTCTCTTTGTTTTCTCAAATCAATAATGCAGAACATTAAAGTACTTTGAGGGCAGCAAGGAAGGCAAGCATTCAAGTGGGAGTAAAGCTCAAAGTATGGAAAGTTTTCTTAAGTACATTTAGCTTTTGGTAATTTGGCAATGGGGGACCTATGTGTATGTTTTTGGGAGATGTTTTGAACTCCCCAAGTATGTTTTAGGTTGTTGAGAATGTTGGTTTTTGTAATTGGCCTTTATATGCTTGATTTGGAAGTTTATGCTTGAATGGTTGCTTGTGTAGGAAGCATGCCTATAGATTTGGGGCTTTTCATATATGTTGATGTTTTGATGAATTGTTGATGCAAGTATGTCTCATATATGTTGAATAACATGCTGGTAAAGTTTGGTGGCATTTGGAGCATGATTGGATGTTTAATTGCATGTTTAAGTATGCATTTTGGGGTAATCTGTACAGGGTGTTTCGGAACAGTGCCTGCCGTTTCGGAACGGGTGCCTTGAAGCAGCCCAGGCGTCCGAAACGGGTGACACCGTTCCGAAACGGATAGGCTACTGTCTGCCCTCGTTTCGGTATGCGTTGCGGAACGGCCCCGCGTTTCGAAACGGGCTGTCTCCCGTTTCGGAACGGGTGACCGTTAGGAGCTGACATTGGCAGTTAGATGTTTTGAAAAGTTTGCATTTTGGTCCTGAATCTTGTTTATGCAATAGTATGAGTTTGGGAAGTCCTTTTGAGCTGAAATTTCACAGAGAAGTATGAAACCTGATTAATTTCAAGTTGGTAACTTTAATTTGGGTTAAGTCCTTTTATATATCAGAAATTACAATTGGTCCCTAAAGTTGTAATTTGTTCAATTGAGTCCCTGTTTGATCTCTGATGTTTATGATCTTTGAGTATGCTGTTGTATGATCATATCTAAGGATTAATATGCATCTAGACAAGTTTAAAAAGAAAAAAAAAGGGTCGTTAATCAAGGTTGACTTTCGGGTTGACTTTGGTTTTCCCCGTGTGACTTTCTTAATTCGGGTCAACCGTCTAGGCCGGGTTAAGGGGGTTACAGCTAAGACCTGGGCGGAGGAGTCTGTCGGGGCGGCTGCTGGATCAGTTTCTGACTGTTTTGTCGTGTCTGCTGTTGTGGCAGCTGGATCGAATGACGACAGAGGAGTGGCAGCGGTCAGCTCCATGAGGCTGAGTATGTTCTTTTCTGTCCAACCTTTCCCTTGGACTCGAAGGTCAGTGGTCACTTCTGGTACGTCATGGCCACGGCAGAGTGAGGTGATGAGGTATAGGAAGTAAAGTGGACCTGTCAGTCTGTGTGCGCACTCCAAGATGCTTTCACGGATATAGCTGCCCAGGTTAATGGGTCTCTCATGTAGTATGGAGTGAATTAAGGCTAACCTGGGCTGGTCGACCGTTGTATTGTGTGACGACGACATGATACGCTTTTTGATAAAAGCATTCCATAATTTAGCCTCCGGCAGCAGTTGAGTCCTCTTTATCGTCCGTGGGTTCTTTCGGTTGGTGTTCCATTGAGTGCCCTCATCTGTCAGCTCTGCCATGACAGCATCATAGGCAGCAGGGTCAAGGGTGTTGAGGAACTATTGGTGGGCGTCGTTGTTGCTGCCGACGTAGAATTCGTACAGGGTGTTAATATATTCAGCTTCGAATGGCACTTCCCTTCCTCGTACGGTCACTACTGTCGTCGTCCTGCTGTTGATGGCAGCATAGAAATAACACACTAAAGAGACGTTCATCTCCTCAGGTTGTTCGGCGAAGATCTGCCACTATAGAGCTCGTATTTTGCGAGCAATGAATGGCTTTAGGCCCAAATCCCCCATCCTTTGACGTGTAAATGAATCCTCTCTCTTCCCACATATCTCTGATAGTAAAGGAGCGTGGGGTGGTTGCTGTTGGTGTGGAGCTGGAAGCAGCATTCCTACGGGTTTGCCTGGAAGACATTGTTGCGAGGATTGTGGAAATAAAAATGAAAGCAAGTAAAATTTAGAGGAAGCAAGTAAGAAGAGTAGAAGTGAGTGAAAAATAAAAAATGAAACGAGGTTTTATATTGAAGGATTTGCTGCCCGTTGAAGCTGTAATGGCAGGCGTGAATAACGGGGCCAGCTATTACGCGGTAGCGTGTCTGACGCGTCTGTCACGCGTTTCTGTGTCTGCTGCGCGTCTGTGACGTGTTTCCGCGTCTGTCGTGACAGCGTGTTGACAGCCTGTATTTTCCGCGTCTGTCGCGGCAGCTGAAACGACAGGCTCCAAAATATGGGCTTTATTGGGCTGGTGGATGATGGTGGGCTGAGTTCACTTCTCTTGTTCTTCTTGACTCCTTTATGTCCTAAAAACAATAAAAATAAAAACATTATTCAAAAAAATAAATCTTATTTCCTAATAAATAATAAATAATAATAAAAAAATAAAAAATTAGGTTAAATTAGGGATGTCATGTGGGGCATCTCCTAAGGTAACCACTTCCTGCATTCTTGGGGCTTCAGTCCCCTGATAATGCTTTAAGCGCTGTCCGTTGACTTTGAATTGGTGCCCGTCTTTTAATGATCGGATTGTGATGGCACCATGGGGAAAAACCTGTACGACTTGGAACGGGCCAGACCATCTAGATTTTAGCTTTCCTGGGAAGAGTTTCAACCTAGAATTGAACAGCAATACAAGCTGTCCTGGGCAGAACTGTCGTGGCAGCAACTTCTTGTCATGCCACTTCTTAGTTTTATCCTTGTAGATTCTTGCATTGTCATAGGCCATTGTACGGATTTCTTCAATTTCGTTCAGATCCAATAGCCTTTTCTGCCCTGCCTTGTCCAAGTCCAAATTCACTGCCTTAATTGCCCAGTATGCTCTGTGCTCGAGCTCGACAGGTAGATGACATGTTTTTTCATAAATCAATCGGTATGGAGACATTCCCAATGGAGTTTTAAAGGATGTCCTATAAGCCCATATTGCATCATTAAGGAGTAAAGACCAATCTTTCCTAGTTGGCTTAACCATCTTCTCAAGAATGTTCTTAACTTCCCTGTTGGATATTTCAGCTTGTCCATTGGTCTGGGGGTGATATGCTGTTGCGATCCGATGCTTGACACCATACTTCTTCAAGGCAGCAGCAATAACCCTGTTGTCGAAATGTCTCCTTTCATCACTGATAATCGCCTTAGGGATGCCAAACCTAGAAAAAATGTTTTTGTGCAAAAACCTTTGTACTGTCTTGGCATCATTCTTTTGGGTGGCGATAGCTTCAACCCACTTAGAGACATAGTCTACTGCCAAGAGGATGTATAGATTCCCACATGAAGACGGGAATGGTCCCATAAAATCAATCCCTCAAACGTCGAAGATCTCGACTTCAAGAATGTTCTGCAGCGGCATCTCGTGTCTCCTTGAGATGTTTCCTATCCGTTGGCAATTGTCACAACACTTGTAGAAGATTTGTGCATCTTTATACAGTGACGGCCAATAAAACCTTGACTGCAGCACCTTGGCAGCAGTTTTGTTGCCTCCTAAGTGACCTCCATACTGTGAAGCATGGCAGTGATGAAGTATGTCTTCTTGCTCCTCTTGTGGTACGCATCTCCTTATAACCTGATCTGCACAGATTTTAAAAAGAAGAGGTTCGTCCCAATAATAATGCTTAACATCATTTTGGAACCTCTTCCTGGCTTGATAATTAAGGTCAGAGGGAATTATTCCGCTAACTAAGAAATTAACGAAATCAGCATACCAGGGGAGTTCAGAAGACTTACCTGCCGCCATGGCTGTCGCGGCAGTGACTGCGGCAGCAAAGAGCTGCTCATCTGGGAAGGTCTCCAATATGTTTGTCTCGTCTGTTGGTAGACTCTGTCCCTTCTCCAACCTTGACAAGTGATCTGCCACTTGATTTTCTGTCCCCTTTTTATCCTTGATTTCAAGGTCGAATTCTTGCAATACCAGGATCCACCGTATCAATCGAGGCTTAGCATCATTTTTCGCGAACATATACTTCAAGGCAGAATGGTCTGTGTGTACTATGACCTTCGTTCCAAGTATATAAGAACGGAACTTGTCGATGGAGAATACCACAGCAAATAACTCATTTTCTGTGGTGATGTAGTTCGCTTGGGCGTCGTTCAGTGTCTTGCTGGCATAGTAGATGACATGAAAGAGTTTGTCTCTCCGCTGCCCAAGTGATGCCCCGACAGCATAGTCACTAGCATCACACATGATCTCAAATGGCTGTGTCCAGTCTGGTGGCTGTACTATTGGGGCTGTTACCGGTTTTCCTTTCAGAACCTTGAATGCTTCAGTACATTCATCGTTAAAGTCGAAGGGTCGGTTCTGCTCTAGAAGATGGCATAGGGGCTTGGTGATTTTTGAAAAGTTCGCAATGAACCTCTGATAAAATCTAGCATGTCCTAAGAAACTTCTGATTCCCTTGACTGTAGTGGGCGGCGGCAGCTTTTCGATCACTTCTATCTTAGCCCTGTCGACTTCTATGCCACGGCAGCTAATCTTATGGCCAAGGACTATCCCTTCATCCACCATGAAGTGACATTTTTCCCGGTTTAACACTAAATTCGCTTTTTCGCATCTTTCGAGTACCTTTTGTAGGTTACTTAGGCAGCTTTCAAAGTCGTCTCCAAAGACTGAAAAATCATCCATAAAAATCTCCAAGAAGTCCTCCACCATATCGGAGAATATAGCCATCATACACCTTTGGAAGGTGGATGGTGCATTGCATAGTCCAAATGGCATTCTCCTAAAAGCATATGTTCCGTAGGGGCATGTGAATGTCGTCTTTTCTTGATCTTCCGGTGCGATAGCTATTTGATTGTAACCTGAATAACCATCAAGAAAACAATAGTAAGGTTTTCCCGCTAGTCTATCAAGCATTTGATCAATAAAGGGTAAAGGAAAGTGGTCCTTTCGGGTAGCTTTATTAAGCTTCCGATAGTCCATACAAACCCTCCAACCGGTCACAGTCCTGGTTGGGATTAGCTCATTGTTTTCGTTGGTTATCACGGTCATTCCTCCTTTCTTGGGAACACATTGCACCGGGCTCACCCATTTGCTGTCCGAGATGGCGTAGATTATACCAGCATCTAACCATTTGATTATCTCTTTTCGCACCACCTCTTTCATTGCATGGTTTAGCCACCTTTGAGCATCTATAGTCGGCTTATGATCATCCTCTAGAAGGATTTTATGCATACATAAGGCCGGACTAATGCCTTGAATATCAGCTATCGTCCATCCAATTGCCTTTTTGTGCTGCTGCAGCATCCCTATTAACTGCTGTTCTTGTTCCTGCATCAACTTAGAAGAGATGATTACGGGCAACGTATCATTTGAACCAAGAAAAGCATATTTTAGCTGCCCTGGCAGGGGCTTCAGATCTAAAACAGGGGGCTTAACAGTTGATGGCTTTTGGATTGCATGGTTATCCGAGGTATAATTCAAAGGCTCGAATAACTTACCTGGACGATTGCCTATCCAGTTTACCTCCTCCTGATCTTCAGTATCAGATGTATAGGATTCTGAGAAGTTGCTGTCGTCGGTGCTATCGTGACAGTCCTGTAAGTGGCTGTCGAGACAATGACCAATGTTGATGTCGTGACAGCCCGACCTGATGCAGGGTTGGTCAAGGGTAACTTCAGTGATAACCTTGCATTCCTCTTCTGCATCAGCCTGCTTCATAGCTTGGAGAACATTCAACTTTATTTCTTGATCGTTCACTCTCATGGTGAGTTCTCCTTTTTCCACACCAATAAGTGATCTTCTCGTGGCTAAGAAGGGTCGTCCCAGGATGATTGGTGCGTTTTCATCTGCTTCACAATCTAAAACAAGAAAGTTAGCAGGAAAAATAAATTTATCCACTCTTACCAGAATATCTTCGATTTTTCCTTTCGGATGAACGTAAGAGCGGTCTGCCAGCTGCAGAATTACTATCGTGGGCCGAGCTTTTCCAATACCTAATTTCTGAAAAATAGATTTTGGCATTAAATTAATACTAGCACCAAGATCACAAAGTGCCTTACCCACATATTTATCTCCGATTACACAAGGTATGATGAAGCTCCCCGGATCCTTCTTTTTCTGGGGTGGTTGCTTATGAAGAATACTCATGCATCCTTCTGTCATCTTAACTGTTTCAAATTCCCCAAGTTTAGATTTCTTCGACATGGCATCCTTGAGAAATTTGGCGTAACCGGGCATCTCCCTAATGACATCTAACATCGGGATATTAATATGAACCTGCTTAAAAATATCATAAATCTTTTTAAACTGTGATTCTTGCTTCAATTGCTGTAGCCGTTGAGGAAAAGGGGGTGGGGGACGATAATCAGCAATACGTCCTTCCCACTGCATACGAATCTGAGGAGGTTTGGGTTCATCATCTTTCTCCTCTGTCTCTTGTTCTGTCGTGACAGGCTCATCGGCAGCAGGCTGTTTGTTACCTGTCGGGGCAGCTTCCTCGGCAAGTATGTCCAAGGCTGGTTTCTTCACTGTTTCAGCTTCTTTCTCTGGCCCTGGTAGTTTCTTCCCACTCCTAGTAGTAATGGCTTTACACTGCTCATGTGTGGGCTGCCTAGCATTTTCAGTATTGCTAGGGAATCCGCCAGTCTGCCTTGGGTTGATATGCTGAGAGACTTGACCCATCTGTGTCTCCAACGATTTCAGAGTAGCTTCATGATTTGTCATCCGCATCTCTGTTTTATCCATGAATGTCTCCATCTTCTTGACAAATTGATTCATATTCTCAATATAAGTTCTTGTCTGAGACATAAACGTAGCCAAAGTCTGTTCCAGTATACTGTTCGTGGCAGCTGGTGGCTGTTGCTGCTGCTGCTGCGGCTGCAGTTGCTGTCGAGTCAGCAATCTAGGTCCTCCTTGATTCTGATTATTGTGTGCTTGAGGATTCAGGGCATTGTTGGGATTACTCCAAGAAAACTTGGGATCCTTTCTCCAGCTGGGATTGTAGTTGTTGGAGTTGTAATTCTGCTTGTAGTTTCCAACATACTTTCCCTCTTCTAACTGTATAGGACACTAATCCGAACTATGATTTCCCTCACAAATTTCACATACCTCCTCGACAGCAAATACCGGCTGTGAATCATCGTTCAAGAGCTTTTTCATTGCCTTAGTAAGGTATGCCACCTGTGATTTCATCGTGCTGTCGGCCTCATAGTCCTTAACAGCTAGGACCTGTTTACCCCCTCTTCTTGCTGTCGGAAACTGCTACTCAATCTTGGCCAGATTTTTCAATACTTGCATTGCCTCATCCGGGTCTTTGTCCAATAGTAATCCGTTTACTGCTGAATCAATTCGAATACGAGTTTGTAAGTTGGCAGTATTATAAAACTTTGTTACCTGGTTCCAGACGGGGAATCCATGCATTGGGCAGTTCCGTAGAAGAGTGGTAAATCTGTCCCAGGCCTCGTGCATCGGCTTGTCATCTTCCTGTTGAAAAGTATCAATTTCTTTACGTAATCGCTCCGATAAATGTGAAGGATTAAAACGAGATAAAAATTCACGAGACAAATCTGCCCAAGTTCTAATTGAACCCAGCGTAAGTTTATTCCACCAAGTCTTTGCTCTATCCCTCAATGAATGGGGAAATAACCGAAGCCTCAGTATCTCCAGATTGACTTATGGCAGTCTAAACGAACCACAGATCTCCTGGAATGTTTTGAGATGCTCCCTAGCATCCTCTGTAGCAGCACCACTAAACTGGCCGACGTTGTTGATCATGCTAAACATGACAGGTTTCAGCTCGAAGTTGTCAACATCTATATCCGGCAGCGTGGTTTCCAGTTCTACATGATCATTCAACATGTAGTCATGACAGGACCGTCGCACGACAGCATTGGGCGGGTTGCCGACAAGAGGTATAATCTCTCCATCTCCGACAGGAGGGTCGTTACCTAAGGGGTTTCCTTGGTTTTGCATCGTCTCTAACTATTCCTCAAGGTACTCGTTCCTGGCTAATATGTGACGAAGGCGATTCTTAAGATTGAATGAACGTTCGATTTCCGGATCTAATGGATACTCAGGTTCTTTTCCTCATCTCGATCTGCGCATAAACAAGAAACCTTGTTAAAAGCAAGAGTTTGAACAAACCAAAGAAAAATAGAAAATAAAAATAAAAAAAATAAAAATGAAAGTGTAGTAAAAGAAAAGGTAGAATTATGTTTCCAGTCCCCGGCAACGGCGCCAAAAACTTGTTGCGTGTAAAAGTGTTTATCGCAATTGTAGTGCAAGTGTACACGACGCAAGTAGTAAAGTGATACGAAGTATCAGATATCGTCTCCACAAGGACTGGGCCAATAACTTCACTTAGAATTACTGCACGAGAGTAAAGAAAATAATTGACAAGTTGTCACAAGAATAATAAAGAGAACTTAAATAAAAGAGTAGAGAAATCAAGATAGAGAGAATAGGCTGGTATTGAATTGCTCAGTAGTGCAGGTATTGCTAAGTCTAGGAAATCCAGTTCTGTCATCGTTCCCGTCGCGGTAGTACCTATCGCGGCAGCAGTCCGTTGCTTGTCGCGGTAGCGAACACTCAACTCCGTACTTCAAGTTTGGCAAGAATCCCTGTTGTGCCTTGGCCTATCCCTAGGTCCAAGTCTGTCGATGATCACGTCTTTGATGATACCTCCCGGCGTGAATCGAAGGATGAACACCGATATGGTTGAATTCTTCTTTAGCCACTTAACCTCGTCCTATCCCTAGGTCCGAGATAGTTCAACTATAAACTAGAGAACTCGCACTTATTCCTTTCGTATACTTAACTCTCCCGATATTAAGTAAATAGATAACCTCACAATGCTCTCCCGATGCTCTTGCAAGATGTTAATAACCAGAATAAGAGAACTTGAAGTTTATTTTATTGAACTGAAAATTCCTAAAACAAAAACAACCCTTGCAACTACTTTACAAAACAACCCGTGGCCCTAAGGGGAATTTAGAACATGATGAGAGGAAGAAAACGGCTAGGGTTTTGGGAAGAAGGCTAGAGAATGCGTTATGTCCTCCCTAAGTCGAAATACATGCCTTTATATAGGCTTTGGGTCCAAGTTTTCTAAAATAGCAAGAATACAACTTTAAATTAAAGTACAACTCTAATAAAGACTAAATCATCAGAGAATCTATCTTTAAGTCGTCCTCCTTCTTGCTTGGGATTTCCTCTCCTTGAACTTTGGGCTTGGTATTTCTTCTGATCTAGGGCTTGGAAAAATATAGTGGTTTTACACGACAGACGGGCTGAATTTTCTCTATCTGTCGAGGTTCACTTTGCTTCTTCTCCTCAAAATTGCTGTCGTCCTATGTTGTCACGGCGGCAACCATGGCAGCATCGTCCTCCTTGACTGCTCATCCAGTTCCAGCTCTTCTGCTTCACTGCCCAGCGCCTGCCTCTCATATCTGCTACAGCAGCAACCTGCAAAAGCAACCAATTTCAGTAGAAACTGTGCCATTTAATGTATTTGTGATGTTTAACTGTAAACTGACCTAAATGCAATGAATAATGCTTGAATGCAGCAGAAATATGGGTTAAATAGGGGGTAAATAATAGAACTTTTACACACTCAACACAGACTCCTGCTGGAGGTAGAGGACATGGTAGACATGCTACTTCAGGTACTGCTAGTAGAGGTAGACCTACCCAGAGTGATAGATTAGCTAGATCCGATACTAGACATCTGGGGTTGGTTTATGCAACTGGAGCTCATGAGAGTTATGATGGTGAGCCAGAGGACATAGCAGGTACATTTCTAATTTTGTCAGGTTTTTACTTTCATGTTGAAGGTTAAGGACTTTAGAATGAAGAACTTTAAGTTATGCCAGCTAAATTTTGGGATCTGTCGCTAAGTCTGAAAATTTCGAGGCCAAAATTTCTTTTAAGGAGGGGAGAGTTGTAACACCCCAAAAATTTTCCAAATTTGAAAATCCCTAATATTTTAAAACCCCAATTTAAAACCCTAATTTTGGGAATTTGAATCGGAAAACCTAAATGAATTTTAGGGTTTTTGGTGACCTAATTGTATAAAAAGTAAACTTTCAAGGCTATTCCGAAAGGTGGGCTAAAGATGGAGCCCTTAATGGGTAATTTACCCAAAACCTTAGGGTAAAAACCTTTTTGTCTCCACCTACCCAAAATATTTTTCCCAGCCGCATCATTCCCTCTCTCCCTCAGTCTCCTTCGAGAACCAACAAACCCCCACCCTTCATTTTTCCGTCCGCGCTCCGACGTGGGTGTTGTCATCGCCCGTTCGTCAATCGGTGGCCACCGTTGCCTTTCCCGTCCGATCAAAACCTGCCCCTCAGTGTCCTTTGTCGCCGTCGTCTTCACTGGAGAAGGAGAGGCCGAAACCTTCGATCCCTCCCGTGCCGCTGTCCTGTCGTTCCCCTTTCCCGTTTGGGCTTGGTAAGCACCGTGGTTCACGGTTTTGGTATGAAGGTCAGGGCCGGAGTAAGTCGTGGCCGTCGTTGGGCTTGCTGGCCGCCGCTGTCGTCGCGTTGAACGGCCAACGCCGCCAGTTTGTTGGTTGCCGCCGCCGCTAGTAGGGGTTGTGTTGATATTAGGGTTGGGTTATTTTGATTTGGGGAAAATTAAATTTGAATTAGGTTTAGGTTTTGTTTAATTTGAATTTGGGGATTTTGTGGAGTAAACCGAACCGGCCAATAACTAAATGCTCATGCATTTTTGGACTAATGATGTTGCATTGGGTTTGGAATCGGAACATTCATGTCATATCATTCGGGTGGGAAAATGTATGGAGGAAGTTCAGTGGTTTCATCCTTCGGGTTGAATTCCACTTCGGATCATGGTTCCACCCTTCGGGCTGAGTTCCACTTCGGATGGTGACGATGTAGAGAGTGGTTCAGGGGAACCTTACTCTTCGGACGATGATGTAGATGGGTTCATGACATAGACTTAGGTGCATCGTGCTTTGCATACCTGTATATTCGATTGACTGTTGAAATGACTATGTTGACTGTATGATTCTTGTGATTTTCTGTCTGATGCACCTTAGAGACACACTGAGCTTAATAGCTGACTCCCCCTTAGCTTCTATTTCAGATTCTCAGACATAGGAGTTCGGTACTTGGAGGACCACAAATATCAGATTTACTATCGTTTTAGTATGGTTATTCTTAGTTTTCAGTTTTATTTCTTTTTTATTTTGATTATTTCGTTATTTGGGGTTTTTATGTAAACTTGATTACTTTTATTTTTATTTGGGATTTTAAAACTGTTTACCATGCATGGGGATTTTAATGTGATATTTTTTCTACTCTGTTTTGGATTATCTTATATATACGACTGCATTTTCGAGATAAAAATTTCAATGATAAACGACACCGTTTTAAATTAATATTTTGAGTATTAATTTTCGGAAACCTAATAATTAATTACTTGAGGGTTACGTTTTCAATCCGACTTCCTAGATTCGGCCCATAACCTTTGGGTCAGGTTTAGGGGGTTAAAAAATTCCTCTAACAGGTATTTGTTTGCAATCTTAAGCTCTCACCCAAAACCTATACACCTGAGCAAATTTAACAATTAAGCTCACAATTGTTGTCTATACAAGAAAATGTACAAATAAGCTCTAGGACAATTTTGACATCATATAGTTGTTGACAATTGAAGCATTAGTCTTCTTTTGATGCTTGGAGGTCCCTTTTATACTCCTAATTGAGTTTGTAGCCGTTGAGGTTGTTTTGGAGCCGTTTGAGACTTTATTTCCCACCATAAATGATGTTCTGCAGATGTCCATTTCGAAACAATCGAACCCGTTTCGAAACGTCCTTCTTCAGAACTAGCCGTTGAAGTCTGATGCAGCAAGCCATTTCGAAACGCCTCTGGCCGTTTCGAAACACTCTTGATTCGTATCAAAACGGCAGCAACCTCGTTTCGGAACTAGTGACAGTTGAACTGCAATTTAAAAAGTCGTTGGAAAAATAACTGTTGGGGAGATTTTGACCGTTGGGCGTATCGAAACACCAAAAGGGTGTTTCGAAACGAAACCATCTCCTTATCAAAATGGTCAAGCTCTGTTTCAGTACTTGTTTTGGCAGTTTCAAAATGTTTTGATACAGGTCCCCCTCTTTTGAAACGGTTACCTTGAAAAGTCTGGTTTGGTTACTTAAAAACGTTTTAAACCGTGCCAAAATCATTTAAAACATCTACAAACTTGTTTTCAAATTATTTGGACTTAAAAGCACTTTTGAAATCTTTTTAATTTAAACATAAATTATTTTTCAATTACTATATCAAAATATTAGTTTCTTCATGCGTAAATTGTCATGAATCCTCCGTTGATGAACCTGAGAAGTTCCTATGAGGCTTAGTGGCATGTGCTTGAAGTGACAACCCAATGTAACCAATTTCATGGCGGTCCTTTTGGTTGTCGGAGGAAGACAAGACCATTGTTGCAACACTATGTTCCACATGCTTTCTTGAATTGTTTTTTTGCCTCTGTGCATGTGCCTTTCATAGTACTCGGAATCGATTTAAGCTTGTTTCGAGCATCTCATTTTTTCCCATCAATTCTTCGACATCTCCCAGGCTTTGGGTCCATTTTTCTCCCCTTGTAACAGTTCCATCCAACTACCAAACCGCCATTGTTAAAACCATAGAGAAACTACAACAATTCATTACAACAACAAAAAGATGGGGGCTTTAACATCAATTAAATTTTATTTTTAATTTTGAACAAACCTAGTATTGTTAGGGAATCGACTATGAAAACATAGTGGATATTATTTTTTTGTGCTTCTTGCTCTCGTATGTTTTAGTTGATTTTTACTTTTTCATACTTTTGTTTTTTTGTTGTTATTAAAGTCGATGTTGTTTTTGGAGGAATTAAAAACAAGTAATCAATGAAAATTTGCAGGAAACTGTAATGACAATGAAGAAGATGTTGATACTTAGTTTTTCATACTTCAAATGGAAGAAGAAGAAGAAGAAAGAATAAATTTACATTTAATCAAAAATTAAAAATGATGTTTAAATTGATAATATTTTGGACTAAATTGATAGATTGTATAAGTTTTAGAGACTAAAATTGTTTTTATGACCAAGCAACGTCACTATTTCCGTTTATTTTTAATAGTCAGGGTACCAAATTAGAAACAATACGTAACGTTAGGCACCGTTTTGCTAAAAAAATTAGTTTGGGTGCCAATATAGAAAGACGAAAATATGTGATGTATTAAATACGTAGTTTACCCTTATTAAAAAAATTCAAAATTTTAATATATATGAAAAATAATTTAATTAAATTTTTTTAAAAATGATTATTAATTATATGTTGAGTCTTTGATATTTTTAATTTTTATTAATTAATTTAATAGTATTCAGCGATGTTCATCATTAGTGGTGTTCAGCAGTGTTCGTCGCACGTGATAGACTCATCCTATTAATTATTATAATAAACTGATATGAATCTTTTTTATTGTTGTTGGTTATATTGATATAATTAAATCATGTGAAAATCAAATCAATTATGTTACTTTTCCATCTACTCGATGTTGATAATTTCATCGAAATAATCGTCAAAAATTGCAGGAAGAAAATCACATTATAATATGGGGAAAAAGGAAAAATAAAATTCCACAACAAACTGGGATTCCCTCTTATAGCTAGCCTGTAGAGAAATGTAATATTTTATTCAACCCATACATTACTCATGTTTCCTGAAATCCTTGACTTTTCAGTATGTTCAGACTCAAACAACCTGACGTGACAACAACACCATTTGCTTAACTATTCAATAAAAAAGGATTTGGAAATTAAGATCACAGAATCACCCACAAGATAATTTGATCCATGGTAGGTGTGTTAATATTCGTTCTTTAACTTTAACCGAACAAATAAACGAACATGAACATAAACATAAACGAACACAAAAAATTTTGTTTGTGTTCGTTTATTAAGAAGTGTAGCTTGTTCGTGTTCGTTTATGTTCGTTTATTATTTAAACGAACGAACATAAACGAACACAAATGAACATAAACGAACAAAAACGAACATAAATGAACACAAACGAACATATATAATGTGTTAAATATTTTAGGTTAGTTCGATTAATTAAGTTCATTAACCGAATTTAAACCGAATTAATCGATAATTGAAATTTAAAAAAACTCTTAATCATTAGCCGAAACCTAAAATTATCTAATAGATTAACCAATTTTGTTTTGGTTCGGCCGGTTAGTTCGTTTTAATCGAACAATTAACACCCCTAGACATATGTGAATAAATTTAAATGAACATAAACGAACATAAACGAACGGATTACCAAACGCTCGCGAACATAAATGAACGAACAAGTCTTTTGTTAGTATTCGTTCATTTAATTAAACGAACGAAAAATCTTGTTCATGTTCGTTTAATAAATAAACGAACTTCCTGCCGAACGGTTAACGAACGGTTCACTGAACGTTTGGTTCGTTTAAAACACTAATCAGTGGAAAAGGATTGCATGCACATGTAATTCTAAGGTGAGACACATTAGGGTGCAACTAAAACGAGGCGAATTTATACAAATTTTTATCAACTCTTGTGTATTTACACAAATTCTTACAATTTACACAAATTCTTACCATTTAGGTAAGAATTTAGGTTATAAGAATTTGTGTAGTTACGCAAATTCTTACCTAAGACAAAATCTACACAAATTCTTACCCACTTGATAAAAATTTATGTAATTATACAAACTCTTACCTAGTTGGTAAAAATTTTGATTCTACTTAAATTATTACCCAGTCCTACATAAATTCTTACCATTTTAATAAAAATTTATGTAAAATTGTATTTTAACCTGGCCCAAGGTGCCTCACCTTAGCATTTCCCTAGCATACACACATTCTATTAAGGGTTATTTCTTTAACAATTTCAGTGACATAAAATTCTACATAAAGAAGCTTCTTTAATTAATTATGTCGCCATATTACACATTACTTAGTTAATGTATTTTCAAATCTCAATTCACATTTAGGAGGAAATCTCCAATGAAGTATAACATGCTTAAATATGAACATATTATATTTACGTGATGTTTGAAATTCATTATAAATAATTTATGATTGTATCATGTTTATGATGTTTTACTGTTTTTATTATGTTTATTTTTCTTTTTAAATTATATGTTCACATATTATATATGTTTGTTCAAATAACTATAGCTGATGTTCATTTAGAAACTAGTTAAGTAGAAAATTATGTAAGGAAACCTTTATTTATTTATTTCTGTCATTAATTTGGATTTCTTTGACTGAATTGCAAATTTAATTAATCTATGGGTTTTGAGCAGCAAGTTTCATGTTTAGTCCTTTTTTTTTTAATTCTATTTTTTAGTCTCTCAATGCTAGCCAATAACCAGAAGATGGGTTATATATATATTCTATTATCTGGATTAAGGCCTGATTCTGATTATAATTATGAATATTATTCCGTCGTTGCATTACTGGGTATACACATTATAATGCGTAAGCCTGTTCCAGTGGGAGAAAATAAAATGTAGCCTGAAAACAACATATATTTCAGAAAGTAAGAGAATGTGTAGAAAGAAAAGAAAAAATAGTGGTTAGTTGGGAATCCATGAACATCAATTCCAGTCGTAAATCAATGGAAAATGTAGGGAAAAGCGCTAGCTTCTAGATGTCAAACATGCTACTCTTGACTTTAAAATCCGAGGTAATAGCTAGGAAAGTGATGGATTCGTGTTCGGAGATTTCTACATTCCAGAAAGTGGAACTGTGAAAATAAGAAACTCGCCGCGTTGCTTTCCAATAAATACCATGTAAATAGTGTAATAAATTATAATTAAAGATTATAATCATCATTTAAAAAATAATCGTTTTAGGTAATATTCAGCCTATGAGATTCGAGTTCAATCATTTTGTCTGTACGATGTGTGTGCATTGTCAAATGGTTAGGAATATACATCAATATATATTACCTTGTAATCATCTCTAGACTATTCAAAAAATGTTTTAACTATTTATATTATAATTAGTGTTATATTTTGATATACAATATGAGTACAAATAATTTACACAATCATTTCTATTTAAACTATACGATTTAAAATATAAATTATTAACCCTAAACTCCAAACTTTAAACCTTTAACTCTAAATTCGAGCTCTAAATCTTAAACTATGTAACTTAAAACTCTAAATCATAAACCTTAAATTTATATAAATTTTAGTTTAAACAATTTATATATCAAAATTTTATCTTTTTCACTCCTAAGTCTTTCATGTTATGTTATTTAAAAAGAGTCTTTTACGTTATGTTATTTTCAAAAAAAAGATTTTTATGTTTTAACTATTACTGGAGCATGCGAGGATGGTCTGATGATCAAAGTACATTCACCTGCTCTATTCCTTTTTCTTTAGGTTTCGAGTTTAAGACCTCTCAGGAGTGTTATTTTCACCTAATTTTTCTCCCTCCACTTCTAACAAAAATAGAATAGGATTATAATAATAATAATAATACTAATAACTACTAATGGCCTACTTTCTTTGCACGTTTCTCCCCGTTTCCATTTAAATTTTAAGCCTTGCTCTCACAATAGTTTGTTCAACACTCCCACGCGCCTGTGATGCGTGGACCACCAAACATCAATTTAAAAAATGCTCTTTTTAATATATTGATATTGTTACATTGTAATATTTGTTTATATTTTTTTCTTAATGATGTGACAGCACACACATGTACTCGAATATGGGTGTCCTAAGTTGAACATCATTTTTTTTCACGGGAACCACTCATTAAGTTCATTAATTTTTTTGACAAATCTTAAATCTAATCCTAATACTACCTAGAGTGGAGGGGAAGGGGACTCTAGGGAAAAGAATGAGAATATTCCTAGTGGGTCTTGAAGAACAAAAATGAGCAGTTTGGCCAACCGACCAAATGTGATTACACAATTAGTTTCATCAATTTAAAAAAATGCTATATATGCCCTTTGAAAATAAATGGTATATGTATTTTAGAGAAGAAAATTGTAAAATTTCTTGTGACTTAATTAACTATCGATTAAATAAATAAGACGTTAAATCTCTTAAACATGATTAAATTAAGGTTTAAATCTTAATATTATAAATGAAAAATATTAAATTGATAGATTATTTTCATTATAAGTCTCTAAAAAGATCAATATAAAATAATCGGCCAATAGATGAGATGCCAACAATTAAAGAAAAAAAACTTACAAATCATTGTTGGGAAATAATTGTGTTATTGAGAAAAATGTGATTGTAATACTTTTAAAGTACTTTGGAAACATGTGAAAAATATTGAAAGATTTTGAAAAATGCGAAAAGAAATAAAAATATAAAATAAGATATATGAGAATAATAAAATGATACTAATTCCAAAGCACAATATTCTTGGGAAAGTCAGGGTATGGGATGCAAGTAACATAACACAACACTACCAAAAGTGTGGGGAAGATTCCTACCGAGTTGCCTCAAGCGAGTCTTTGTTAACATGGTCAGCTACGCCTACGCGGTGACGCAAACGTGCGGAAGATGGCTCCTTCAAATCCACAAATAGTACCCAACACTCTTTTAACAATGGGTCCCACTCCAACTCCTACCTATAATTATAAATACAAAATCCAAGTTTGTTTCCAGATATCTACAGCTACTTTTCTGGGTTTCAACTTTCAACCAAAGCTTTCTGTACTCCTTTTCAGATTTTCAAGTATATTAAAATGAAGAGAGGCAGAGAAGTTGGAGAAATCGATGGCATGGCTATGGCAAATTGCTTGATGTTGTTATCTAAGGTTGGCCAAACCGACGCATCGCAGCATCATTACGAGGGTGGCGGCGGTCGTGTGTTTGCATGCAAGACGTGTAACAAAAGGTTTCCATCTTTTCAAGCACTCGGTGGTCATAGAGCAAGCCATAAGAAGCCGAGGCTAACGGGAGGAGATGCTCCGGAGATGCCGGTTTCACCTAAGAAGCCTAAGACCCACGAGTGTTCCATCTGCGGACTGGAATTCGCCATCGGCCAAGCTCTGGGCGGTCACATGAGGACACATAGGGCTGCCTTGGTGACTCGGGACTTGTTGCCGGAGATGGATAAGTGGAGCGGAGATGAAACTGATTCGGGTTTGGATCTGAGCCTCACGCCTTGGGGAACAGACTTGGAGCTGAAGCTGGGGATTGTGCATTGTTTTATATAGGATCTTTTTTGTTGTAAAAAGAAATACGACGATAGGATTTGATTTCTTCATTCTTTTACTACTCAAGGAGTATACTTTTTTTTAGAGACTATTGTTTACTCTATTTTTACTACATTGACATATACACATTCTTTAATTTTTAGTACTATTTTCACTCCATTTTATTGTATTCTTTTTAAAAAATTATTAAATAAATAAATACAATGCATATTAAAAATATTATGAAAAATGCAATGAGAGGATTGCATCACCCCAAATGTGCAAAACATGAACTTTATATTCTTTTTGAACCTTAAACATTATTGAAATTTGTAATTTGTGTGTTCTATTCAAGTATATATTTAGAATAAACTGAACCCAATAAGTGGACACAATGAAAAAAAGAAAATGATGTTCATAATAGTTTTTCAAAGAAAATTTTACGGTTTTTTTTTAATTTTAACCTTGGATTTAAATAAAAAATTGAATTAATAAATTATGTAGAATATTTATTTAAAAGTGACATTCAAGATCCTCAACCCTATTATTAAACCAAGATTATTTTTCCTGTCTAAATATAAGATTAAAATATTTTTAAAGTTTATAATTTTCTGACAAATTGAAATTTTATGTAATGGATTTTTAGGGTATCTAATAGTTAAATGAAGGCAAAATGACAAAAGATGCCCCCAACGTTTGCATGTTTTGTCATTTGGCCCCCTATTCTTTTTTTTGGTCCAAATATGCCCCCAACGTTTGCTTGTTTTGTCATTTGGCCCCCTATTCTTTCTTTTGGTCCAAATATGCCCCCAACGTTTCATTCATAGTCCAAATATGCCCATGTTGGATGTAAACTGTCAATCAACTGACGGTCAACGGCTTATAAAAAATTTTTGACGTGACATCAGCAGATCTTAATACATGGCAAGTCCAGTCAGCATCAGCTGTTGAACGTCAGTTGATTGACAGTTTCCATCTAACGGGGGGATATTTGGACCAAACTGAAACGTTGGGGGCATATTTGAACTACGAATGAAACGTTGGGGGCATATTTGGATCAAAAGAAAGAATAGGGGGTCAAATGACAAAACAAGCAAACGTTGGGGGCATATTTGGACCAAAAAAAGAATAGGGGGCCAAATGACAAAACATGCAAACGTTGGGGGCATATTTTGTCATTTTGCCTTAAATGAATACTAATGGTATGATTGAGGTCGCCTTGACTTTTCAAGTTCAAATTCTAAAGATTAGGTCAGACTTTTCGATCCAAATCTAGCAATTACTACCTCCCATTCTAGACTCTTTCCTTCACGAAATCCAAGTAAAGTAGTAAACGTGACAAAATCAAGCCATTGTAGCATATTCATGTTGACATTCATTTCGGGAGCAAAGATCGAGTTCTCCACACAAAATCAAAATGGCTAAATGTTTCAAGTAATGGCTTGCCATTTAAGGGCCTAAGATTTTAAAACATGTTCAACATGAAGTGAAATCAAAAATAAAAACCCCCACTTTAGAATTTGATGCCAAAGGCAACATAGGAAGAACCGAACTCATAGTCTCAAAAAATATCATAACCAAAACATAAGCAATCAAATTTGTACTAAAATAAGCTGAGGAAATCTACCATGTTCTACATGAAGAGAAATCAAGAATGAAAATCTCAGGAATTTGTCTCAATAGAAGAAACCAAGTACTTTCCCATCGACATTCTTTCTTCTTGCTTCCTCATGGTCCATGATGCCCGCCAATGTTGTAACCCCTAGACTCGCCTATGCATTACAACGGATCCTAGGAAGTCACATTTGGGTCACAAGAGCAACCCACAGTAAAAATACACATAAAAACATTGTTTTTGCTCAAAACATTTATTAAACTGTAAAATCAACTTCTGTTTAAAATAACATTTCAAGAAGTTATTTAAACGCATAACATAAATTTCAGAAAGTGATTTACAGACTCTATCATAAAACAATACATGGCATACATGCCGACTAACTATACAGTACCGTATTCTAGAGGCAACGCCGAGGGAACTCCGAACACTGATGTCAAACATTATACCATGCTATATTCTTTTAACCTATGATGGTAAAAACAACGTGAGCTTGGAAAAGCTCAGTAATACTGAACTACCAAAAAATGCTATAAGCTCATGCAGGTACATGGTAGGCATAACATTTTCATGATGTTCCAAGTAGTAACAGTCTTCATTTCCTTTCCGCTATTTCAGAGTAACGTTATACTTGAGAATAACGGTACTTGCTCTTTATTCAATCATCGAGTAACAAATGAGAATTATTCAAGCTAATAGATTACGAAGATGGAAACAAAGAGTTTAGCGTCTGCTGTGTTCCAATAAGTGCAGATCAAACATGCATTAATACATACTAGCCATATCATAAGAACACATAACAATTCAATGCAAATGCTCAAGTACATACAAGGGTTTACTAGTAACTACCCTCCAACCTTACATCAACATGCAGTCCCCTAGAACTGCACCCATAAGGACTTACCTTAGGCCCGATGGGCATAGGTGCCACCTAAGGGGCTGCCTTAGGTCCATAAGGATTTACCCGTGCTAAAACATCGGAACCTACCCAAGGGAAGACCTTGAGTCCATAAGAATTTACCAGCTGGATCAGGGCTGCACCTGTAGAAACTTCATAACATAACCCAACAGTATACCCCAGATAGTAATCAGTGTTCAGATTCTAGACATGAGTAACAATACACATGTGACAAATATATTTTATTCTGAGTATCAGAAACAAAAGATTCATACTTTTGACAGATAAATGGGAATACCATTGAGCAGAGCAGGCATTTTCATCATTCATCATGCAAACAGATTGTACCGTCATAGGTCAAGCTAACAGATCATGCTATCAAATTCATCAGACAGCCAAGCAATACCATCACATATCAAACAATCACATACCAAGTATACAGATTGAGCAGACATTAATCAGGTAGGTAGAGAATGTCATCATATATCCAGTTCATCATTTCATCTCATTATCTAACATAATGATGCAATCTCAATAACAATTGAACATTCGTCAAACATAACATTGTTCATGATTAAATCGTTAGATTGTTTACTAATATGTAATCATTATACAATTCATTCAATAGAATATAGCACACATGGAATACACTAGATAGAACATTTTATTTCTCGAAGATACTCGGCATTTACATAAGGGAACACATTAAACTTTTGATAATTTGAACGAATTTCATAAACGAGGTCCCTATTAAAAAAAGAAGGGATTCGTATTAAATGTTCAAACCATATATTCAGGAGTTGATACATCAAGATCTTTGAGAGTTTAGATATATCATGAGTACTTTAGTCATTTAAGCCTACAAGGGCATTATGGTCATTTTATCATACATAGGCGTTTTGGTAATTTATACCAACGAGGCATAAATAGTCGCTCGGGAAATTCTATTTGCTCATCAGTTTTCTAGCCAGGCTTTCAGAGATTTCTATGATAAGATCTTTCGCGATATCGGATACATTCAAGGCTATTTCGATTACTTTGGCCAACGAGGGCGTTTTGGTCTGTTGAGTTGTGTGGGGCTCGATTCGATCAACCGTTCTTGCTCGCCAAGTGTGGAGAAGTTGGATAATGGGTGTTTTAGTGGGAGGTGAAAAATAGGCAATTTGACACAAGAATTTATAGTGGTTCAACCTTCTAACCAAGGTCTACATCCACTACCTTAGCTCCCCACTAAGGATTTCTAACAAATTCACTAAGAATTTCGTCCCCTTTTCTCGGATTAGGAGGAAACCGTTACAACCCTCAAAGCTTTCTACCCAAAGCTTGAAGGAACACTCTCTTTACAAAGAAAGACTTAGCAAACTAGAAATCCCTCTAAAAGGTGTTTGTTTGCAATTCTAAGCACTCACCCAAAACCTAAACACTTGAGCAAATTTAACAATGTAAGCTCACAAGTGTTGTCTAAGCAAGAAATGTACAATTAAAGCTCTAGACAAATTTTGACATCATAATGTTGTAACAATTGAAGCATTAACCATTACAAGATGCTTGGAGGTCCCTTTTATACTCCCAATTGAGTTTGTGACCGTTACTAGCCGTTGGGATTGAATTGGAGCCGTTTGAGTCTTTATTTCCCACCATAAATGTAGTTCTGCAGCTTGGCGTATTGATACCCTCTCAACCCGTATCGATACGGTCTCGAAGAGGAATTAGCCGTTGTGCTCTTCAGTTGATGCGTATCGATACGCTTACCTAGCGTATCGGTACGGTCCTGCAAATTTAAAAGACCGTTGGGGTAGTTAGGCGTATCGGTACGCGATACAACCGTATCGGTACGTGACTAGCCGTTGGGCTCTTTCAAAGCACACCGTATCGATACGGCTAGGCGTATCAATACGGGTTTTGGCTACTAGAATTCTGGTAGTTTGAAAACCCTAAGGCGTATCGGTACGGTTCAATACCGTATCGGTACGGTCACTTTAAAAGCCTGGTTTTGACTACTTTAAATACACATTAAATCATTCCAAAGCCTTTTGAAAACCCTTAAACATATTTTCAAGTTGTTTTTGACTAAAAACTTATTTTAAATTCTTTGTAATTTAGTCCAAAACATTTTTCAAATATTATATCAAAACTTAGTTCTACAATCTCCCCCTTTTTGATATAATAAAACCAACTTGAAAAATTATTTAGGATTCTCCCCCTTTAACTTTAAAGATTGTGAATAAAAGATTAAAGATATGAATTCAAATAAAGCTCCCCCTTATTCATTTGAAAATTCAATTTTTCAAACTATTTCTCCCCCTTTTTGTTATATAAAAAAATTAAATTGACATTTAACTCAAAATAACATAGGAGGCAAAAAAATGACACACATAAAATTTTTGGTTTAAAATTGGCTCCCCCTTACTCAAAGCATCATAAGAATGTTAGTTCAACATATATGATTATCTAGTTGACTTAAATGAAAATAAAACAAATAAAAACAAAAGCAACTAGATTTTACCACACTTGAACTCAAGGAAGGATGTGAAGCCTTCCTTCTTCAAGTGTTCTTTCTATGTGTGCATGGAGCTCCCCCTCAAAGTTTGACTTGTTGATCACTCTCCATCACACCTAGTAAAAGACAATCAAGTAATTTTTGGTATCCAAATTGCTTTGGATCCATAGACATTAGTAGCACAAAATTTAGTCCCCTTAGGAATCCATTTTTCAATTTCATCCTTTTTAGTTGAAGTGGTTAGTCCTTTTGGGACCCAAACACTTCTAAAACATTTTCCATTTACAAATCTAGAGGCACTAGATTGTCTTACATAAAAATTTGATTTTCCAAAATTATTTTTCTTTTCAAGTTCATTGGAAATCAAATCTTTTTCTTTTTGAACTTTAAGAAGCAAATTTTGTAAATCAAAACATTTTTGTTCAAATTCTTTCAATTTTGCTTCAAGTTCAAGATTTGTTTTGGAAAGCAAATCATTTTCAATTTTTATTTTTGAAATCAATTTTTTATTTTTTGAAAATGATGCCTTGAATTCCAAAAGCAAATCATCATAGGCATCTTGTAACTCATCAAATGTATATGAAATTGAAATAGATGAGTTAGAAGTTACCTCCCCCTCATTGAGGGCCATCAAGCATAGGTGGGCTACTTCATCATCGGTGGAGTCTTCATCACTCCATGTGGCCACATATGCTTGTTTTGAAGATGATCCCTTCTTTTTGGATTTGTGGCAGTCCTTCATCTTCTTCATCGATTCATGCTTGGATTTTTCCATTTTGCTCTTCATGAATCGGGCAAATTTGTTGAAGAGATAGGTCATCTCTTCATCTTCACTTTCCTCCTCACTTGAATCTACATGATGGCATGTGGAGGATTTGAGAGCTACGGCACTTGCATTGATGCCTAGCTCCATGATCTTCTTCTTCCCCATTGCTCTAATCTCTTCCTTCTTCTTCTCCTCTTCTTTGTTTTTCTTCATTATTTGGTGAGTGAGAAGTGACCCTATGAGTTCATCAAGCTTCAAGGTTTTGAGATTCTTGGCTTCGATGATGGCGGTCCTCTTTGAGTCCCATGACTTGGGAAGGGAGTAGATGAGCTTTCGAACAAGCTTCTCTTCCGAGATGGCTTCTCCATAACCTTTAAGACCATTGGTGATGGTGGAGAACCTATCAAACATCTTCTCGATGTTCTCTTCCGGATCCATCTTGAAGTTCTCATACTCTAAGGTGAGGAGCCCAATCTTGGTCTCCTTGACTTCGTCGATTCCCTCGTATGTGACTTCAAGCTTGTCCCATACCTCCTTGGCACTCTCACAAGAAGACATCTTCTCATAGATTGTTGGACCAAATGCACAAAAGAGCATGTACAAGGCTTTGCAATTAAGCTCCATCTTCTTGCGATCGTCGGCGCTCCATTCCGCTTTGCTTCCTTGAGGCACGAACGGACCATCTTCAACTATGTCCAATAGCTTGTAATCTCTTGACTTCAAGAAGAATTTCATCTTTGTCTTCCAATATGCATAGTGATTTCCGTCGAAGAAGGGCGGTTTGTCGATGGATTGCGCCATTTGATCCGGTTGGTGAAATGTTGATCGAGCTTGCCAGATCTTCTCAATAGGATGTGAATCCCCTTCGATTGAGTCAAGCTCTGATACCAATTGTTGAGTTGTGTGGGGCTCGATTCGATCAACCGTTCTTGCTCGCCAAGTGTGGAGAAGTTGGATAGTTGGGTGTTTTACTGGAAGGTGAAAAATAGACAATTTGACACAAGGATTTATAGTGGTTCAACCTTCTAACTAAGGTCTACATCCACTACCTTAGCTCCCCACTAAGGATTTCCAACAAATTCACTAAGAATTTCGTCCCCTTTTCTCGGATTAGGAGGAAACCTTTACAACCCTCAAAGCTTTCTACCCAAAGCTTGAAGGAACACTCTCTTTACAAAGAAAGACTTAGCAAACTAGAAATCCCTCTAAAAGGTGTTTGTTTGCAATTCTAAGCACTCACCCAAAACCTAAACACTTGAGCAAATTTAACAATGTAAGCTCACAAGTGTTGTCTAAGCAAGAAATGTACAATTAAAGCTCTAGACAAATTTTGACATCATAATGTTGTAACAATTGAAGCATTAACCATTACAAGATGCTTGGAGGTTCCTTTTATACTCCCAATTTAGTTTATAGCCATTACTAGCCGTTGGGATTGAATTGGAGCCGTTTGAGTCTTTATTTCCCACCATAAATGCAGTTCTGCAGCGTGGCGTATCGATACCCTCTCAACCCGTATCGATACGGTCTCGAAGAGGAATTAGCCGTTGTGCTCTTCAGCTGATGCGTATCGATACGCTTACCTAGCGTATCGGTACGGTCCTGCAATTTAAAAGACCGTTGGGGAAATGACCGTTGGGGTAGTTAGGCGTATCGGTACGCGATACAACCGTATCGGTACGCGACTAGCCGTTGGGCTCTTTCAAAGCACACCATATCGATACGGCTAGGCGTATCGGTACGGGTTTTGGCTACTGGAATTCTGGTAGTTTGAAAACCCTAAGGCGTATCGGTACGGTTCAATACCGTATCGGTACGATCACTTTAAAAGCCTGGTTTTGACTACTTTAAATACACTTTAAATCATTCCAAAGCCTTTTGAAAACCCTTAAACATATTTTCAAGTTGTTTTTGACTAAAAACTTATTTTAAATTCTTTGCAATTTAGTCCAAAACATTTTTCAAATATTATATCAAAACTTAGTTCTACATGGTCATTTAACTATCATGGGTGATTTTGTAATTTAGACCAATAATGATAAAATGACGATTTACAATATTTAAGATTTCCAGAAGTTTTTCGAGCCTCCAATCCGTTCGAATTAACATCTCCAACCTTGCAGTACTAACTAACCCTTCTAATACATCCAGCTGTATCGTATATCTAAACGATTGCTTTCATATTTCACCACAGAACTTGTCACGGAATAGTCGAACTTATATTCTGGCAGAAAAACTTCCAACTTTATACTAACATCAGGAGTGATTGACATACGTGATTCATGCTTCAACCCTTAGGGGCATTTTAGTCATTTTTAGTTTTATTGGCATTTTCAGAATTTTATCAAATGCAAGTTACTTATTCCAGTCAATGGGGGAATTTCAGTTATTTTGAAGCTCGGGATATCCATCGTTCCTATCAATTGAACTATATATAATATTTTAATCATTTAAGTGCCCGTGGGTGATTCAACCATTCACAAAATTTCGGTACCTCCAACCACTTTATTCAATTTCAGAACTCAAAGGTTTATCCATTGTTCTGGTTAATCTGCAAACCCCGGTGTCTGAGGATACTTCAACCCTTTTTGGTCAATACGATCATTCCGATTAGTTTAACCATATCAATATTTTCAGTGCTTTTAGTCATTTCAATCAATTCAGAATTTTGAGCCACTTGCTTAATTTAGGGGTATGAATAGATTCCCCAGAATCTATAGTCGGAGATTCATTCCAAATCCAAGGAGACCTAACACCTTAAAATCTCGAAGGTTTCAATCTTGTTACCATAGCTTTCCAAGTAGTTCGGGGTTTTTAGATGAATCATGTTGTTTTACCATATTTAGCGTAGATTTCTAGATCGTTTCTAATTCCAAGGGTAATTTAGTCATTCTCATACCTTTAGGGCATTTTCATAATTTCATATTCAAATATTTTTCACATTTTATCATTTGACACTTATAATCAAATTTGGAGATTAGATGCCTTATTAATTACTTATTGAACTCCATATCCTTCTGATTTATTAATCTTCTCATTCGAGCATTGCAATCTTATCTAGATTATCATACTCATTTCCATATTCGGTTTGACTTGAGCAGAATTAACAGTACTCATCATCATTTTTATGCATGCATTAACAAATACCAACGTGTTCATAAAGCATATAAGAGGTAGTAATATATTACCTTAACTCCGAGCTATAACGGTCAATTCATGAAACCCCATTCGACTGCACTCAAACTCGAATTCGACGTCCATCAAAAATTCGTATTCAAGGAGCCATGAGTACCTTCAATTACACAAATTTACATTTCAGTCCTTACTCACAGTACTCTTAACTGCATGACTAAATACATATACAAGTTCAGGTTCGAGGTCAGATTCGAAGGCTTTCGGGTTTGAATTTTGCAAAACGGGCTTCAAAAATAGACTCAGGACGTCGAAAAACATAGAATAGAAGTTTTCAGAAAAGTTGACTTTTTGGTCAACGGTCAAGGTTAACAAGCTGACGTCAGCAGTCAACGGGCAGAGGTCAACTGAGTTGACTCGGCTGATTCACTGAGCTGACTCGGTAGATGGGTTGGGCTCAGATACGGGTCGGGTTGGATCGATTCGGGTCGGATACGGGTTTGGGTCATGTCAGACACGGGTCGGGTTGATGGGCTCGATTCAGATTTAGACCGGTTCGAAAAGAATTGGGCCATTATGCCCGACCCACTTACCCTCCCGATGATGTTTCGCCGGCTGGTCACAGGAAAAAGTCGTCGGAGGCCTAAAATGGTGCGATTTCACTTAAAAATAATAGATCTTCAGTTAACCACTTGAACCAAACCACACAAACACGAAAACAAGTCAAAAATTCATCGAGAACTACCTAACAAAGAACTGGGATTGTCGGAAATGACAAAGCACCGATGAGGGCCCTGGCGGTGGCAGAACAGAGAGCGATCACTTGCATTTTTCTCGCTCCAACGCCGTGAACACAGAACCGAAGTTCATTTCTCGAACAGTCGACGTGGGTGGCCGGAAAAAGCAAGAGACAGAGGGTGCAAAAGACGGTTTTCGTCAAACATTCAAGCCGTTCTTCCCGTCGAACGACGACGATGCAACGCGAGTGGCGCACAGGGACGAGATCGGAGTACGACGACGATCACACCGACAGTGGCGATGAAGTCCACGACGGGGCGATGATGGAGATCGAAGCCGGGCATAGGGCGTTCGGTGAAAAGAAATTTTGAACCTTTTTGGTTCTCACTCAAACTCGAAGTAACAAAAAAATTAAGGGGGGGAAAGGATGGTCAGATGGTCATTAAATTGCTCCAATAATCCAAACATAACCTCAAATAAAATTCTTTGTAAAACATGTCAAACATGAGCACTGGGCTCAAGTGGTTAAAGCACAAGCCTTAAACAACCAAGGTCACGGGTTTAATCCATTTGGCTGCCATTTTTCACTTTTCATTTTATTTATTTCTTTTTTCATCATTTTTAAGTTTCCAATATCAAAACTTAGGGGTGTTACAAATGTGGTGAGCACGATGTATCCAAACTGCAATAACAAAGCACATAGATGGCTTAACATAAAACTTAATTTGATTTTGATATAACAAAGTGTCTAAGGACTTATTTGTAAAAGAAAATAAATTTTTAAGTATTTCAAAGTCTCACAAACTGAAAAATAAATTTGAACAAAAAATGTTTCTAAGCCAAATAAATTGTTCAAACAAAATTTTTCTAAGTGTTATAGCTCAAAAAGCTACTTGTACGCTAAGGCGTATCGATACGCTATAGCCGTATCGACACAATTTTTAGGTTCTAAAATTTTAATCGACAAAAGCGTATCGATACAGTCATACCCGTATCGATACAATATTTATTATGAGCCTAACTTTAAGGCATAGCGTATCGATATAGTTATACCCGTATTAATACGATTTGATCTGATTCGATAAATCTTTGCATTTAAAGTTTTTGATCGTTGCTTGTCAGTTATGATTTCAGCAAAATTCCAAACGATTGTTAGATCGTATCGGTAGAAGGATTAACCGATTGTAAGATTTCCTCCTAATTCGAGAAAATAGGACAAATTTCTAGTGAAATTAGTTGAAAATCCTTAGTGGGAACTAAGGTAATAAATGTAGAGTTTGTTCTAAGCTTAAACCACTATAAATTATCTTGTCCTCAATTTTTTATCTTTCAATTTTAAAAAGTCAATTCAACCTCCTCTTGACCGTTTTCGATTATTTAACACGTATCCATTGACTAATGTCAAACATAAAATATTATCTAGTGGGACCATGAGAACAAATGCACGCCAGATGCATAAGCAGAGTAAGTGTCCGCATTTGAGTATATGTTGTTTGATTGTCCAATAAGAAATCCTAGTTGTTCTTAATAGACGAAGAATAAACATCGGAAAGTTTCTAAGCTCACCTGTCTGGAAGGAAGAAGCCTAGCAGTCCAAACTCCGATGTCAAATCGAGGACTAATCAAAACCACACTTGTTCAACCACAATTTTGCCAGTTCTGTGATCATCAACATACTCAAACTCTCTAATATAACCTGCAACGCCAATCATTAAAAAGGGAAAGTATCTGCAATTTTAATAAAAGGGTAAACTACTGCGGTGATTATTTATGTTTTCCCTCAGTACAGAGTTGGTAATCGATTTTTAAAAAACGACCAGTAAAGTCACTTACGTTTTCGGAACGTAAACTTTTGGACACCAAACCATTTGATGCCGTTAAATTTTGACGAATTTCTGATCTGGCAGTTAAAAAATCCTTAAATTTTCAAAATTCACAAAATAACCCCATATTCGAAATCTCCAACTCACCAAAACTTAAATCTCGATTTAAGTCAATTCCATGGCCGATTGTAATGCCGCCGCTCACCACATCCGTCGTCGGACCACCATGATCGTTTACCCTACCACGCCGCTGCCAAAAATTGATCGGAGTCGTGCAAAATGTCAGACGAAGGTTGAAATATTTGAAAAATTCATTCGATCGATTTGCAACAAGCGACGATTTGTGCATGGATGTTTGGGAGAAGGGAGAACGCTCCATTCCGTCGCCGGAATCGTGGCCAACGACGGCATGAGTGACCAGATTGAGGGATTTAGGTATTTAAGGATTTAGAAATTTATGAATTTGGGGGTTTTCTGAAATTTCGGAAATTTTGGGGCCATTGTAGTAGCTTACCCTTATTTTTTCAATTACCAGATCAAAAAACCGTTAAAGTCTAATAGCATTAAACGGTTGGTGACCAAAAGTTTACGCCCCGATAACGTAATCATTTTTCAAAATTGGTGACCAATTCTGTATTGAAGAAAAACATAAGTGATCACCGCAGTAGTTTACCATAAATAAAAAGATCAACAAACCATCCTTATCTGCATCTTCTCGGCATTGTACATGAAAAGGAAACCATCAATTCAAAGATTACATGAAAAGCGTATCCTTCTTTTAAGCTAACTCAAGAGAAACCAAAAATACCATTACAAGTTACAATCAAAGCCCAACATTCTTCCGTCATATTGTCGAAAAACAAAGACAAATGTTGAGGGCAACATGTCTTTTGTAGAAGATAGAGGCAAGGTATCCCAATGTCAGTAACATACAAAACACAAAGAGAATACAATTAAAAAAATATAAATAGGAAAATTCCAATCCAGCAAACCAAAAAAAGTGCAAAAATTAGAAAATAAAAAGTTGCTATAAGATTCCATTGGAAGAACATACCAAATAAAAGTGGATAAAATTTATAAGAAAAGATGAAGTTCGAAGAGCTAATACGATTTGAAATTTTGGGAGAAATGAGAGTTTACCTGAAAGCAAAAGAGATGCCGCTTCTGGGTTTTTTTTTGAGGAGACCAAAAAAAAAGTGTAGAAGTAGGTAAACTACATAAATGTAAACAGTAAATTCGTCTGCTGGACTGACAGAAAGGCCCAATTAACAAAAGGGTAAACTACATAAATGGTCTACGACTATGACCAAATTTTTTGTTAAGTCTCTTGACTATGAAAAGATACAAATAGGTCCCCCGACTAATTACAAATAATAAATCAGTCGAATTCCGTTAATAAATAAATGGTTAATGATAGCGCAGTTAATAAAATCTGCATAATAACATATTTAACCCTCAACATTTACATTTTATTTTAATTTGGTTTTACATTTAAAGTTTTAGGCCTCAGCATTTAAGTATTACAACATTTTAGTCCATTAAATCTTAAAATTCGTCTTCTTCCCTTCTAAAAAAATAAACTTTTATTGTTATTAACACTATCCATCTACAACCTCATTTGTATGAGCAGTAAAAACAGTTGAAGAATCAAAACCTCCATTATTGTTAACGGTAGCTAATCTCTTTAAAAGGCTCAAACAATAACTAATCTCGTACCGTTTTCAGCTAAAGCTTTTCATTTTCTTTTTATTTCACTCACTTTTGCAAAGTTTAGTAAATTCATGACGATTTTGCATAGCTGAATAAAAGAAAGGTTATTCTACATATTAGTAAATTCATGACGGTAGCTAATTTAGGACCAAATTAAAATAAAATGTAGATGTTGAGGGTTAAATATGTTATTCTACAGATTTTATTAACTCTCACGTCACCAGTTGTGTATTTTTTAACAAAATTGGACCGATTTGTTAGTCGTGATTAGTCGAAGGACCTATTCATAACTTCTCACAGTCAAGGGACCTATTCATAACTTCTCACAGTCAAGGGACTCAACAAAGAATTAGATCATAGTTGGGGGACCATTTATGTAGTTTACCCTTAACAAGAGGGTGAACATTAAATTTTAGTAAATTATTCAATTCGATAACTAAACTTTCAATTGTGTTAAAGTATGCATTAAACTTTTAGTTTTATTTTAAAATGGTCACCAAGCCGTGAACGGTTGTCAAAAGGGTTACGTGACAGTTAACATAATTTTTATAATAACACATTTAGTCCTCTAAATTTGCACATTCAAATAATTTAATCATAATTCAAAAATAATAATAAACTTAACCCTTATTTACATATTCATTTAATTTGGTCATTCATACTACTACTCCCTCGCACCCGCTGCAATGCAGTCATTCACATCATGTCTAAATCTTGTCAACTTTGAATTAAAAATTATAAAAGAGCAACGACCAACGACAATGAACCTTGAAAGCATCCCCTTCTCCTCATTTTTTCCTTAAATCTTTTGTGTTTGTTATCTGCATAATTAATCTTATTTGATAGAGTTTGTTATTTAAGAAGAAGATTTTGGGTTTTTATTAAGATAGATTTGTAAAACAAATATGGGTTTGAAAAACCAAAGCAAAGCCAATTCTGTTTACTCATAATTTCAAAATCGATATTTTTCTGATAATTTTCTGGGTGCGTTTTACAATAATTACCCTTTTCTTCTAATATAAAAGAGAAATACAAATTCTAGAGGAAACCCAAGGAAGGAAGGTTAAAACACTAAAGCAATCCCTCAAAAACTGTTGTATTTAGTCAAAGAGATTGGTTTCTGGTAAAATGTCGTTTACTCCTTTTTTTTTAATTTTTGCTTATGCATGTGCTTTGCTTAGTGTTGTATCCGATCTAACAATGAATTTAAATTTGGCTGAATACATGAAATGTAAGTAGTTAACAGAATGTTTTGGAACCAAGATTATGAACTTTAAATTTTAATTTGGCTGTCCAAATTATTCTTAAAAATAAGACCAAATTGAATGAATTTGTAAACAATGAGGGTTAAATTTATTTTTTTTCCGAATTATAACTAAATTGTTTGAATGTGTAAATTTGGAGGACTACATGTGTTATAATACAAATTTTGTTAAATGCCATGTCATTCTTTTAATAGCGGTTAACAACTCGGTGATCAATTTGAAGCAAAACTAAAAGTTTAATGCCCACTTTGATGCAATTAAAAATTTGGTTTCTGAATTGAATAATTTACTAAAGTTTAGTGACGATTTGTAAACTTTACTCTAACAAAAAATACTCATTCTCTGATCCAATGAAAGAAGTTGATGGGTCAGATTGGATTAGGGACATAGGTTTTCAATCGGTCGATTCGATTAATCGACCGAACTGAACTACTCAAAATTCATTAACAAAATTTTTCCCTTTTAATTGAACCGAATCAGTCAGCTTTTGAATATATCGAAATTTGTTATAAAGATTTTGTATAAATTATACAAATGATTACTAAACTATACTAAAATTATCTTTTTAGTCATTGAATTTTCAGAAATTATAAAACGATCATTAAACTTATCAACCTATTACAAAAGGGTCATTGACTCATTGACATTATTATTGATAAATTTTGAAATGTTTAATGATCATTTTGTAATAGTTCAATAGATTTAATGTTCATTTATGCTAAGTTGTTAAAGTTAAATGACCATTTTATAATATATCAAAAAATTGATAATCATTTTAAAACTTTTAAAAGTTCAGTGACCAAAAATAAATATATGTAATATATAATAATTAATATATAATAATTTCGGTTAATTTCGTTAACCGATCGATTTCGAACTGAATTAATCGATAACCGAAGTTTGAAAAAACTTAAACGTTAACTGATTATACCTAAAATTAATCGACCGATTAATTTGAAAAACTTCGGTCCAGTTGGTTAATTTGGTTAAAACTGAAGTATGAACACCATTAATTAGGGGTGAGAATCGGGTGGGAAATATCAAAAAATTGTGGGGTTCTGAATCGACAGGAATGGGGAATAACTAAAATCTTCACCTATGAGGATGGAGGAAGTTTATCACCGAAGCTCATATGGGGATGAAGATTGCTATATTCGAACTTTGGGGATAATCGAACCGTGAGGATAATCTATAACGACCTGAATTTCCGAGTCAACAAATATGCGTTGAACCGAGTTATGGACCTTCATGTTAGATTGGGTTATTGGACACATTCAGACAAGTTTGGACCTGGTTGGATAAGAATTTGGCTATGTGGGCTTGGAAGGTGACCATTTTGCGATAAAGATGAAAGTATGAGGTTTTATAGGGTGATTTTACCCTTTTTGAAAAGTGTGTCTAATTTCCCTTAATTTAGTTTTGTTTGGACGTGGGGTTTACGGGGGACAAGGTGCCTTTAGTGTGGTCACTATTTCCCCTTCTCATCTTCTTCATCTTTCTTCACCCTTTTTCTCTCTCCAAAAACCCATAACCATTTTGAATTAAAGAAGTCACATTTTCTACTCATTTCTTTCCTTAAAGACTCAAGATTGAGTTATGTTAATACCCTCTTCAAAAGCTTCAAGAAAAGTATAATATTAAGGTAAGAAGGTAAGGTTTTCAAAAATGTAGTTTTTGAAGGATGTGGGGTTTCAAGAGTTTTTACTCATTTCCATTGTTGTAAATTCATAGTAAAACCTTCGCTTAGATGTTATCTCAACTCTTGTTTTATTTTCCATGTTTGTATGGCATGAGAAAGTGATTGGGGTTTTTTTCAAAGCTTGAGTTAAAAGGGGAAGTTGAAAGAGCTTTGAGTGGGAACTTAAATTCGAGTTTGTTTTTAAAGGCCAGCACATCTCTGACTCCTACTCTTCTTGAATATCATAATTAATTGCCTTGCTTGATTTTATGGTTGGGATTGCTAGATTTGGTGTTATTGGTTGTTTGAGTGTATTTTGGGTGGATGAGACTTTAAAATGGTAAAACTCGGATTTAATATTAATCATGTGTAAAAATGGTAGTAAACCACTGAAATAACTTCCGTAAGATGTAGGATCAAGCTAAGGAGTAGTTAGTTGAGATTTGGGGGCTTTGGGGATGATTTCCCGAGCCTAGAAAGCCATTTATGGGCTTAGGTACCGACACACGAGGAACTCGTACTGGTAGCCTGTGTTCTGGGTTGAAGAACACAGATGAACTGTGAGGGGCGTATCGGTACGAGCTTCAAGCTGTATCGGTCCGTGATGCAAGTCGTATCGGTATCGGTCGACATGTACCAGTACTCATTGTTTTATTGAAATTATGGTGAACTATTTTCGTATCGGTACAATAAGAGTACCGATACCCAGGGTACCATACCGGTACGCGAGGACCCGTACCGGTACCCATTGGGCAATCTGCACGAAAACGTGAAATGAGTTCGAAGGGCTGATAATTCGACGACGGTGGTCTAATGGGATTCTAATATGGTAAAATGAAATGTAATATTGAGAAACTGAGATTTAACCCTTATGTATGAGCATGATGTGTAATAACTTGGTAAGCTTAAGGTGACTTGTTAATGGTAGAAACCATAGAGTGGTGGTATTGATTATGATAATGTGTGCCATGTGTGCCATATAGTGGTGGTATTGATTAATGAGAATAATTATATACTTCTCCATAATGTATTAACGACTCGGTAATGTAAAATAAATGATGTGATGGCATTTAGCAACGTTAGGGAGATCCTTGGGGATCACATTGTTTGTATGCCGAGTAGGTATTTGTTTGGTTGAGTTAGTTGATTGATGGGATCCGGATACCCAATGAGAGTATTGCAACACCATGGTCAGAGATGTCAAATGTACGTTCCTGACAATATGTGGCACAGGGTCTCCTTCGAAGATACTCGAAGAAAGATTCTGAGTATAGGGTGTGCATTCCCGATGTCGTGTGTCCCCGAGTCTCACTCCAAGTTTGTGGTTCTACTTAGTGTGCTTTTGCCTAGATAATTTGATGAGATCTCGGGTATGGTTGGGCCTTGTTTTCCATGTATGATAACTTATGTATGTTTTAACCTCGAGGGGTTGTGTGACCACGCGTGTTGTGAAGCATCATAAATCATATAAGACTTCTTGTAGATTTAATGATGCATTGAGATAGGTGATCTAATAACTCTAGCTTGTGTAGGCTAGGTGATAACTCATAGATAATGAAGCCTTATCTATGCTCTCTAAATTATATTTATGTCGCATGCTTATTTTATGATAATCATGAATTGTGGTAGAGTAGAAATGTACTACTGAGCTTTGTAAGCTCAACATTCAGAATCATTTTTTCCGTTCGTAGGTTAGTAGGTTGATCGTGATTGAGGAGAACATCGTGAAGGGATTTCCTAGCATCGCATCGCTTCATAGTACAGTTCTTTATGTTTTGTTTGGGCTATTGTATTCATAGGACCTTACAGTGGTTGAGTCTGTAAACTCTATTTGGAATAATATTTTGATATACAATATTTTTCACTTGGAGCTCCTGTTTTGTAAATTATTTTATATTGTTTATTTAATTAAAAGCATTGTGGATGAATTGATGTTTTGAAAGAAGGGTAAACTCATAGTTTTAAATTGGAAATTTGATGGGTAAGATTTTGGGTGACCCGAATGTAGAATTTCGGATTCGGATCAGGATCAGGGTCTTATATTTAGTGGGTTTAGAGCCTAGGTTTAGTCGGTTCTAGAAAACCCCATGGAGGTATTGTAACGACCCAGATTTCAAAATCTAATGGGTCGGTGTAACTCAAAGCATGAGCTTCGTGCTTGGGCCGAAGAAAGGGGGCCAGTTGATTTTTGAGTTGGCCTTGGTGGGCTTCCTTCCTTGGGTCTTGGGTTTAGGTTAAATGGATTGGGAGGAAGAAGGAACGGCAAGAGAGTAATTTCCCTAAATTTAAAGAGAAAAGCTGATTTCTCTTTTATTGTTTCTCCTGCAAGTTTGGTGGATGATATCACCATTTTCTTTTGCTTAATTATTCTCCTTCCTTCCTTCCTTAAGAGCCCATGTTAAAGGTGTAATCTTTGTAGTTATAGATATAAATCTTGAAATCTCGGTTTAAGGAAGTGTTGAGTGTGTAAAAGTTCTATATTTTACCCCCTATTTAACCCATATTTCTGCTGCATTCAAGAATATTTTATTGCATTTAGGATAGATTTCATCCATACATCACAATTCTATCAAATGACACAGTTTCTACTAAAAGTGGTTGCTGTTGCAGGTAGCTGCTGTAGCAGATGCTGGGTAGTGGAGAAGCAGAGCTGGAACAATGGACTGCAGACGAGAAGAAGGATGATGCCATGACCGCTGCCGTGGCAGCCAAGGACGACAGTAATGGTGAAGGGAAGAAGTGAAGTGGAGCCCGACAGAAAGAGGAATTTAAGCCGATCTATCGTGAAGCACTCATATATTTTTTTGAGCCCTAGATCAGAATGAAGGCCAAGCCCAAAGTTCAAGGAAGAAACTCCAATCAAGAAGGAAGGACGAATTAAAGACATATACTCTGAAGATTTAGTCTTTAATAGAGTTGTACTTTAATTTAAACTTGTATTCTTGCCATATTAGAAAACTTGAACCCAAGGCCTATATAAAGGCATGTAATTCGACCTAGGGAAGGATCATCTTACTCTCTAGCCGTCTTCCCCTAAACCCTTGTCGTTTTCCCCCTTCTCATCATGTTCTAAACTTCCCCTAGGGCTAAGAGTTGATTCTGTAAAGTAGTTGCAAGGATTGCATTGTTTTAGGATTTTTTTCTGTTCAATAAAATAGACTTCAAGTTTGCTTATTCTGGTTTTCAACATCTTGCAAGAGTATCAGGAGAGCATTGTGAGATTACACATTTACTTAATATTGGGAGAGTTAAGTATACGAAAGGAATAAGTACGGGTTCTTCAGTTTATGGTTGAACTATCTCGGACCTAGGGATAGGACGAGGTTAAGTGGCTAAGGAAGAATTCAACAACTTCGGTGTTCATCCTTCGATTCACGCCGGGAGGTATTATCAAAGACGTGTTCATCGACAGACTTGGACCTAGGGATAGGCCAAGGCATAGCAGAGATTCTTGCCAAGCTTGAAGTGCTGAGTTGTGTGTTCGCTGCCGCGACAAACAACAGACCGCTGCCGCAGCAGGTGCTGCCGCGACAGACGCTACGATAGAACAAAGAAGTCTTAGACAATGCAAACACCTGTACTACGGAGCAGATCAATACCGGCCTACTCTTTATTCTGAATATTTTCATCTTTTACTTTCAGCCTTCTTTATTATTTCGTGACAAACAATTAAACTCCTTCTTTTTCTTGTGCAGCAATCCAAGGTTAAAGCTATTAGCCCAGTCCCTGTGGAGACGATATCTGATACTTACGTATCACTTTACTACTTGCGTCGTGTACACTTGCACTACATTGCGATAGACACTTTTACACGCAACAAGTTTTTGGCGCTGTTGCAGGGGACTGGCAACATAACTTTACCCTACTTTACTGCACTTTTTAAATTTTTCTGTTTTTACTTGGATTGTTCACCCGGTGCTTTTCACAAGGTTTTCTGTTTATGCGCAGATTAAGACGAGGAAAGGAACATGGGTATCAAATAGATCCTGAAATCAAATGTTCGTGCAATCTTAGGAACCGACTCCGACTCGTATTAGCCAGAAACGAATACCTTGAAGAACAGCTAGAGGCCATGAACAACCAAGAGAATCCCCAAGGTCCTGAAGATCCTGTCAGAGATGGAAGGAACGGACAGCCTGCCGATCCATCTGCCGCTGCCGCACGCCGATCATGCCGAGACTACATGATCAATGATCATGTGGAACTAGAGACCACCCTGCCAGATGTGGAAGCTGAGAATTTCAAGCTGAAACCTGTTATGTTCAGTATGATTAATTCCGCTGGCCAATTTAGTGGTGCTGCTACAGAGGATGCTAGGGAGCATCTGAAAACGTTCCAGGAAACCTGTGGTTCGTTTAGACTACCAAGAGTAAATCCGGAGATACCGAGGCTTCGGTTATTTCCTCATTCATTGAGGGACAGAGCTAAAACTTGGTGGAACAAACTAATGCCGGGTTCAATACGAACTTGGGCAGATTTAACTCATGAATTTTTGTCTCGTTTTAACCCTTCCCATTTATCTAAGCGATTACATAACGAAATTGCTACTTTTCAACAGGAAGACGACGAGCCAATGCACGAGGCATGGGACAGGTTTACTACTCTGCTGAGGAATTGCCCAATGCACAGATTCCCTGTTTTGAATCAGGTAATCAAATTCTATAATGCTGTCAACCTACAGACCCGAATGAGAATCGATTCAGCAGCCAATGGGTTGTTGTTAGATAAAGATCCAGATGACGCCATGGTAGTGTTAAAGAATTTGGCTAAGAATGAAGAACAATTCCCCACATCGAGGAGAGGTAAACGAGTACTAGCTGTGAAGGATTATGAAGCCGATAATTCTCTGAAGACACAAGTTTCATATCTCACAAAGGCAGTAGAGAACTTGCTGAAAAAGGATTCTCAACCTGTTTATGCTGCAGAAGAGCTATGTGGAACTTGCAGTGGGAATCATAGTTCGGATGACTGCCCGATACAGCTAGAGGAAGGGATGTACGTTGGGAATTATAACAAGCAGAACTACAATTCCAACAATTACAATCCCAACTGGAGGAAAGATCCCAAATTCTCTTGGAGTAACCCAAACAATGCCCTGAACCCTCAAGCACAGAACACTCAAAATCAGGGGCACCTAGACTTCTGACACAGCAGCAACCGCAATAGCCGCCGCAACAGCCACCAGCAGCCACGACTAGTATACTGGAGCAGACCTTGGCTACGTTTATGTCTCAAACAGGAACTTACATTGAGAACATGAATCACTTCGTCAAGAAGACTGAGTCATTCATGGATAAAACAGAGATGCGGATGACTAACCATGAAGCTACTCTGAAATCACTGGAGACATAGATGGGTCAGGATTCCCAGCATATTAAACCAAGGCAGAATGGAGGATTCCCTAGCGATACTGAGGTCGCTAGACAACCCACACATGAGCAGTGCAAAGCTATCACAACAAGGAGTAGGAAGAAATTACCAAGGCCAGAAAAGGAAGCTGGACCGGTTAAGAAACCAGCCCTAGAATCGACTGCCGAGAACACTGCCCCGGCAGACGACAAACAGCCTACTGCCGATGAACCTATCACGACAGCAGAAGGGACATGGGAGAAGGATGAAGAACCTAAGCCTCCTCAGATCCGAATGCAATGGGAAGGACGTATTGCAGACTATCATCCTCCACCTCCTTTTCCTCAGCGGTTACAGAAGTTGAAACAAGAATCCCAGCTTAAAAAGATCTATGATATTTTAAGCAGATCCACATCAATATTCCGTTGTTAGATGCCATCAAGGAGATGCCTGGTTATGCCAAATTTCTCAAGGATGCTATGTCGAAGAAATCCAGACTTGTGGAATTTGAGACGGTTAAAATGACCGAAGGATGCATGACTATTCTGCACAAACATCCACCCTAGAAAAAGAAGGATCCTGGGAGTTTCATCATACCGTGCATAATCGGAGACAAATTTGTGGGTAAGGCACTTTGTGATCTAGGTGCTAGTATTAATTTAATGCCAAAATCTGTATTTAAGAAATTAGGTATTGGACGAGCACGACCCACAACAGTTATGCTGTAGCTGGCAGACCGCTCTTACGTACAACTGGAAGGAAAAATTGAAGATATTCTGGTAAGAGTGGATAAATTTATTTTTCCTGCTGACTTTCTTGATTTAGATTGTGAAGCATATGAGAATGCACCAATCATCCTGGGGCGACCCTTCTTAGCCACAAGAAGATCACTGATTGATGTAGAGAAGGGAGAACTCACTTTGAGAGTGAATGATCAAGAGATCAGGCTGAATGTTCTCCAAGCAATAAAACACGCTGATGCAGAAGAAGAATGCAAGGCTATCACTGAAGTTATCCTTGATCAACCCTGCATCAGGTCGGACTACCATGACATCAAATTTGGCCACTGCCCCAGCAGCCATTTAGAAGACTGTCACGGCAGCGACGACGACAGCAGCTCCTCAGACTCTGACATATCTGATACTGAAGATCATGAGGAGGTAAACTGGATAGACAATCGTCCAGGTAAGTTATTCGAGCCCTTAAATTATACCTCGAATGAACATATCATCCAAAAGCCATCAACTGTAGAGCCACATGTTCTAGATCTTAAGCCCCTACCAGGGCAGATTAAATATGTTTTTCTTGGATTAAATGATACGTTGCTCGTAATCATCTCTTCCAAGTTGATGGAGGAATAGGAACAACAGCTGATAAAGATGCTGCAGCAGCACAAAAGAGCTATTGGGTGGACGATAGCTGATATCCAAGGCATCAGTCCGGCACTATGCATGCATAAAATCCTCTTAGAGGATGATCACAAGTCAACCATTGAGGCACAGAGACGTTTAAATGATGCTATGCGAGAAGTGGTCCGAAAGGAAATTATCAAATGGCTAGATGCTGTGATAATTTATGCCATCTCGGATAGTAAGTGGGTGAGCCCGGTGCAGTGCGTTCCTATGAAATGAGGAATAACCGTGGTGACCAACGAAGAAAACGAGTTAATCCCAACCAGGACTGTGACCGGTTGGAGGGTTTGTATGGACTACCGAAAGCTTAACAAAGCTACCCGGAAGGACCACTTTCCCCTGCCTTTTATTGATCAAATGCTTGATAGATTAGCGGGAAAGCCTTACTATTGTTTTCTTGATGGTTACTCAGGTTACAACCAAATAGCCATCGCACTGGAGGATCAAGAGAAAACGACCTTCACTTGCCCATACGATACTTATGCTTTTCGGAGGATGCCATTTGGACTTTGCAACGCACCAGCAACTTTTCAGAGGTGTATGATGGCAATATTCTCCGACATGGTGGAGGATTTCCTGGAGATATTCATGGACGATTTCTCTGTCTTTGGAGACAATTTCGAAAGCTGCCTAGGCAACATGCAGAAAGTGCTCGAGAGATGCGAGAAGGCGAACTTGGTATTAAACTGGGAGAAATGTCACTTCATGGTGGATGAAGGGATAGTCCTAGGCCACAAAGTAAGCTATCGTGGCATAGAGGTCGACAGGGCGAAAATTGAGGTAATTGAAAAGATGCCACCACCCACCACAGTCAAGGGAATTTGAAGTTTTTTAGGGTACGCTGGTTTCTATCGAAGGTTTATAGCCAATTTTTCGAAGATCACCAAGCCATTATGCCACCTATTAGAGCAAAACCGTCCCTTCGACTTCAACACTGAATGTACTGAGGCATTCAAAGTTCTGAAAGAAAAGCTTGTAACAGCCCCGATAGTACAGCCACCAGATTGGAAACTACCATTTGAGATCATGTGTGATGCTAGTGACTATGATGTTGGGGCAGCACTTGGGCAGAGGAAGGACAAGCTCTTTCATGTTATATACTATGCCAGCAAAACACTGAACGACGCCCAAGTAAACTACACCACAATGGAGAAGGAACTGTTAGCTGTGGTGTTCTCGATTGATAAGTTTCGTTCATACATACTTGGAACGAAGGTCATAGTTCACACAGACCACTCTGCACTAAGGTATCTGTTCGCCAAAAAGGATGCGAAGCCTAGACTGATACATTGGATTATGCTACTGCAAGAGTTCTATCTTGAGATCAAGGATAAAAAGGGGACATAGAACCAAGTTGTAGATCACTTGTCAAGATTAGAGAAGGGAAAGAGTCTCCCAACAGACGAGACACACATACTGGAGACCTTCCCTGACGAGCAGTTGTTCGCTGCCATCAACACTACCGTGACAGACACGACGGCAGGTAAGTTTCCTGAACTCCCATGGTATGCTGATTTCGTTAACTATTTAGTTAGCGGAATATTTCCTCCTGACCTTAACTATCAAGCTAGGAAGAGGTTCCAAAATGATGTTAAACATTATTATTGGGACGAACCTCTTCTTTTCAAAATGTGTGCAGATCAGATCATCAGGAGGTGTGTACCATAGGATGAGCAGGAAGCTGTGCATCATCACTGCCATGCTTCACAATATGGAGGACACTTAGGTGGTAACAAAACTGCTGCCAAAGTTTTGCAGTCTGGTTTTTATTGGCCTTCACTGTTTAAGGATGCTCAGGCGTTCTACAAAAGCTGTGACAAATGTCAACGAACTGGAAATATCTCAAGAAGACATGAGATGCCGCTGCAAAACATTCTCGAAGTCGAAATCTTCGACGTTTGGGGGACTGATTTCATGGGACCCTTCCCAGCATCATGTGGGAACCTTTATATCCTCCTGGCAGTAGACTACGTGTCCAAATGGGTTGAAGCAATCGCAACACAAAAAACGATGCCAAGACTATTAAGAGGTTTTTGCACAAGAACATATTTTCCAGATTTGGCATTCCCAAGGCGTTCATCAGTGATGATGGGAGGCATTTTGATAATAGGGTAATAGCTGCTGCCTTAAAGAAATATGGTGTCAAGCATCGAATCGCAACAGCTTACCACCCTCAGACCAATGGACATGCTGAAATATCCAACAGAGAGGTAAAGAACATTCTTGAAAAGATGGCTAAGCCAACTCGAAAGGACTGGTCTCTACACCTCAATGATGCACTCTGGGCCTACATAACAACATTTAAAACTCCATTGGGAATGTCACCCTACCGGCTGATTTATGGAAAAACGTGCCATTTACATGTTGAGATTGAGCACAGAGCATACTGGGCCATCAAGGCAGTGAATATGGACTTGGAAAAGGCAGGACAAAAAATACTACTTGACTTGAATGAGATAGAAGAAATTCGAGCAATGGCCTATGAAAACGCAAGGATTTACAAGGACAAGACGAAGAAGTGGCATGACAAGAAGCTGCTGCCACGACAGTTCTACCCAGGGCAGCTTGTGCTGTTGTTTAACTCTAGGTTGAAACTCTTCCCAGGGAAGCTGAAATTGAGGTGGTCCGGCCCATTCCAAGTGGTGGAAGTTTTTCCTCACGGTGCCATCACGATCAAATCTTTAAAAGACGGGCACCAATTTAAAGTCAACGGACAGAGACTAAAGCATTATCAGGGGACTAAAGCCCCAAGAATACAGGAAGTGGTTAATTTAGGAGATGCCCCTCATGGCATCCCTAATTTAACCTAATTTTATTTTATTATTATTTATTAATTATTTATATATATATATATTAGGTAATTAGAATTATTTTATTGTTAGGAAATAAGTTTTTATTTTTATTATTTTCAAGAAATAAAGGAGACAAGGAGAAGAGGAGAAGTGAATCCAGCCCACCATCTTTCCATCAGCCCAAAGAGCCCAAAATAGGAGCCTGTCGTTACAGCTGTCGTGACAGACGCGGAAAATCCAACCTGTCAACACGCTGTCGCGACAGACACGCTAACACGCAGCAGACACAGAAACGTGTGACAGACGCGTCAGAAACCGCGTAACAACTGGCCCCGTTATTCGCGCCTGTCGTTACAGCTCCAACGGGCGGCAAACTCCTCATCTATATAAACCCCGTTTCACTATTCATTTTCACTCACTTTTACTCTCTCTACTTGTTTCCTCTCTAGAATTTCATTTGCTTTCATATTTTTCTACAGTTCCTTGCAATATGAGTACCAGAAACACCCGTCGTAGTGCTGCCTTGGGATCTGCCCCAACAGCAACCACTCCCAGCTCCTTCTAGGCCAGAGATATGTGGGAGGAGAAAGGCTTCATCTATACCACACGAACGGAGAACCTTGAGCTAAAACCATTTATAGCCCCTAAGATCAGAGCCCTGCAGTGGTAGATGTTTGCCGAGCAGCCGAAAGAGATGAATGTCACCTTAGTCCGAGAATTTTATGATGCCATCGACAGTAGAGAGGTGACAGCAGTGACGGTTCGTGGGAAGGAAGTACCTTTTGAGCTAGAATACATCAACACCCTTTATGGGTTCTATGTTGGCAGAAGGGAAGACGGCCACCAGAGATTTGTGGAGAGCTTGGAGCCGGCAGATTATGATGTTGTCATGGCAGAACTCACCGATAAAGGCACCGAATGGAATACCGATCCTAAACATCCAAGGACGGTGAAACGAGTTCAACTTACCCCCGAAGCCAAGCTGTGGAACGCATTTGTTAAAAAGAGGATTATGCCCTCTTCGCACAACAGCACGGTAGACCAACCAAGGTTAGCTCTCATCCATTCAATTTTAAACGAGAGGCCTATTAACGTTGGTAGATACGCTCGGGAGGGAATTTTGGATTGCGCGTACCGGCCATCGGGACCACTCGTCTTCCCCTACCTCATAAAAGCCCTCTGCCGTAGCCACAACGTACCTGAAGCTGCCGAGGATTTGAGAGTCCGAGGAAAAGGATGGACGGAAAGAAACGTCCTCATCTTAATGGAGCTGAAAGCTGCCATGCCTCTGTCGTCCTTCGACCCTACTGCCGCAGCAGGTGAACCGACAGAGCCCACCCAGATAGAGCCTGCCGCTACAGAACAACGGCAGCCCACTGCAGCAGCTCCCCCAGCAGACTCTGCAACCCAAATCCTAGCTGCCCTGCAGAAAATGGAGGACCGACAGCTGGGCCTGATGAGCTTCATTCGGGACTTCACAACAACAATGGTACATTTCATTAAAACCAATCTTAATTTTCCTGATGTACTGTTTCCTGCCTTCCCCGACCATTATTTTGCTGCCCCCACACCTGCCCATACCCCTACCCCTGCTGCCACACCGAGAACACCATCTGCCGCGTCCACCCCAACACCGACCACGATAGCTGCAGGCGGCAGCCACACTGCCACAACATCTGTTAGGGGAGAGAAGAGAAAAGAGCCCATGTCCGACCTCGACAGGTATATAGCTGGCTTCTACTCCTCTTCTATTTGGAGGGAATCCGACGACGAGCCCTCGGTCAAGAGGAACCTGTCCAAGGAGTTCACTCCGGTGAAACGGCAGAAACCAAACACCGGAGTCGGACCATCCGGCCAAGGGAAATCCAGCAGCAACAACGGTAGCAGCAGCTCTTCCGAGGAGGTTCAGGTACTGGAGAAACTACCCTCACCGACCCGCATCCAGCCTCCAAGGGAAGCCAAGAAAAAGACCACCTCTGCCTCTTCCAGCCATCTGCCGGTACCAACGAGGAAAGTCACTGCCCGCCGGCAGGTTCAGATCAGCAGCAGCAGCAGCGACGACAACGCTTAAAATTTTAAGTTTCTTTTCTTATATTTGTTGTCTGTTATTTTGTTATAATTGTGATGTTGTTTTTATTTCTTTTTCATTCTATCATTTACATTGAGGGCAATGCAACCCTTGAGTTTGGGGGTGGCATCCCTCCATTAATGAAGTGTCTTTAAGTTTAAAAATTGTGTCTATTATTTAGTTTATTTTTGCTTAAAAAAATTCAAAATTTGAAAATTTGGCTTAAGTCTTTGAACTGAACTTACCTGCCGTGACAGCCTCTATCGTGGCAGTGCCTCTAGGATAGTTTTAGGAGCAGTTTAGAGCCTTACTATAGTTCTTATTCTTAAACACCCTTTGTGACTTTTATACTGTCTAGAACTCTACTAGTAAACTAGAATAGGAAAAAGCTTAATACTTGAGTTGCCCCTAGAGGTGCCTAACACTGGCTCTAGGAAAAGAAGTTAATAAAAGTAGACTCTACACACCTAGAGGTGCCCGAAACCGGCTCTAGGAAGTTAGCTAGAGGTGCCCGAAACCGGCTCTAGTCAAACTTAAATGAAGAAAAGAGAATCGAGTCTAAATAAAAACTAAAGGAGCCTAAGAATTGCCTCCAAAAAGATGAAAGTTGGCATAAAAATTCAAGTTAGAAGCTTAGCTATTCTAGTAAACTAAGGGAGTCTAGGCATATAATTGTTCACAAAGCATGCACACACTACACGATAATTATAGCAAGGTTCCGAATGAATTCTGAATTATCCGACAAGGTGTTGCTTATAATAGGGAATGCATGGTAGGTAATGAAAAGTTCACTGTTTTAAGCCAAACAAAAAAATTTCTTTTTTAGGTTTTAATTGCTTGAGGGCAAGAAAAAACTTGAGTTTGGGGGTGTGTTGAGTGTGTAAAAGTTCTATATTTTACCCCATATTTAACCCATATTTCTGCTGCATTCAAGAATATTTTATTGCATTTAGGATAGATTTCATTCATACATCACAATTATATCAAATGGCACAGTTTCTACTAAAAGTGGTTACTTTTGCAGGTAGCTTCTGTAGCAGACGTTGGGCAGTGGAGAAGCAAAACTGGAACACTGGACTGCAGACGAGAAGAAGGATGATGCCATGACCGCTGCCGTGGCAGCCAAGGACGACAACAATGGTGAAGGGAAGAAGTGAAGTGGAGCTCGACAGAAAGAGGAATTTAAGCTGATTTGTCGTGAAGCACTCATATATTTTTCTGAGCCCTAGATCAGAATGAAGGCCAAGCCCAAAGTTCAAGGAAGAAACTCCAAACAAGAAGGAAGGACAAATTAAAGACATATACTCTGAAGATTTAGTCTTTAATAGAGTTTTACTTTAATTTAAACTTGTATTCTTGCCATATTAGAAAACTTGAACCTAAGGCCTATATAAAGGCATGTAATTCGACCTAGGGAAGGATCATCTTACTCTCTAGCCGTCTTCCCCTAAACCCTTGTCGTTTTCCCCCTTCTCATCATGTTCTAAACTTCCCCTAGGGCTAAGGGTTGATTCTGTAAAGTAGTTGCAAGGATTGCATTGTTTTAGGATTTTTTCCTGTTCAATAAAATAGACTTCAAGTTTGCTTATTCTGGTTTTCAACATCTTGCAAGAGTATCGGGAGAGCATTGTGAGATTACACATTTCCTTAATATCGGGAGAGTTAAGTATACGAAAGGAATAAGTACGGGTTCTCCAGTTAATGGTTGAACTATCTCGGACCTAGGGATAGGACGAGGTTAAGTGGCTAAGGAAGAATTCAACAACTTCGGTGTTCATCCTTCGATTCACGCCGGGAGGTATTATCAAAGATGTGTTCATCGATAGACTTGGACCTATGGATAGGCCAAGGCATAGCAGGGATTCTTGCCAAGCTTGAAGTGCTGAGTTGTGTGTTCGCTGCCGCAACAAACAACAGACCGCTGTCGCAGCAGGTGCTGCCGCGACAGGCACTAAGACAGAATAGAGAAGTCTTAGACAGTGGAAACACCTGCACTACGGAGCAGATCAATACCGGCCTACTCTTTATTCTGAATATTTTCATCTTTTACTTTCAGCCTTCTTTATTATTTCGTGACAAACAATTAAACTCCTTCTTTTTCTTGTGCAGCAATCCAAGGTTAAAGCTATTAGCCCAATCCATGTGGAGACGATATCCGATACTTACGTATCACTTTACTACTTGCGTCGTGGACACTTGCACTACATTGCGATAGACACTTTTACCCGCAACAGGAAGTGTTATCAGGTTGCAAAGATCTATCATTCAAGTGAAAGAGGTTGGAGAGGCATCTAAGGCAAAAAGGGAAGTGCAAGGCTTGAAGCTTGTGGTTGGGAGCTTTCTTCTTAGTTTTAAATCAAGGTTAGTAGATTGACGTGCATCGTTGGAGCACCATCGGAGTAAGACTTTGGCATCGACTTGTGTCCGAGTACAATACTAGATTTATTTGGGCTATGTATTCGTAGGACCCTATATTGTATTGTAACTCTTATTTTGGATTTCAAATTAAATGTTGAATGCTTTAACTATGTAATTTTAAATGGAGCTCCACATGTAACGTTTTAACTATGTTCTAATTTGAAAATTTTCAAACTTAATGGCTTTTATGAATGATACATGTTTTGGGATAAATCTAGTTGCACTATTGCATGGTTTTTGGTTGGGCTTGAGGCCCAAATGTGATATACAGGTCGAGAATGTTACATTTAGTGGTATCAGAGCCTAGGTTTAGCCGGTTCTAGGAAGCCCCATGGTTGTCTAGAGAGTGTTGTGTAGGTGTCTAGCGAATACATTGCCTATAAGTCTAAGCCGTACTCATTTAAGCTAAATATTCAGTGGTGTAACCCTATTCATTTGCTTATGCAGAAAGAAACCATGCAAAGGAGGGCACGTGAGTGAGAGAAGAGTTAGGTCTCCCGGTAAGGGAGCTACGATGAGGATTACATCCCTGGTGCGAAGGAGGTGTCAGAGGATGATAGGGGTCGAGGGGCCAATTATTTCTCTTATTTGCATCAGGCTCTTCACCGAATTGTGAGGGCCATACCTAGGCCTTCGGCTATTCCTCCTGAGGCACCGATTGAGAGGGTGCGTCATGGTGCTATGAACTTTCTTGGGTCGAAACAAGATAACCCGGTTAAGGCCGATCTACGGTTGAGGGACAATCGTTGGATCATGCGTCAGATGAGGTTGAGATCCGAGGACAAGTTGACATATGTTCTTTCTCTGTTGAAGGACAATGATCGAGAAGGGGGGAGACGATAAAGTTGGGTTGGTATCCTAACCAACCTAAGTGTGATGACTTCTTGGATGAGTTTGAGGAGAACTATGTGGGAGTGGCCCATATTGATAGTTTGAGGGATCTTTTCAATCATTTGGTCCAAGGAAACCGTTCAGTCTTTGAATATGAGCAAGAATTTCTACAGCTGGGCAGGTATACCCCTGAGTTGGTTGCTACCGAGAAGATGAGGTGCAAGAAGTTCGTGAAAGGTTTAAGTAAAGAGTTCCAGACTCATTTGATGGCTGCCCCACCGAAAGTATTTTCAGAGTTGACTGCTAGTGCAAAGTCGCTTGAGCAAGTACAAGGTTTGACTTATGGCTCATCTGGTGGGAAAGGAAGCTCAAGTGAGAGGACTCAAAACTTCTCCAACAACTTACAGTCTTACTCTGGAAAGAATAGGAACCGTTGGAGCCAAGGTAGAGAAGCTTTGAACCAGAATTCGACATCTGACAGTAGGTTGGAATCTACTGGCCATAGGAGGCCTTCGTCTTCGTCTATGATGAGATCTGAGGGCTCAATACCCATTTGTGATCAGTGTAGGCGTAATCATAGAGGCGAGTGTTGAGGGACATCTAGAGTTTGCTATGGTTGTGGGTCACCAGATCATTTTTTAAGGGATTGTCCGGCAACTACTGACACCACCCCGGTTTAGACTCAGAGGTCCTCTTATCTAGCTCAAAGGGGTTGAAGCTTTGCTAGAGAAGGAGTGAGCCACATGTCAGGACATCAGACTGGGGGTACGATCCAATCTACCGCTAGGGCACCATCGAGACAATACACAGTCAAGGCTCAAGAGGACTGTAAGGCTACTGATGTTATCTCAGGTACGTTCACCTTATTTTCAGTTCCTATAGTTGCTCTTGTGGATTCGAGGTCGCCCCATTCCTACATTCGTAATGGAATATCTCAATAGTGGGGTATTCCTATCGAGGATCTTGAGATAGGGGTCTGTGTGACTAGTCTTTTGGGGTATGATGTCTTGGTGAATGAGGTGTATCGGAGGTGTCCAATAGAGGTTCAAGGTTCGATCTTTCTGGTTGATTTGATGGTATTGCCGTTCCAAGAGTTTGATGCCATCCTATGGATGGGATTGGTTGTTTGAACATGATGCACGTTTGGGTTGTAGAGCAAAGAGCCTTAAGCTTCGTGGTCCATACGGAGCCAAGCTAGTGGTGAAGGGTGAGAAGAATCCTTGCCTTTCCAATATAGTGTCGGCCTTGGCAGCACAAATAATGATCCAACAAGGTTGTGAGGCCTTCTTGGCTCGTGTGTTTGACACAAGTGTTGAGAGTCCAACGCTCGAGAGTCTTCGGACCATTAAAGAGTTTGCCTTCGTGTTTTTGGAAGAGTTGCCCGGGATATCCCCAGATCGTGAGTTAGAGTTTTAGATAGATGTGATGCCCAACACGGCACCAGTGTTGATTGCTCTATATCGCATGGCACCGAAAAATTTGAGAGAGTTAAAGAACCAGATTCAAGAGTTTTTAGAAAGAGGTTTTATTCGACCAAGCATCTCACCTTGGGGTGCGCCAATCTTGTTTGTTAAGAAGAAGGATGGGTTGATGAGGATGTGTATCAACTATCGTTAGCTCAACAAGGTAATGGTGAAGAACCGTTATCCCCTACCGAGGACTGATGACTCGTTTGACCAGTTGAGGGGAGCCCGTGTGTTTCCAAAGATCGATTTAAGGTCAGTATATTACCAGTTGAAGGTAGTAGAAGAGGATGTGCATAAAACCACTTTCAAGACGCAATATGGACATTATGAGTTCTTGGTAATGCCCTTTGGGCTTACCAATGCACCTACAACCTTTATGGATTTGATTAATCAAATCTTTCAGCCTTACCTAGATGAGTTTGTGGTGGTTTTCATTGATGACATCTTGGTTTATTCAAGCTCGGAGGAGGAGCATGATTATCATCTTCGTATTGTTCTTCAGACCTTGAGGGAAAGGAAACTTTTTCAAGTTCAGTAAATATGAGTTTTGGCTCTTGGAGGTGGCATTTTTAGGTCACATTGTTGCAGAGGATGGGATTCGAGTTGATCCGCATAAGATTCAAGCAGTGGTGGAATGGAAACTACCTAGGAATATCACGAAAGTCCGTAGTTTTCTTGGGCTTGCCAGATATTATCGCCGTTTTTTAAAGGTTTCTCCATTAACAGCGGCACCTATAATGAAGTTTTTGAAAAAAGGAGTCTCGTTTGACTGGAACGAGAAAAGACAATAAAGCTTTGAGCAGTTGAAGACTTACCTTACGGAGGCCATAGTGTTGAAACAACCCGAACTGGGAAAAGATTATGTTGTGTTTAGTGACGCTTTGTTTAATGTGCTTGGTTGTGTCCTCATGCAAGAGCGTAAGGTGGTTTCTTATGCTTCGACGCAACTTAAGCCTCATGAACGGAATTATTCTACTCATGATTTGGAGCTTGTCGCGGTTATCCTACTCATAAACGGAAAAGTGCTACATCTACACCGACAATAAGAGCTTAAAGTATTTACTCACCCTAAATGAGTTAAATTTGAGGCAACAACTATGGATTGAGTTATTAAAGGACTATATCATCGAGTACCATTCGGGTAAAGCGAATGAGGTGGTTGATGCCTTGAGTAGGAAGTTTATTTTAGATTTGAGGGCAATGTTTTCCCGTTTGAGGATGACCAAGGATGGTGGGTTGTTAGCCGAGCTTCGTGTAGAGCCTACCCTAGTGCAAGAGATCAAGAGGACGCGAATGTTAGATGAATATTTGGTAGTAAAGATTGAGATGGTTCAGAGGGGTGAGGTATCCGATTTTGAAGTGCGAGACGGTGGGGTCCTGTATTTCAAAGACCAGTTATGCGTCCCAGCCTTGGAAGATTTGCGAGATTGTATCCTGTGGGAGGCACACCGAAGTCTGTTTACCGTGCATCCGGGCAACAACAAAATGTACCAAGACCTTTGTCCTTTTTATTGGTGGCCTAGTATGAAAAGAGATGTGTCCGAATTTGTGTCAAGATTCTTAGCTTGTCAGCAAGTTAAGGCTGAGCATCAAGTTCCTTCAGGCTTGTTTTAGCTCATTCAGATTCCACAATGGAAGTGGGATCGCGTGACCATAGATTTCGTGATAGGTTTGCCGGTGACACAAAGGAAGCATGATTCCATTTGGGTGATAGTGGATCATTTGACCAAGTATGCTCATTTCTTTCCTGTACGTATGGATTTTTGCTTGAGAGGTTGGCATGGTTGTACATCTAAGAGATAGTTAGGTTACATGGAGTGCCATCATCGATAATGTAACCCCCGTAGCCCAGCCTAGACGGTTGACCCGAACTACGAAGATTACACGGGGAAAACCAAAGTCAACCCGAAAGTCAACCTTGATTAACGACCCTTTTTTTTTCTTTTTAAACTTATCTAGATGCACATTAACCTTAGGTGTGATCACACAGACAACATACTCAAAGATCACAATCATCAGAGATCAAACAGGGACCCAATTGAACAAATTACAACTTTAGGGACCAAATTGTAATTTCTGATAATTAAAAGGACTTAACCGAAATGAAAGTTACCATCTTAAAATTAATCAGGTTTCATGCTTCTCTGCCAAATTTCAGCTCAAACGGACATCCCAAACTCATACAATTGCACAAACAAGATTCAGGACCAAAATGCAAACTTTTTGAAACACATAACCGCCACTGTCAGCCCCCAACGGTCAACCGTTCCGAAACGGGAGACAGCCCGTTTCGAAACGCGGGGCCATTCCGCAACGCGTACCGCAACGGGGGTCTGGCAGTAGCCAAACCGTTCCGAAACGGTAGCACCCGTTTCGGACGCCTAGGTTCATGCAGGGCACCCGTTCCGAAACGGTGTCACCTGTTCCGAAACGCCTAGCCCAGAAAGCTGCATTTTGCTCACTCAAACACACAATTGACCAACCAAACATGCTCCAAAAGCCACCAAACTTTACCAACATGCAATTCAACATAAACGAGACATGCTTGCATCAACAATTCATCAGAAACACATCATATGCAAAAAGCCCCAAATCTACAGGCATGCTTCCTACGCAAGCAACCATTTAGGCACAAACCTTCCAAAACAATCTCAATTAAGCCAAATCATGGTCTAACAACATTAACAACATTAAAACATTCTTGATCAACATAAACGATCACAAACACAATAATCCCAAGAGATTCTACCCCCATTGCCTTTATTAACTATAGCTATTCACCGAGACATACATCTCACTTGGAGTCCACCTTGAATCCCTTGCTCCTTGCTGTCCAAACTTCAAAGATCTGCATTGATGGACAAAAAGAGCGTAAGCACATAATGCTTAGTGAGGAATGCTCAAAACCAAAACACCATCAATGCAGCGGGTCATAAAACACTTGTAAAACAAACCCGATTTGTTTACCAAAACCATGTTTGAAATCCTTTTCAACAACAAGCATCAACCATGCATAAACACCATATGCAAAGCTAAAACAAAACCATGGAAAACACTTCCATTTCACAACATACCTTTCTTAAACTTGAAAGCCATTTCAAACAAGAATCCTTTTAAAATCATTACTCAAGCAATCCCACACATGCATTTATCCAAGGCACTTATAAACCATACTAACATAATCACATGCCTTTTAAAAACAAGTCCTACAAGACTTCAATGCATTAAAGATATTCATGCTCACATACATCATTTACCAAATGATAATCAACACTTGTTCAACCTAACAAGTAAACATGCATTCACATGCATCATACACCTTTCATGCAACAATGCATCTTTTCAAGCAACTCATGCTTCACATGCAACCATGCATCCTTTCAAGCATCTCATGCTTCACATGCAACCATGCATCACTTCAAGCATCTCATGCTTCACATGATCAAGAATATTACATTGGCATCCAAGAGATCAACCACGTTCACTTTCCAACATAACAACCCGATCGGATACGCGGATTCCGAGCGTTGTCCCTACGCTCCCTACACCCTACCCAATCCAAGGTCCTCGAATGGGCAACACCTCCATTATGACCTCAACATCCTAAGGTTCCCATGCATGGACTTTTAAACACCACACAACCTTAGCTTTTCCTCAAGGTTCCATGTATGGACTTTCAACCACCATACAACCTTGACATGCACAAGGTTCTCCCGTATGGACTTTTAACCACCATACAACCTTTGCATAACCGATTGGTAGTTGTAGAATATCATCTAACGAGATCCGGGACATCACACACAAGATCCACACATGGACTTAACACTGCCATTGTGATCTCAACAAGCACAAGGTTCTCACATATGGGCAACACCTCCATATAACCTTTGCTCAACCAAGGTCCTCGAATGGGCAACACCTCCATTATGACCTCAAATAACCAAGGTCCTCGAGTGGGCAACAACCTCCACTATGACCTCATCTCGTTAGGAAACTTGAATGGAGCTTATCCGGTCCACTCTTGACCACTCCACCCCAAGGCGACTTTATTCACGGTGCACCCAATCCTATAGCCGGCTAACTATATCCGATCAAAGAACCAAGAACCACTTACATCACTTGCCAATATAACCACCTTACCACATTAGTCCATTGTTTCACATGCATAACCAATATGCAAAACCATTACCACATTAATCAAATGATTCACATGCATAACCAATATGCAAAAACCATCATTTAACATCATCAATTCACTGTTTTAAAGCATTAAACAAAGCCATTGAACAACATGCAACACTATGCATCAAACCACATTTTCAATGTATAAAACCAAGGATCTCTTACCTTGAGCATCCTTCCCACATGGCTTTCAAAACCAGCATTAAACCATGCCTAAACATGCTTTCAAAACAGAATATAAACCATGCAAAACACATGCATTTCAATCATCAACCACCTTTGCTTAAAAAGCCAATTCATATCACAACTCAAGTAAGAAATCCATTTACTTACTCTTGAGCTTAGCAAAGTTGTTTAGACTTAAACTAAGCTCCCAAAACCTTCAAACCTTTGTTTAAAAGCCGAAAACCCAACTTCACTCACCGATAACCAAAACAATGTTAGCCACCAAGCCTTCCAAGCTTCCGAAACCTTCCGCAACACCTCAAAGCTCAAGGATCAAACTCCCCTGTTTCAAACACACAAAAACAGCGCATTAATGCATCATTATGCATTAAGAACAGCAGCCACACAACCAAACTCGCTGCTCATCACACAACCAACAATTCGGCTACCAAACACAACCGAAATCACCTCCAAACATTACCAAAACTTAACCCAGCCAAGATCCATCACTTCTAACCATTTTTATACATCAATTAACATCCAAAATGATTACAAACACATCCTTATACCTTCAGGTATAACAGATCACCAAAAACACTCCAAAAACAACCAAAAACTCAAGCAAAACTTAGGAAATTCAACCTATCCGGGATTGCATTAGTTAAACATCAATTTCTAATCAACTTAGCATTCATTTAACATCATTTTGACACTTCAAAACACTGCCCAAACAGATCACACGAAAATTCCACCAAAATCACCAAATCTTGCATTTTAGCCAAAAATCAAGATCTCATTTGAAAAACCATTAACAAATCATAAATCTAGGATTGAGAACTTGGGAATTTCAATAAAGAACTTGAAGTTCAGAGGAGAAGGACGTTCTTACCTCCAAACTTGAATTTCTCCTTTTTAGAGCCAAAAAGCTTGATGAAACAACTTGCATATTGAGAGGTTTTGTTGATGAGATGATTAGGAATCAAGTAAGAGTTGAAATGAGAGATTTAGATGCCAAAATCAGAGAAAGAAATCTGGAGAATTTTGTTTGGGTTGAGAGAAAATGAGAGGAAAGAGAAATTGAGAGAAAATGGAAAATTAGTTAGGAAATTGGTTAAAATGATTTCCCTCCTTTTCTTAATCTTTAAAAATCAGAATAAAGCCTTAAAATATCTTAGAAAAATCTGGAGAAATCCTTTTTAGAATAATAGCTCCTTAAAGATTCAAAGTTTCAATCCTTTATAAAACTGTCCCGCAACTTTCAAAAATTACATTTTGGTCACTAGCCAAAATGTCAACCTTCCAAACCTCATTTTCCAAAATTGATTTCACAGTTCACTTTTATATATTAAAAGATGATTTTAGAACATTTTTCCATATTTTTAATGCAACCCGAACTAGGCTTTCCTAAATTCACTCTTATATATTCGATCAGCATTTTGACCGAACCGGTCAACTCCCAAAACTTCTAAGCCCAAAACCGGGGTGTTACAACTCTCCCATCCTTAGGAAATTTCGTCCTCGAAATTTAACCGGCGAAAGAAAACCACAACCTTCCCAAACTAACACACAAGGCAACACAAAAGCCTCGACCAACACTGAACACTTTCCACACAAAACCTCCACCAAACCTAGCACCACCACATGCTGTTCACAGAATCCAGAATACACAAAGATAGCCACAACTTAACCTTTCACATAACCGGACTGTACACAGTCCCAACATCATCCTGAAGAACTTCAGCTCTTACAGCAGACATCACTGCAATACACCATACTCAAAACCTGTTTACACAAAGACAACAGCCAACCCAATCCAGCCACTAAGCAACCTTCTCTGCTTCTAAAACCCTTGCAAACTCCCAAACCTCTTCCAAGAATTTCCCAACAAGCAAAAATCCTTAAGCATCAACTGCTTACTCAAACTCCTCAACGAAAACTGATAAAACCTCACAACTGTTGCTAACATTACCATAACAGCTCATCAGGAATACTCACCCAGATTCCAAGAATTACATCACAATCCCAACTTGACTCCGTCAGCCGTTCCACACACCACCAACCAATTCTCACAAGAACCCGAACAACCAACAAAAACTTCAATCTTTCATTGACCTTCCACTTCAAACTTCAACCATAACACTTACCATACTAAAACATCGCCCAGCTTAAACATACCAACCATCTTCTTAACTCCTCAAAGGTTACTAAGAACCAGCACTTACAAACCCAACTCTTCCACAACAACTTAAAAGCTAAGCTACTTCAGTACTTGGGAACACAACCACTAAGCTGCAACGTCACTTAGCACCAAGGAACTACCCCTTCCACTTAGCTATTCAAACCACTAAACCGATTCTAAACTCAACCGATACCGTCCAACACCAAACCACTAAACTCCTTAAGCATCAAACACTATCCTTCTACCAGCAGCTACACCACTCTCACTTTCACTAGCAACTAGCTTGATATACCCCACTACTAACTCTCACCCAGCACCAAAACAACCTCTAAAAACCCATCATCCAACCTAATCCAACACACTAACAGATTCGATTAGTTATTAGCGAGTGTGAACATCGTATGCATGATCACCAACATGCCCTATCAATGCCTGATGTACATGTATGCAAAACCTCTAATGTCATGCCACATGTATGCATGGACCAACATATATAATATAGTATATAACAATGATTTTAACTGTGCATGAATGCCAATTCACACCCTCCAATAACATCCTCAAATCCGTCTAAGAACAACCTCCTACCTCACTTCTAACTCATCTAACGTCACCATACCAACAACCATTAACCACAAGATACTTACCAAGCCTTCTTCACACCCAAGACATCCAAACCATAACTAAAAACCCCAACAAGCTAGCAACAAGACTAACTTACCACGCAAGGAAAACCAACAGAAACCAAACTAAGGCAACTAGAGCAAAGATTACTAAACAAGGTTACCTGGAAACACAACACCTCCCTGAAGCTTCATCAGACGAGCTCTCTTCCTTGCGGAACCACCACCCTCCTGCCACACCACTGCAGCACCAGCTAACACACTAGGGTCACCACCAACTCCCTGCGGTAAAGAACCTTGGCTATTCCGAGCCATCATCAAACAATCACGCCTCATGTGTCCACCAGACCCACATTTCCAGCAATTCTCCTTTCTCACACCCTTCACAACATTCTGCTCTTTCTGCCTCTTCTGAACCTTGCCTCGACCGTGCCCACGACCTTTCTGAGACCCTTTGGCTAACACCAAAGCTAACTTCGCTCCATGAGGACAATCACGCTTAACATGTACTTTGGAACCACAATTCCAACAAACACCTGCGCCCCAACAATTTCCAACATGTTGCTTTTCACAACGGTCACACACAGATGACTGAGCTTCCACTCCTTGCTCAAGCAATACTTGCTCAACAACAGCACTACCCGCGCCCTGCTTAACCCTTGGAAATTCCCTTCCAAGATACCTTTCATAAAAAGCAAATACAAAGAAATCCCAATCAATATCATGGATATGTGACGCAACTGCCACAGATGTCCACCAGGCACTCACATCTTCCAACATCAAAGAAACAACACTCCCCAGCTTACAGGCATAATCACAGCCTTCCCGATCCAAGATCTGAACCACATTGGCCAACCAGGCCTCAAACATCTCCGGGGAAGTACCATGGTACTCTACAGCACCCAAATCAAGCAAACACTGCTTCGGCAAACCCTCACATCCCACAGCCAGCACATCTACTGACTTTACCTCAACCATAGCCTGAGATGTTCCCAACACCTCCTGCTCAACAGGTGATGAACTCTTCACCACAGAACCAGCTTCTTTCCCTTGCCTTACCATCTCAACACTAGGCACAGAAGACTGAGACAAAACACCTTTACAAAAGGGCGAATTCTTTGCCTTAACAACCCGCCCCAAGGCAGCAACCATCTCCCTCATTCGCCAATCCTCCATTGACTTTGCCATACCACTAACAACAACAAACATACAATCACAACAAACAAACAAACCAGTTAGACCAGCATTAGCAAGGATTCAAATTCCAACTCCAAAATAACACAATAGCTATATTAATAAGGCAATGGGTATCCCAAATCCTCCCCTTTACATGACATAACAGTCAACACAACATGGATATCACAACATCAAGCATATCAAACAACATGCTTTGATCATACTTACATCAAACAACATCCACCTGCCACAGCATACTTACAACATAACATACACCTTACACTTTCATCAAGCACAACACCAGCTCACCACATCAGCACATATCCACATTAATTCAACAATGATTCATAAACACAAAACATGCTCGAAACATCAGCAACTTGATCAAAACATCAACAATTTGCTCAGAAACATCAGCATCATGCCCAGAAACACGTGTTTCAACTAACATTCAACCCACTTTCATCCACACAACAAGGTAACATCAAACACACATCACAACATCTTACCGTTTTCCCCAAGCATTCGCAACACAGCTCTGATACCACCAAATGTAACCCCCGTAGCCCGGCCTAGACGGTTGACCCGAACTACGAAGATTACACGGGGAAAACCAAAGTCAACCCGAAAGTCAACCTTGATTAACGACCCTTTTTTTTTTCTTTTTAAACTTATCTAGATGCACATTAACCTTAGGTGTGATCACACAGACAACATACTCAAAGATCACAATCATCAGAGATCAAACAGGGACCCAATTGAACAAATTACAACTTTAGGGACCAAATTGAAATTTCTGATAATTAAAAGGACTTAACCCAAATGAAAGTTACCATCTTAAAATTAATCAGGTTTCATGCTTCTCTGCCAAATTTCAGCTCAAACGGACATCCCAAACTCATACAATTGCACAAACAAGATTCAGGACCAAAATGCAAACTTTTTGAAACACATAACCGCCACTGTCAGCCCCCAACGGTCAACCGTTCCGAAACGGGAGACAGCCCGTTTCGAAACGCGGGGCCGTTCCGCAACGCGTACCGCAACGGGGGTCTGGCAGTAGCCAAACCGTTCCGAAACGGTAGCACCCGTTTCAGACGCTTGGGTTCATGCAGGGCACCCGTTCCGAAACGGTGTCACCTGTTCCGAAATGCCTAGCCCAGAAAGCTGCATTTTGCTCACTCAAACACACAATTGACCAACCGAACATGCTCCAAAAGCCACCAAACTTTACCAACATGCAATTCAACATAAACGAGACATGCTTGCATCAACAATTCATCAGAAACACATCATATGCAAAAAGCCCCAAATCTACAGGCATGCTTCCTACGCAAGCAACCATTTAGGCACAAACCTTCCAAAACAATCTCAATTAAGCCAAATCATGGTCTAACAACATTAACAACATTAAAACATTCTTGATCAACATAAACGATCACAAACACAATAATCCCAAGAGATTCTACCCCCATTGCCTTTATTAACTATAGCTATTCACCGAGACATACATCTCACTTGTAGTCCACCTTGAATCCCTTGCTCCTTGCTGTCCAAACTTCAAAGATCTGCATTGATGGACAAAAAGAGCGTAAGCACATAATGCTTAGTGAGGAATGCTCAAAACCAAAACACCATCAATGCAGCGGGTCATAAAACACTTGTAAAACAAACCCGATTTGTTTACCAAAACCATGTTTGAAATCCTTTTCAACAACAAGCATCAACCATGCATAAACACCATATGCAAAGCTAAAACAAAACCATGGAAAACACTTCCATTTCACAACATACCTTTCTTAAACTTGAAAGCCATTTCAAACAAGAATCCTTTTAAAATCATTACTCAAGCAATCCCACACATGCATTTATCCAAGGCACTTATAAACCATACTAACATAATCACATGCCTTTTAAAAACAAGTCCTACAAGACTTCAATGCATTAAAGATATTCATGCTCACATACATCATTTACCAAATGATAATCAACACTTGTTCAACCTAACAAGTAAACATGCATTCACATGCATCATACACCTTTCATGCAACAATGCATCTTTTCAAGCAACTCATGCTTCACATGCAACCATGCATCCTTTCAAGCATCTCATGCTTCACATGCAACCATGCATCACTTCAAGCATCTCATGCTTCACATGATCAAGAATATTACATTGGCATCCAAGAGATCAACCACGTTCACTTTCCAACATAACAACCCGATCGGATACGCGGATTCCGAGCGTTGTCCCTACGCTCCCTACACCCTACCCAATCCAAGGTCCTCGAATGGGCAACACCTCCATTATGATCTCAACATCCTAAGGTTCCCATGCATGGACTTTTAAACACCACACAACCTTAGCTTTTCCTCAAGGTTCCATGTATGGACTTTCAACCACCATACAACCTTGACATGCACAAGGTTCTCCCGTATGGACTTTTAACCACCATACAACCTTTGCATAACCGATTGGTAGTTGTAGAATATCATCTAACGAGATCCGGGACATCACACACAAGATCCACACATGGACTTAACACTGCCATTGTGATCTCAACAAGCACAAGGTTCTCACATATGGGCAACACCTCCATATAACCTTTGCTCAACCAAGGTCCTCGAATGGGCAACACCTCCATTATGACCTCAAATAACCAAGGTCCTCGAGTGGGCAACAACCTCCACTATGACCTCATCTCGTTAGGAAACTTGAATGGAGCTTATCCGGTCCACTCTTGACCACTCCACCCCAAGGCGACTTTATTCACGGTGCACCCAATCCTATAGCCGGCTAACTATATCCGATCAAAGAACCAAGAACCACTTACATCACTTGCCAATATAACCACCTTACCACATTAGTCCATTGTTTCACATGCATAACCAATATGCAAAACCATTACCACATTAATCAAATGATTCACATGCATAACCAATATGCAAAAACCATCATTTAACATCATCAATTCACTGTTTTAAAGCATTAAACAAAGCCATTGAACAACATGCAACACTATGCATCAAACCACATTTTCAATGTATAAAACCAAGGATCTCTTACCTTGAGCATCCTTCCCACATGGCTTTCAAAACCAGCATTAAACCATGCCTAAACATGCTTTCAAAACAGAATATAAACCATGCAAAACACATGCATTTCAATCATCAACCACCTTTGCTTAAAAAGCCAATTCATATCACAACTCAAGTAAGAAATCCATTTACTTACTCTTGAGCTTAGCAAAGTTGTTTAGACTTAAACTAAGCTCCCAAAACCTTCAAACCTTTGTTTAAAAGCCGAAAACCCAACTTCACTCACCGATAACCAAAACAATGTTAGCCACCAAGCCTTCCAAGCTTCCGAAACCTTCCGCAACACCTCAAAGCTCAAGGATCAAACTCCCCTGTTTCAAACACACAAAAACAGCGCATTAATGCATCATTATGCATTAAGAACAGCAGCCACACAACCAAACTCGCTGCTCATCACACAACCAACAATTCGGCTACCAAACACAACCGAAATCACCTCCAAACATTACCAAAACTTAACCCAGCCAAGATCCATCACTTCTAACCATTTTTATACATCAATTAACATCCAAAATGATTACAAACACATCCTTATACCTTCAGGTATAACAGATCACCAAAAACACTCCAAAAACAACCAAAAACTCAAGCAAAACTTAGGAAATTCAACCTATCCGGGATTGCATTAGTTAAACATCAATTTCTAATCAACTTAGCATTCATTTAACATCATTTTGACACTTCAAAACACTGCCCAAACAGATCACACGAAAATTCCACCAAAATCACCAAATCTTGCATTTTAGCCAAAAATCAAGATCTCATTTGAAAAACCATTAACAAATCATAAATCTAGGATTGAGAACTTGGGAATTTCAATAAAGAACTTGAAGTTCAGAGGAGAAGGACGTTCTTACCTCCAAACTTGAATTTCTCCTTTTTAGAGCCAAAAAGCTTGATGAAACAACTTGCATATTGAGAGGTTTTGTTGATGAGATGATTAGGAATCAAGTAAGAGTTGAAATGAGAGATTTAGATGCCAAAATCAGAGAAAGAAATCTGGAGAATTTTGTTTGGGTTGAGAGAAAATGAGAGGAAAGAGAAATTGAGAGAAAATGGAAAATTAGTTAGGAAATTGGTTAAAATGATTTCCCTCCTTTTCTTAATCTTTAAAAATCAGAATAAAGCCTTAAAATATCTTAGAAAAATCTGGAGAAATCCTTTTTAGAATAATAGCTCCTTAAAGATTCAAAGTTTCAATCCTTTATAAAACTGTCCCGCAACTTTCAAAAATTACATTTTGGTCACTAGCCAAAATGTCAACCTTCCAAACCTCATTTTCCAAAATTGATTTCACAGTTCACTTTTATATATTAAAAGATGATTTTAGAACATTTTTCCATATTTTTAATGCAACCCGAACTAGGCTTTCCTAAATTCACTCTTATATATTCGATCAGCATTTTGACCGAACCGGTCAACTCCCAAAACTTCTAAGCCCAAAACCGGGGTGTTACAGATAATATCAGATAGAGATCCGCGTTTCACGGTAAGGTTGTAGAAAAAGATACATGAAGCCTTGGACACCAAGTTGCATTTAGTATAACTTTTCACCCTCAGACTGATGGTCACTATGAGCGAGTTATCCAGATCTTGGAGGATATGCTTCAGTGTTGCATTATTTTTTCCGAAGGAAGTTGGGAAGAACAGTTGCCACTTGTTGAGTTTGCCTACAAAAATAGTTTCCAATCAAGCATCAATATGGCTCCCTTTGAGGCCTTGTATGGACACAAGCGTAAGACACCCTTGTGCTGGACTAAGCTAAATGAGAGAAGAATCGTGGGGTCAGATTTGATTAGACAAACTGAGGAGAAGGTTCATATAATCAAGGAAAGGTTGCAAGTGGCCTTCGATCGTCAAAAATCGTATGTGGATCGAAAGCAAAAGCACATCGAGTATGAGGTTGGTGACAAGGTATTTCTCAAGGTCTCACCGTGGAAGAGAGTAATTCAATTTGGGAGTAAGGGAAAGTTGAGCCCATTTTATCGGGCTGTATGAGATTCTTGATAATATTGGATATGTAGCTTACCGATTAGCTTTGCGCTCGGAGATGGCACACATCTACAACTTGTTTCATGTATCTATGTTGAGAAGTTACCGTTTCAATCCTCCTCATGTTATTTCACTTGAGGAGATTGAGATCAACACCGATTTGACCTACGAAGAAGAGCCGATACGAGTTTTAGAAAAATGAGTCAAGAAGTTGCATAACAAGAGTATACCCTTGGTTAAGATGTTGTGGGGGAACCACAGAGTCAAGGAGGCTACGCGGGAGGTCGAAGAAGAAATGAATTTACTCTATCCACATTTGTTTCTGAAAGATAAATTTTGAGGATGAAATTTTCTTAAGAAGGGGAGAGTTGTAACGACCAGGATTTCAAAATCCAAAAGGTCGGTGTAACCCAAAGCATGGGCTTCGTGCTTGCGCCGAAGAAAGGGGACCAGTTGATTTTTGAGTTGGTCTTGGTGGGCTTCCATCCTTGGATCTTGGGTTTGGGTTGAATGGATTGGGAGGAAGGGGGAGGGAAAGGGAGTAGTTTCCCTAAATTTAAAGAGAAGTTTATTTCTCTTTTATTGTTTCTCCTGCAAGTTTGGTGGATGATATCACCATTGTCTTTTGCTTCATTCTTCTCCTTCCTTCCTTTAAGAGCCCATGTTAAAGGTGTAATCTTTGTTGTTATGGAAGGAAATCTCGATTTAGGGAAGTGTTATCAGCTTCCAAAGATCTATCATTAAAGTGAAAGAGGTTGGAGAGGCATTGATAAGTGCCCAAAAGTCCTATATTTTAACCCTTTTTACATGGCAATTATTGCTTAACCTACACCCCAAAATCGAGATGGGCATTGCCCTCAATGCACAAAATAAAACAGAAAAAAATAAAAGACAAGAAAAATAATTAAAACAGAAAATTAAAAGACAAGAAAAATAATTAAAACGGAAAAACAAGAAATAATAAGAAAGAAACGAAAACAACGCTAGAAGTTGGCTGATGGTTGGGATGATGATGGAGTTCCTGAGGCAGAGGAGGAAGATGATGATTGGATGACCAGGTGGCGGCTGGCAGAGGTCCTGACAGCAGGCTTGGCAAGTGAAATCTTTGCTGTGCGCGACGGCTGAACTCTCTTGGGCGTAGGGTGAGGAGCTTCAATATGGATCGATTCAGTTTCCGAGTCCTCATCCTCTGGCGCCAGTTCGATCGAGATTATATGCTGCTTTCTTTTCCTGCTTGGTTTCGCCGTGGGTGTTGCTGATGGCTCTACTGTGGCCATTGGTTCCGTGGTTTGTGCCGTTTGCTGCCCAAAATCTTTGGAAGGGGAGGTGTCTACCACTGTTGCCGCTGTGATGGCTGGAGAGAATTGTTGGTGATGCCTCTCTAGAGTGTCGGCCACCGTGTGAGAGGAAGAGGTGGCAGAGTAAGATGGGTATCGTGCGAGAGAAGGCATATGGCAACGAAAGGCAGCGTGGCAGGCAGCAGCTTTTGACAGTGTAACCTCTCTTGGTTCTGTTGCGGTGACCAAGTCTTCTGGAAATCTGGGCAGTGAGGGGCCATCATGGGGAAACTTCTGCAGAAGATAGGCCACAAAGGCCTCTAGAACTTCCCCCACGTACTTAATGAAGGTCAGCTGCTACTGCTCAATTCTCTTGTTACTGTCGATCAATGTGTGGAGTAGCTGGATGACATCAGGGTGTTGGGCAGCCTCAGTACTGCCTCTTGCTGTCGGGGCAGCTGTGTTGTCGGACAATGGCTGAGATGGTGTGATCGGCTCTGTTTCAGCAGCCTACATCATCTGGAGCATGACTTTCCTGGTCCAACCTTCCCTTGATGGTGTCAGCACATCTTTGGAGTCGGAGGTGACGTTGAAGTTTGCACATAGTCCGGTGATGAGGGATGGGAAGTAGAGTCTCTCGTTCGACTTCCGATAGCATTTGTAGATCTCCTTCCAGATTATGTCTCTCACGTTGATTGCCCAGTTGTTTATAATCGAGTGGATCAGGGCGAGACAAGGGTGATCAACAGTTGTGTTCTGGGAGGTGGGCAACATGCGTCGCTTGATGAAAGTGTTCCATAACATTGCCTTCGACATCAGATGACGACGCTGCACAGACGCGCTGTGTTTCCCTGCCAGCCACATGGTGTTTGGTTCACAGAGCATGTCCTTCATTCTGTCGTAGTCAACTGCTGTCAATGTCTGCCGCCATTCTTCATGGGGGTTGTCATCCATCTCCAGCCCATAGAATCCGTTGATGGTGGCAGCGTTGAGTTTTATTGCCTCCCCCTGAAAAAACAAATGACACTTCTGAGCGGGGTTTGCGGGCGTAGAACTCTCGGACGAGGGTGATATTTGCCACCTCGGGCTGCTTTGCAAAAATCTCCCATCATTGGCTATGTATTTTCTCAAAGAGAGCGGGCTCGAGACCTAAGTCTCTCATTTGTTGCGAGTAGTGAAACCCTTGCTCCTCCTATACCGATCGGTTGGCGAATTGCATCATGTTCCTTTTTTGGTCTAATTCGGAGAAGAAACGCTGGAAAGAGGGCATGGGTTGTGATAATGTCGTGGTAGTGAGATGGTTGTAATCTGAAAGTAAACTGAAAATAGAAAATATTAAGAAAGCAAGTTGACGCAGAAGAGGTTAAACAAGGAGATGAAGTGAGGCGAATGAATGAAATATTGAGGTATATATAGGGGTAGTCGAGAGATGTCGTGGCGGCATTAAATTCCAACAGACATATTTTGCGGCGCGTGTTACGAGATTAAATTCACGTTACGCTGTAGCCATTCGCAGCTAGCCGTTAGCGGTATTCTAGCCATTACGTGTTTTGTCGTTGGGCCGCCCTCAACTGTTTCGATGGTATGGTGGGAGGGCTCCTTGTTGGGCCTTCTTCTTGGTCCTGCTTATTTATTCCTAAACCTAAAATAAAAATAATTAACTAAATAAAGAAAACTTAAAATCTGAAAAATAAAAATGTGCAAAAATAAATTGCAATAAATTAAAATCTAATCCTAAAATATAAAAATAAAAAAGAAAATATTAAAAATAAATTAAGTTATGTTGGGAATGCATTGAGGTGCATCTCCTAAACATAACCACTTCTTGAGTTGGTTTTGTTTTGCTTTTCTTCCAGGTGGGTCATCTTGCTCCTCGAGATCTTTGTTGCTGCCCTGATTTCTGCCATGGAGCCTGCTTCCTTGCTTTGTTTCTATGTTGACCTTGGAGGCATGTGTATCTAGGCATACCTCTTTTTCCTTGGCTAGTTTCATGGGCTGTAAAACATGTATCTTTATGTTCTGATTGTCAACCCTCATTATGAGTTCCCTATTCTCTACGTCTATTAATGTTCTACCCGTGGCTAAGAATGGTCGCCCAAGAATGATGAAGGCGTTCTCGTCTGCCTCACGGTCCAAGATAAGGAAACCGGATGGAAAAATGAAGTTGCCCACTCGTACAAGGATGTCTTCAACTTTTCCTTCCAGTTGCACAAAGGAATGATCAACTAGTTGGAGCATGATGGAGGTTGGTTTTGCTTTTCCAATTCCTAATTTGTTGAAGACATCCTTGGGCATCAGATTAATGCTTGCTCCTAGGTCACATAAAGCTCTCATATCATGGTTGCTAACTATCTTGCATGGAATTATAAAGCTGCCTGGATCTGTCCTCTTGGGCGGCACCTTGTTATGTAGCATTGCCATTCACTCTTCAGTTACAGCTACCATCTCAAATTCCCCAATTCTCCTTCTCTTGGAAACAATGTCTTTCAAATACTTTGCATAATTCGGCATGTTTTATATGGCTTCCACGAGTGGGATGTTGATGTGCCCCTGTTTTAGAATATCCAGAAATTCTTGAACTGGTGCTCTTGATTTTGTTGTTTAAACCTTTGGGGGAAGGGTGGAGACAAACAGATGTCTTGGATGCGTTTCTTACAGGGAAATCTGATCTGTAGGGGTTCAGGATCATCTGTCTTAGGGCTGCCGTCATTTGCCTGGGCCTCAGTTTGTGATGCTGCCATGGCGGATTGTTCTGGTTGCTTTTCCTTTGACTGCTCAACTCTGGGATCATCCACTTGTTTCCCACTTCTTGTAGTTATTGCTTTACACTACTCATAAGTGGGTTTTGTTGTGGCCTCTGTGTTATTAGTGAATTATTGTTCGTATTCTGTTGTTGCTAAGGCTGCTGCCAGGACAAGTTCTGTTGATATCCTCCCGGTTGCTGGTTTGGATTTACAGTAGTGTTAGGGTTACTCTAGAAGAAATTTGGGTGCTTTCTCCAGCCTAGATTATATGTTTTGGTGTTGGGTCTGTTGTTCCTCTCATAGGTCCCCATAAAATTGGCAGATTCAGTGCATTCAGAGGAATCTTGGTTGCCCCCACACTCATCACAAAAGGGCTCCACAGCCTTAGCCTTGTATGTTTTCCCAGCGGATTTGGCCATATTCATCACCAGCTGTGTCAGTTTATCCAAGCGGGCAGTGACAGATTCGGTGGCTTCTACTTCATTCACAACAGCTGGCCGCCTTATGCCGCCTCGGCGAGTTGTAGGGAACTTGTAGTCATTCTTTGCAATTCTATTCAGAATCTGTAGTGCCTCCTTGGGTGGTCTGTCTAGGATGATTCCATTGGCTGAAGCGTCAAGCATCATTCTCATCGGTTGATTTGCTCCATTGTAGAACATCGACACTTGAGTCCAGGATGGGAAACCATGAAGCGAGCAATTGTTTAGCATCTATTGGTATCTCTCCCAAGCTTCATACATTGGTTCATCATCTCCTTGGCGGAAGAAAGTGATTTCGTTTTTTAATCTATCGATCACGTTTGAAGGGCTAAAACGATCGAGGAAGTCCTTGCACAACTCCGTCCAAGTGATAAACGATCCTGCCGGTTCATTGTTTAGCCATTGTTTTGCCCTATCCCTCAGTGAATAGGGAAATAATCTCAGCTTAAGCACATCTTGATGGACTCCATATATCTTAAAAGCTCTTCAAATGTCTAGGAATCCTCTCAAGTGCTGTCGAGCATCTTCCGTGGTAGTTCCTCCAAATTGCCCCAATGTGTTTATCATGTTGAACATCACTAGTTTCAACTCGAAGTGGTCTGCTTCAATTTCAGGCTCTGCCACAGTTGGATCAAATCCTCTGATATCGTGCTCCAAGTAATCCCTGGTGGTTCACACATAATGTTGCTTCCTGGGCGGAATTGGGGGATGCTGCCTAGGTGGCGGATCTTGCTGCCCATCCCTGCCATTCCGGGCATTGTCGGCAGGGTTGTCGTCTTGGTCGTTAACCATGGCTGCCTCTGCCTTTCCTTCTTCCTTATCTTTTCTGAGGGCTTCTCTTGCTTCTTTCTTTAGTTCTCTTGCTCTTCGTTCGATCTCGTCTATGAAAACGATTTCGGTCAATGGGTTGGCTCTGGTCATGGACTAGACAAGAAAACTGTAAAATTATTTTTTTTCTTTTTTCAAATAAAAAGGAAAAATAAAAACTAAAATCAAATGCAATAAAACAAAAGTGCAGAAAAATAAAGACGAATTTATTGTTGCCAATCCCCAGCAACGACACCAAAAACTTGTAGAGTGATTAGGTGTTCTCTAAATATGAGCACAAGTGCACACTCTTGTCAAGTTGTAATATAAAAGATATCGTCTCCCACAAGGATTGGACAGTTAACTTGAATATAAATTCATACACAAAGAATATTTAAATGCACAAGTAAATTTTAGTTTATTTAAAAGAAAAGTAAATAAACACAAGTAATTAAGAGAAGAGATTAGATTGATAGAATGGGTCAGGTTATCATGCTCCGTAGTGTGAAACTGCGTTGAATAGGTTAAGTTGTATTGCGCTGCCAGACTTTGCTGCCTCGGTGGGAGATGACAGATTTGTGCTTCAACAACTTTTGCTGTCTTGGCAATGGAACAGACGATTGGCTCGGCGGCAAACTCGGCAGAACACTTCGAGAATGATTCTACTTATGTCTAAGCTAGAATATTTTTGATACCCGCTGCAGATAATACCCGTCAGCGTGAATCTTGCAATGAACAACAACCTTTGGTTCATCCTCTTTTAGCCGCCTTAAACCCTAACATATGTCTAGGTTGGATTGAACAACACTTGGTATGGATGAGATCGTGCTTACTTCTTTCGTGAGTTTGACTCTCACGATGCCAAACAAATGGATTGCTCACAATCGATGTTTCGAACTCAATTGAAAACAATGAAGAACATGAAATAAGCAAACCTTGAATTTATTGCAAAAACAAACTTGAACCTAAACAAACATTCTCACAACTACTTTACAACACAACCCAAACCCTAGATAATTTAGAACATAGTGGCAGTAAGAAAACACAAAAGAAACTAAGTTTTGCCAAGAGATCTCGATTGTCTAAAATACAAACTAATATCGGGTATATATAGGGCATGGCCTAGGTTAAGTCCTCCTTGGAGTAGAAATCTTCTTCATGATAAAGTAGCTTTTGCATTGAAAGCATCCTTTAATTCTGACTTCTTTGACTTGAATTTGGACTCCTCTTGTCGTTGCCTTGTGCCGCAAGCAAGCCTTGATCTTCTCCTTTGGCGGCTTTGTTCGCTGTTCCCGGCATCAGTAAATTGTGTGGATGGGCTCATTGGACTTAGAAATTTATGCTCTTCCAATCGCACTCTAATTCACCAATTCCTCAAGTTCCTGCCCTAGGCGGCAGGTATGGCGCCGGCAGCTACTCGGTAGCATCTCTCTCTGTGTTGAACTACTTCAGTACAACTCCTTGGTCTACTGCCTCAGCATCAGCTCCTCTCTCCATCATCAGTCTCCATCACCTGTAATGCAAACTAAACTAAAACAGTATCCTTTCTCACCAAATTAAAGATATTCAACAAAAACAAGGCAAAGTAAAGAATACTGTAAATAATGCATGCATGCACCTAAATATACCTAAAATGTACTTAAGAATAGCAATAATATAAGATGGAATGCATACAAAATATAAGACTTATGAGCACTTGACACCTATATTGTATTGTAACTCTTATTTTGGATTTCAAATTAAGTGTCAAATGCTTTAACTATGTAATTTTAAATAAAGCTCCCTATGAAATGTTTTAACTATGTTTTAACTTGAAAACTATTCAAACTTAATGGCTTTTATGAATGGTACATGTTTTGGGCTAAATCTAGTTGCACTATCGTATGGTTTTGGGTTGGGATTGAGGCCCAAATGTGATATCCGGGTCGAGGATGTTACAAGTATATAGATTGTGGTAAGGTGTCTAGTGAATACAAGGCCCTAAAGTTAAGTTATACTCTTCTAAGATTGGAATCTTGATGGCACTACCCTGTTTCCTTGTGAATTCAGAGTTGGTTATGGCGAGTGATGCCATACACGACAAGAGACTCGTGAAGAGAGTCATGTCTCTCATGAGAAAGACTTCGGTAAGGAGTTTGTCCTGAGCGATGGGGACACAAGCCTTCCAATAGATGTAGGAGTTAGGGTGGAGAAATACTTTCATAACCAAAACTCCTCTATATTGCATGTTGTGCAAGCTTGTTGTCGAGGCCTTCTGGTGAGCTTCACAAGACCCTTGTGGGGAAACTTCGTCGTTTTGGACCTGTGAATTTTTAAGGATCGGGTGATGATGACCCAATCAAAGTTGATCAATGGTTGAGATATACATAGAGGATTCTAAAACATCTAAGAGGTTGTCCTGAGGACGAAGAGCTTTGTTGCATTGTCACCCTTCTTCAAGGCAATGCCCATGAGTGGTAGGAGACCGTTTGATTTTGGATTGCAGTTTGCACTTCCAACCTGGGATATCTTCTTGAATGAGTCTAGGAAGAAGTATATCAGTGAGGTTCACATTGATGAGATGAGAGATCAGTTCATGAACCTAGTTCAGAGGGACTGGTCAGTATTTGAGGATGAGCAAGATTTTCTGCGGTTGAGCCGTTATTCCCCTGAGTTAGTTGCCACTGAGGAGTTGAGGTATAATAGGTTTAAACATAGATTAAAGATTGACCTTCAGATGCATGTGACATCAAGTTGACTTGGGATATTCTCAGAGTTAGCCAATAGTGCGAAGGCTTTCGAACTACTTTAGTGTTTGACATCGAGTCACTTTAGAGACTTAAAGGATCAGGTTTTGGGAACTCAAGACATCATAAGTCCTTCTCGTGCTCCATCTAGGAGTCTTCGTGCTTCAAGGGGTTCAAAGAGAGTTGCTTCATATCAACTATCGAGAGTTGGTCAGGGATCTAGACAAAGGTTCTTAGGGGTTCCTTGATTTCTGCTCCTGATGAGAGTACTGATGGTTCAGCCGGAGTGTCACTTCCACCAGTTTGTGAGCATTATAGCTGACATCACCTTGGAGTGTGTTTCGTGCTATATAGGGTTTGCTACAGGTGTCGAACACCCGATCGCATAGCGAAGGATTGCTCGATCACGGATGATGTTGCTCCAGTACAACCTCAGAGGTTGACTCCTTCTCGGCATGGTCAGATTTTTGCTAGAGGCGGTTCTAGGGAATCTTTTGGATATAAGGGTGGAAGTACTGTAAGATCCATCGTCATATTTGACGCGCAAACCATTGCTAGACAGTTTTCCTGTTAGGCCAGAGATGGAAGCTTCGCCTCCAGTGATATGCTAGGTACCTATGTTCATGTTTGGTTTCAGTTGTTACATTGATGGAGATCCGATTTCTCGTCTATACAATGGTATTGATTCTCATTCAAGTGTTGTGGTAAGGTCTAGAGGTTGATGTTGGGTTAATTAATTCGTCAGATTCGTATGTGCTTGTAAGTAAGGTTTTTATCATAGATGGTAAGTGAGGATTGAGAGTAACAGTCCCTATGGACTTGTTAGATTTACTCTCTCCCTAGTTAGTGGATGTTACCATTTTCCTACGATGCTTGTGTGAGCACGATGTACGCTTTGGTTTTCAAGCGAGAGTCTTAAAGCTTTGTGGTTCTGAGTGAACCCATTTGTTGGTAATAGGCACGAGGGACCATTACCTCCTTAGCGTGATCACCATGTTCCAATGATGTTAATTCAAGGACGGTTTCATAAGTTTTGAGACGTCCGCAACCCACGTGATGGATAAGAGGATTGAAGCTTTAGAGTTTGCGGAAGATTAAGTGGTTGTTGGAGTGTCTTTCAAGGAATGGGCTAGCTTGTCTCTTGATCGTAGGTTAAAACCCATGATAGAGGTAATGTCGAGTTTGGTGTTAGTGCCCATCACCTTGTAGTAGGGCATCAATCGAACTCATGTTTCGTCTCCAAGTGGTTCACCTTGGGATGTTCCTGTGTTGTTTTCAGTAGTGGTATGACATAGAGTGTTGTCGTTGAATATTGTGAGCCAATGAGTAGAGGTGGGGGCTGTTACTCGTTCCTTGAGGTCAATGACCTTGCAATTAGTCGATGAGTTTCGAGGTTTTTGCATGATGATTGAAAGTTCGAGTATCGAAGGTCAAAGATAAGTCATGATAAAGATTGTGTTTGATGTGATGATTGGACTCTAAGGACAAATCGTGAGGTAGTTCAGATTCATGAGAGCGTTGGTATAATCACGGGCTTGATGAATTGAATGGTTGTTCTACCACATTTTGGAGATGGATTGTCTGTATGTATAATGAAACATTGTGAATATTGTTAGAATAGTGCAGCGGAATTGTGGTTCATATGCTACGGTTATGTGGGACCAGGATTTTTGTGTTGCAACAGATCAAGTGGGAAGTACCATTTGAAATCCTTGAGGGATTGTTAGAGTTTCAGCGCAACTATTTTCGTTTGGAATCAAGTGACTCGATTAGTGGAGTTGCATGATCGTGAGTTAATTTCTGTTAAGTTGGGGCGAGTTCAAGTAAAGTGAGACACTAAGTTTCATCTTGGTTAGCCAATTCAAGAAAGAAAGGTTGTTGGTTCAAGATAAATCGATGGTAGAGTTCGATTGTCAGTATTTCGCATGTTCTTGAAACTTTTGGTCATGGCGACGATAATAGACTAAGAAGTAATCCTAGTGTTATATCTTTGAAGATGTGTCGCGTTCTGGACACATATGAGGTTAGAGTTCAAGGGTTTTGACCCGTGGATGATGGTAGAGAGGATTGTTAATTGAGACAAAACTCATATGAAATGACTTCTTTGTGTTGATTCTTAGATGGTATCGTTTGGTTCCATCCTATGTCGTCTCGAATTAGGGATCGATGTGAGTGATATTCGATTGATGGAAATGATTGTTAATGGATTCTTGAGAAATGATTTGAGAAATTCCATGTTAATAGCTTCAGCTTAAGGAGTTTTGTGTAAGGAACCTAGAGTCGAGGTGAACGTGTGCAAGACAGAGTAATGGTTGGATCTTCGTTAGTTGCATCTCTTTCCTTCGTTTAATTTCGAGGACGAAATTTCTTTTTAGAAAGGGAGAGTTGTAACAACCCGAATCTCCAAGTTAACAAATAGGCGTTGACCCGAGTTATGGACCTTCATGTTAGATTGGGTTATTGGACCCAATGGGACAAGTTTGGGCCTTGTTGGATAAGAATTTGGCTCTGTGGGCTTGAGAGGTGACCATTTTGTGATAAAGATGAAAGTGTGAGGTTTTATAGGTGATTTTACCCCTTTTTTAATGTACGATTGATTTCCCTTAATTTGGTTTTGTTTGGAGGCGGGGTCTATGGGGGACAAGGTGCCTTTTGTGAGGTCACTATTTCCCATTCTCATCATCTTCATCTTTCTTCACCCATTTTTCTCTCCAAAAACCCTATAACCATTTTAAATTAAAAAGCCACCTTTTCTACTCATTTCCTTTCTCCAAGATTCAAGATTGAGATATGTTAATCCTCTCTTCAAGAGCTTTAAGAAAACCATAATATTGGGGTAAGAAGGTAAGGTTTTCAAAATGTGTTTTTGAAGGATTTGGGGTTTCAAGAGTTTTTACCCATTTCCTTTGTTGTAAATTCATAGTAAAAGCTTCCCTTAGATGTTATCTCAAATCTTGTTTTATTTTCCATGTTTTTATGGCATGAGGAAGTGATTGGGGTTTCTTCCAAGCTTGAGTCAAAAGGGGAAGTTGAAGGAGCTTTGTGTGGGAGCTTAAATTTGAGTTTGTTTCTAAAGGTCAGTACATCTCTAACTCATACACTTCTTGAAGATCATAAATTAATTGTCTTGCTTGATTTTATGGTTGGGATTGCTAGATTTGGTGTTATTGGTTGTTTGGGTGGATGAGACTTTAAAATGGTAAAACTCATATTTAATGTTAATCATGTGTAAAAATGGTAGTAAACCACCTAAATAACTTCTATAAGATGTAGGATCAAGTTAAGGAGATTTTGGTTGAGATTTGGGAGCTTTGGGGATGATTTCACGAGCCTAAAAACCCATTTCTAGGCTTTGGTACTGTTACACGGGGAACTCGTACCGGTACCATGTGTTTTGGGTTGAAGAACACATATTACCTATGAGGGGCGTATCGGTACAAGCTTCAAGCTGTATCGATACGGGTCGACCCGTACCGGTACTTTCTAATTTATTGAAATTCTAGTGAGCTAATTTCGTATCAGTATGCTATGAGTATCGATACCCAAGGTAAGTATCGTACCGGTAAACAAGGACTCGTACCGGTACCTATTGGGACATTTGACCGAAAACATGAATTTGAGTTCAAAGGGCTGATAATTTGAGGACGGTGGTCCAATGGGCTTCTAATGTGATAAAATAAAATGTAAAATTCAAAACCCGAGATTTAACCCTCATGTATTAGCATAATGTGTAATAACTTGGTAAGCTTAGGGTGACTTGTTAATGCTAGAAAGCATAGTGATGCGATCCTAATCAGCACCAAATTTTTCCATGACTTGTTCACACCATTGATGGACACCATGACTAATTCTAAGGGAGTTCTTCCTTACTTCATTTTCTATTATCTTATTTATGATGTCATAAGCATGCATTTATATCTTAAGATATGATTATCACATGTTTTCCATTTATCATGTCCTATTATTCGCATATTATATGTTATTCATGCATAGCGTATGATCCACATCTTTCCTTAGCTTATTTTCTTATTTTAAATTATATGCATCACTTATGTTTATTTGCAATGATTTTAGGACATACTAGCCCACATAATCAAAGGGATGATCGAAGGGCAACTTTCCTTAGGTCATTTAGCTCAATTCAAGCTCAAACTAGCTCATTCAATTCGGACTAGTCTATACAAGCTCCTAATAGTTCCATTAAGCTCCAAACAATTGGAGATAGCTCAAAGGCCTAAAAGGTAAGCTCGCCTAGCTCAAAGACAACTCATGGAAGCTCAAGAAGCTCAATGAAGGAGTGCAAGATTCGATCAGCTCAAACCAGCTCAATTTAGCTCAAGGCTAGCTCGACCAGCTCATATTAGCTCGAACCAACTATGACAGCTCAACACCCCAAGGGACATGTTCCCTCCCAAGAGACATGTGCATCACCCTTGGAGGGAACACATTTAGGCGCCATTCCGTTAGAGGGAAATCTGATTTTTGGGTGGTAATTCTTCTTGGATGGAGGCACCATCACCATTCGGCCTAAATTAAAAGAACGTGACTTTGTGAAGAGATTTTTCCATTGCCGAAAAGATACAAACCATTTCGGCTACACCCTTTGTATTTCTATAAATAAGGCATTTTCATTTCATTTGTAACACAACTAATATATATATATATATATATATATATATATATATATATATATATATAAATTACTTTGTGAGAATTTCTCTCAAACTTTGTTCTTTTCAAGAACTTTATCGGCTTATCAAGCTTTGCCTGTAGCATCTTCCTTTCCATTCTTGATACATTGGGTTCTTGGTTCATATAACTAGTGGGTCCAGGTCCTACCTACCACCTTCAAAATAATTCCTTTAAGGTTCGGGGTTATGCTTTTATAGCATAGTTTCATCCTTGAATTCTTTAAAACTATCATCATCCTATCCATTTCTTTTCATTTCCATTTCATTCCTTATTCGAGCATAGGAGCGTATCACATAGAGTGGTGTTATTGATAATGATGATGTGTGCCATGTGGGCATTTGCTTGGTCGAGTCACCTTGATTAAAGTGATGATGTGGATTAATGAGAATAATTATATACTTCTTCATAATGTATTAACAACTCGGTAATGTAAAGTAAATGATGTGATAGCGTTTAGCAACGTTAGGGAGATCCTTGGGGATTACGTTGTTTGTATGTCGGGTAGATATTTGTTTGGTTGAGTCAGTTGATTGATGGGATCTGGGTACCCAATGATAGTGTTGCAACACCATGATCAGAGATGCTGAATGTACGTTCTCGACGCTGTGTTGCCACATGTCTCATTTAAAGTGTACGTTTCTGATACTGTGTGGCCCCATGTCTCACTCTAGATTTAAGGTTCTACTTTGTGTTCTTTTGCCTAGATGATTTTATGAGATCTCGGGTATGGTTGGGCCTTATGTGTCATGTATGATAATAGGCTATGGATGTTTTAACCTCGAGGGGTTGTGTGACCACGAGTGTTGTGAAGCATCGTAAATCATGTAAGGCTTCTTGTAGATTTAATGATGCCTTGAGTTAGGTGATCTAAGAACTCTAGCTTATGTAGGCTAGGTAATAACTCGTAGATAGTGAAGCCTTATCTATGCTCTCTAAATTATATTTATCTCGCATGCTTATTTTATGATAATCTTGAATTGTGGTAGAGTAAAAATGTATCACTGAGCTTCATAAGCTCAGCGTTCGAAATCGTTGTTTCTGTTCACATGTTAGTAGGTTGACCGTGATCGAGGAGCACATCGTGAAGGAATTTCCTAGCACCACATCGCTTCAGAGTACATTTCTTGATGTCTAGTTTGGGCTATTATATTCATAGCACCTTACAGTGGTTGATTCTGTAAACTCTATTTGGAATATTATTTTGATAAACAATATTTTTAACTCGGAGTTCCTTTTTGTAAATTGTTTTATATTGTTTATTTAATTAAATGCATCATGGATGAATTGATGCTTTGAAAGAAGGCTAAACTTGTGGTTTTAAATTGGAAATTTGATTGATCAGATTTTGGGTGACCCGAATGTAGCACTTCGGATCGAGATCGAGGTGTTACATAACCGAACCATAACCGTATAAATAAACGTGGGGATCCCAAAAAAATATCTGCAAAGATCTCTGATATTTTACAATATTTTTAAATATATATATATATATATATATATATACTTAACTCTCATTTACCTATATACATATCTATCTTATATCAATATTTCAGTCCATCAAAATATTTATTCCTTTTATTTCAACCTTAGTAAGTTTGGGTGGTCTCTTTAGTAATTTACCCTATTAGTTTCTGCTCAATTCTTATATTATTGATGCATATGAATATATGATATTTACCTTTTCATATTATTTGATGCAATGATATTTACTTTTTCATATTACAAGTTGATGCTAAGAAGGATGAAACCAAGAATACAAGAGCATCATCAAGTACCACATGTTAGATTAATTAGGCTAAAAAAGAAATTGTTACATGTTAAGTTGTTATTATAGTTTTTAAATTGTTTGTTTATTGTTTGTAAAACAAAATTTATCATTTATATTTTAATATTGGATATTTAATGGCGGCTATATGTTTTAATATATTAAGATTTGGGTATTTTTAAGAGTATTGAATATACGACTTGTAAATTAAAATTGGCCATATATTTTTGTTAGTAAAGTAGTAAATTTTGTTTTTTGTTTTGGGATGGATATTTTTGAAACTCGTGGGAATTCCCAAAATTGTTGCCGTATGTTTTAGGGTCTAAATAGGGAATACAAAACTGTCTCTGCCCCACTCGATTCCCACCGCTAGATTGGATTTGTTTAACTTACTTTAAATTTTAAGATTACAATTATTTCTAATTAATTTTAAATGCATTTAGTCCATCTAAATGTATCAAAAAAACAAATGAATCTTCACTTACAGTTATGAATTAATTGGACCTTTATGTGAAAATCTCAATTATTTATGAGAAATTATATCATGGGTCCTTCTCGCCACATCATCCATGAAACCTGTAACCCCCTTAGCCCGGTCTAGATTTTAACCCGAACTACGAAGATTACATAGGAAAAACCAAAGTCAACCCGAAAGTTAACCTTGATTTACGACCCTTTTTTCTTTTTATTTTATCTAGATGCTCAATATTATCCTATGTGTTCAGAAAGACACTCAGAAGGAAACGGCACAGCGATCGGAGTTCAATTAAGGTTTCAATTGCATACATTTGACTTTTAGGGACCAAACTGTAATTTTCATAAATTACAAGGACTTCCAAGATTTTAAAGTTGCCCACCTTCAATTAGTCATGTAACATGCTTGCATGCCAAAATTCAACTCAAACGGACAATCCAAACTCATTCAATTAAGCATCCCACAATCCGGGACCAAAACGTAAGATATAGAAATTTGCAACAGTTCAAAATTTAACTCCAACGGTCAGGCGTTTCGATACGGATGACCCTGTACCGAAACGGTCGTTTTGAAACAGGGTTGACCGTTTCGATGCTCGGGTACGTTCTGAGACCCATATCGAAACACCCTCCTCCAGTAGCAAAACCGTTTCGATACGACCCCACCCGTTCCGAAATCTCTTAGCCATTTCAGGCCCCCGTTCCGAAACAGGCAAGGGCATTCCGATACGCCTTGCCCTGCAACATCAGATTTTGCTGGTTTTTCATGCCTTTTCGTATCCGAAACATTTCTGAAACATGCCAAAGCTTACACACAAATCACATATGCATCAAGGACCATATCTATGAATTAAAAACTAGAGTATAGCATCAATCATGCAATCATAGGGACTAAAGGCATGTTTCCTAGTCCACCAAAATCACAACAAGCTATAACAACAATCAAACCAAAATCCAAACATCGAAGGCCACTTACAACATAAGTATAAGCAATCTTACATGCTCAATGTAAAGGGAAACTTCCTCAAACATTCCAAAGTATAAATCCCACCCATTTACAACACAAGTATAAGCAATCTAACACGCGGATTACAAGCGTTGTCCCTCACGCTTCATACAAACTATCGGACTACTCAAGGTGGAGATTAATGACACAATCACAACCCCTCAACACCCGTGATGGAGATTAATGGCACAATCACAGCCCCTCAACATCACTCATCGGTAGTTGTATAATTCCACTAACGAGAGTATGGGACACATACACAAGACTCACTTACAGGACTAACCATTCACCGTTGTGATCTTAACCTCAATCGTTAGGGTACTTGGATGGAGATTACGGCACAATCACAACCCCTCGACATCCAAGGCGACTTTATTCACGGTGCACCCAATCCTATAGTCGGCTAACTATATCCGATTAAAGTAACCAAAAACCATTTTAATCACTTTCCAATATAATCATTTAACCACATTAATCCACTGTTTTACATGCATAACCACAATGCCATTTTCAAAAGCATCACATGCTTAAAATCGTATGCATTCAACACATGCAAACCAAGGATCACTTACCTAGTGCATCCTTAACATAATGGCATTAAAATCCAGCATTAAATCATGCTTAAACATGCTTAAAAACAGTAAACAAATCCACACTCACTTCAAGTGCAATTTCATCAAATATAGCACATTACAAAGAGAGGGATTTCCGAATCACTTACTCTTGAGCTTAGCTAAGTGTATCAAACTTACACTAAGCTCCCAAGACCACGCTCAAAGCGTTACAAAGCATGAAATTGCATTTCCACTCACCGATACGCGAAGCCTTGCTCGCCGAGACGAAAATTACCCCTCCGGAGCCTCTAAAACCACCTTGCTTGCTTCCGGATCAAGATCCCATGTTTTAACATCATCAAAACAGAGACCTAAATGCATTAAAATGCATTCCAACACCAGCAACAATCCCCAACTCGTTGTTCACCCAAACTATACCAATTTACCCATCCAAAACAACCGAAAACTCTATCGATTGCTTCCTAAACCAAGCCCAGCCAACATACATCACTTCCAAACAATTATCAACATCAAAACACATCTAAAAAAACAACCTAATTCATCCTTATACCTCCAGCAAGTAAGATTCCATCATTTTACCCCAATATCTCACCTAAAACAACCAAGAAACTCAAGGATCTCAAGGATTTCGAGATCTATGTTATCAACACATCATTTTAACATATAAATCAACTTAAAACTCAATTAAAATCAACACATAACAGAGCCCAACTCATCAAGTCCGAAAATCAAGAATCACATCACAATTTTGCAAGATTTTGCTCTTAAATCAAAACTATAATCAAAATTCAGTTAAAAATCATAAATGAGAGTCAATAATCTTGGGAATTTCAATAAAGAACCTAGATTGAAGGTTAAGAATGGGATTTACCTCCAATCCTTGCTCCCTTGACAATTTGGCAAGTTTTCCCTCCAAAAATCTTGAAGAAAAAGAAGTGAATCTTTGAAAAAGAGTTTAGAGAAGAAGAGAGGAATTTGAGAGAAAAGAAATCTGATGAAAAGTTGTTTGACAAATGTGTTTGGCTGAAATGAGAGAGGGAAAAGTAGTTATGTGATTAAAATCTCTCTAATTTCTCATTTATTTAATATTTAATTAAAACCATTTTAATTCCTTTATTAAAATCCTTTAAAAACACATGTCAAATTGAAGGAAGGCTAAATTGCACAAAAGCTCCTTAAAGATTCTAAGATTTTGACTCTCTTCTTGAAAATAATATTTTTCCACAGTTTTAAAACTTTACAATTTGGTCACTACTCAAAATGTCCATTTTCCAAAACCTTTTTTGTAAAATTGATTTGATCCACCTCTTAAATATATTTTTAGAGGATTTTAGCAATTTTTACCATATTTTATCCTACCCCGATCCTTGATTTCCTTAAATCCCCTTACACGATTCGAACTGTTCTCGACCAATCCGATCCGATGTCTAAAACACTCAGGCCCAAAACCAGGGCATTACAACTTTCCCCCACTTAGGAAATTTCGTCCTCAAAATTCTTACCTTATGGAAAGAGATGCAGAAACTGCTTCATTATGTCCGCCTTGCTTTCCCACATGGCTTCCTCAACTCCTCGGTGTCGCTACAACACCTTCACAAGCTTTATCGTCTTGCCATGAAGAACTTTGCTACTCACATCCAGAACCTTCACTGGTTCCTCATCATACAACAGATCCGGATTCAACTCTATCTCCTCAACAAGCATCACATGCGAAGGATCCAATTTGTACTTCTGCAACATGGAGACATGAAACATATCATGTATCTTCTCCAATTCTGCAGGCAATCTCAACCGATATGCCACAAGACTAATACATTCCACAACCTTGTATGGTCCAATGAACCTTGGGCTAAGCTTTCCCTTACGCCCAAATCTCATCACCTTTTTCCAAGGTGACACCTTCAAAAACACACGTTCGCCAACCGCGAACTCAATTTCCTTACGCTTCAAGTCCGCATAAGACTTTTGCCTATCCGATGCTACTTTTAAACGCTCACAAATGAGTTTCACCTTCTCGGTGGTTCCCTTTAACATAGCCAGCATCGAAATCAACTTTTGCCCAGCTTCTACCTAACAAAGAGGGGTTCTACATTTTCTCCCATACAAAGCCTCGTATGGAGCCATTTGAATACTCGCCTGGTAACTATTATTATACCCAAACTCAACCAATGGCAAGTGCTTCTCCCAAGAACCCTGAAAATCTATCACACAGCATCTCAACATATCCTCAAGCACTTGAATCACATGTTCCGACTGTCCATCCGTCTGAGGATAATAAGAAGTACTAAAATTCAACCGTGTACCCAAGGCTTGATGCAAACATTCCCAAAAATGTGTTGTAAACCTCGAATCTCTATCCGACACAATGGACCTTGGCACAACGTGCAACCGCACAATCTCAGCTATGTACAGCTTAACCAACTTATCCAAGGTATACGTAGTATGCACAGGCAGAAAATGTGCACACTTCGTGAGCCGATCCACAATCACCCAAACTAAATTCTTCTTTGACGGTGACAAAGGCAATCTAGACACAAAATCCATGGTGATTCTCTCCCACTTCCATTCTGGGATTCTCAAAGGTTGCAACAACCCAGAAGGGACCTGATGCTCAGCCTTCACTCGCTGACACACCATACACTTACTAACAAACTAAGCCACATCCTTTTTCAACCCCACTTAGTAGTACTCATCTTTCAGGTCACGATACATCTTTGTACTACCAGGATGCATAGCAAAAGGACTACTATGAGCTTCAGTCAGAATAGTGTGCCTTAACTCAGCATCATCTGGCACCACTATTCGACTCCTAAAGCACAGAACACCATCATCACTAAAGCTGAAATCCGAAGGTGTACCCTCCGCAATGTCCTGAACATGTGAAACGAGAGAATCATCAAGCAACTGCTTATCTTTGATCAACTGTATCAGGGATGGTTTCACTTGCAATTTCGCAATAAGACCATCATCATGCGATATGCTCAAACGAGCAAATATCGCTCTCAACTCCACAACTACTTTCCGACTCAAAGCATCGGCTACAACATTAGACTTACCCAGGTGATACTCGATCGTCAAATCATAATCCTTAAGCAACTCCACCCAACGAAGTTGCCTAAGATTCAGCTCCTTCTAACACATAAGGTACTTCAAGCTCTTATGATCCGTGAACACAACACATTTCTCTCCGTACAGGTAATGCCTCCAAATCTTTAAGGAAAACACCACAGCCGCAATCTCAAGATCATGAGTAGGGTAGTTACGCTCATGCACCTTCAACTGCCTAGATGCATAGGCGACTACCTTACCCTCCTGCATCAACATGCAGCCCAAACCAACAATGGATGCATCACTATAGACCACAAACTCCTTACCAGAATCAGGTTGAATCAGAACAGGAGCTTGCGTCAAGGCTTCTTTCAGCTTCTCAAAAGCTTGTTGTCTCGCATCAGTCCACTCAAAGCAAAAATTCTTTTGCAACAGCTTGGTCAAAGCGCTGCTATCTTTGAGAAACCCTTGACAAACCTACGGTAGTACCCAGCCAACCCAAGGAAACTCCGTACCTCTGTCACTAACTTAGGCACTTTCCAACTCATCACAGCTTCTACCTTGTGCGGATCAACACGAATACCCTCAGTTGATACAACATGCCCAAGGAAGACCACCTCCCTAAGCCAAAACTCACACTTACTCAGCTTGGCATACAACTGATTTTCCAGCAATGCTTGCAAAACAATTCTAAAATGTCTATCATGACACTCCTCGGTACGCGAATACACAAGGATATCATCGATGAACACCACCACAAATTGATCCAAAAATTCATGGAATACACGATTCATCATGTCCTTGAAAGCAGCAGGCGCGTTGGTCAAACCAAACGGCATCACTAAGAATTCATAATGTCTGTACCTCGTCTGAAAAGCTATTTTAGGTACGTCCACACCCATCACCTTCAGTTGATAGTACCCTGATCTCAAATCTATCTTAGAAAACACTGAGGCTCCCCGGAACTGATCAAAAAGATCATCAATTCTAGGCAATGGATACTTGTTCTTGATCGTCAACTTGTTCAGTTTCCGATAATCTATGCACATTCTCATTGTCCCATCTTTCTTCTTTACAAACAAGACTGGTGCACCCCAAGGTGACACACTTGACCGGATGAAACCTCGGTCCAACAAGTCCTGCAATTGCGTTTTCAACTCTTTTAACTCTTTGGGTGCCATGCGATAAGGAGCAATGGACACCGGAGTTGTATTCTCATACAACTCTATTCCAAACTCCACTTCCCTATTTGGTGGCAATCCAGGCAATTCTTCCAGAAAGACACCCAGAAAATCGCAAACAGTTTGGATGTCTTGCACCCGTACATCCTTGGTGCCAGGATTCATCACATAGGCAAGGTAAGCCTCGCAACCCAACCTCATCATTCGGTTTGCTTCCAAAGCCAAAATCACATTCGACAAGAATTTCACATTCTCGCCTACTACCACTACTTCATAATCATCGACTAACTTTAAGGTGACTCGCTTGACCTCAAAGTCAACCATCGCCCTATGCTCCGACAACCAATCCATGCCAAGGATTATATCAAATCCGTAGAAAGGTAACTCCATCAGATCCACCAGAAAAACATGACCTTGCACAGACAAAGGGCATCTCCTATACAACTTCCTAGTGACTACAGTCTCACCAAAGAAACTAGTCACTTGCATTCCTACTTCAAGCAACTCAACAGGTATATTAAGCAAATACGCATGCTCACTCAAGATATAAGAATGTGTGGATCCAGAATCAATCAAAGCCAACAAAGATAAAGACTGGAGAGCAAAGGTACCTACGATGACATCAGTATCATTGCGCTCCTCGCGCTGAGCATAAACCCTCGCTGGTCAACCTCCCTCAGGTCGAACAGCTACAACATGAGCAATACCTCGCTGCCCCTCATCTCTCCTCTGAAAGTTTCCACGGCCGCGCCCACGGCCTCTCTGAGGTGCAGCTACCACAGGAGCACGTCCCTGGCCACCACCAGCCAGCAAAGGACACTCCCTTCTCATGTGATCCGCCGAACCACAATTCAAACAAGAATTCCCTGTCACCACCACAGGAGCCTGAACCTCTCTAGCCATCTGAGGACAATCTCGCCTCAAATGATCCCTTGAACCACATGTCTAGCATGTATGCTGCTCAGATCTCACACGACCTCCCTGGGCCTGACCACCTCGACCCGAAGTACCACGCCTTCCTTCAGGCTGATATCTCCTATCACGCCCTCTTTTGTTCCGTCCACCTCCGGAACCGTACTCAGTTACTCTCTTACCAGAGCTAGAACCAACACCTCGAGACGACAATCCCAAGTTTTGCTCAATGTCCTTCGCTCGACAAACAAGCACATCAAAATCAGTGTAGTCTGCAGCCAACATGTTCGTCTTAACTTCCTGTACCAACCCGTACCGGAAGCGATCACATCGGTACCTCTCACTAGGTACCAGCTCAGGAGCATACTGGCTCAAGCGTACGAACTGGACCTCGTACTCGGCCACAGATAGGTTGCCCTGAACAAGCGACATAAACTCGTGTTTCTTTTCATCCAAGTATCTCACCCCTAGATACTTCCTCCTGAAGGCACCTCTGAAGAACTCCCAATCAACTTCATTGGGTTCCATACCAGTTGTGGTAGTCGTCCACCAGCTGTAGGCATCGCCTTGCAACAAGGATACTGCGCATCCTAACTTGCGCACATCATTACAGCCCATCTGATCCAAGATACGGATCGTACTCGCTAACCAAGCCTCGGACGCCTCAGGAGTCATACCAAAGAACTATACAACACCCAAGCTCCTCAACATTTCCAACGGTAAGCTTGTCTGCCCAACTGCAGGGGCCTGAACATGCGCTCCGGAAACAACAGCCTGAAACGCTCTGGTGATCGCCTGAACTAATGGTGCCAAATCACCCAACCCAGGACCAGCAAGTCCTTGCTGCACCTGCTCCCCACCTCCAGGTGGTGGCGGAGGAGGTAGATTCCTACCAGGAGGGACATCAGCCCCTTGTTCACCCTGCTCAGTTGCAGGTATTATCGTATTGGACCTCAACTCCCTTCTAGGTCCCATTTTGCTACTTAAAACAAAACAAAACAACAAACAAATCAAACCATTTATGCCAGCTGCAAGCAAGAATCCTAGTTTACAAAACATTTAGTTAGTGTAATAAGGCAATGGGTACCCCAATTTCCCTCAACATAACATACATGAAACATCATGTTCAACATGCTTTTCATCATCCAAAATCAGCACATAATGGCATTACATCATTGCCACACAATCACATTCATTCAACATGCGATTCACATAGATCAAGCATAGCATAAACTTCAAAATTCAACCAATCTCATGCTTTTCAAACATCATACTTCAACACATGCCAATTTCACATACCAACATTCCCAATTATTTCGCAACCTGGCTCTGATACCAACAAATGTAACCCCCTTAGCCTGGTCTAAACGTTTAACCCGAACTATGAAGATTACACAGGGAAAACCAAAGTCAACCCGAAAGTCAACCTTGATTTACAACCTTTTTTTTCTTTTCATCTTATCTAGATGCTCAATATTATCCTGTGTGTTCAGCAAGACACTCAGAAGGAAACGGCACAACGATCAGAGTTCAATTAAGGTTTCAATTGCATACATTTGACTTTTAGGGACCAAACTATAATTTTCATAAATTAAAAAGAATTTCAGGATTTTAAAGCTACTCGCCTTCAATTAGTCATGTAACATGCTTGCATGCAAAAATTCAACTCAAACGGACAATCCAAACTCATTCAATTAAGCATCCCACAATCCGGGACCAAAACGTAAGAAATAGAAATTTGCAACAGTTCAAAATTTAACTCCAACGGTCAGGCATTTCGATACGGATGACCCTGTACCGAAACAGTCGTTTCGAAACAGGATTAACCGTTTCGATTCTCGGGTACGTTCTGAGACCCGTATCGAAACACCCTCCTACAATAGCAAAACTGTTTCGATACGACACCACCCATTTCGAAACCTCTTAGCCATTTCAGGCCCCCGTTCCGAAACAGGCAAGGGCATTCCGATATGCCTTGCCCTGCAACAGCATATTTTGCTGGTTTTTCATGCCTTTTCGTATCCGAAACATGCCACGGCTTACACACAACTCACATATGCATCAAGGACCATATCTATGAATCAAAAACTAGAGTATAACATCAATCATGCAATCATAGGGACTAAAGGCATGCTTCCTAGTCCACCAAAATCACAACAAGCTATAACAACAATCAAACCAAAATCCAAACATCGAAGGCCATTTACAACACAAGTATAAGCAATCTAACATGTTCAATGTAAAGGGAAACATCCTTAAATATTCCAAAGTATAAATCCCACCCATTGCCTTTTATTACACCGGGGTAAAGCCACATACTTTGTAAGGTCAAAAGCTTCGATTCTTCTTGCTTACTCGCTGCCTCAAAAGCCTAGTTTTCTGCATTGATGAAACAAAATAGCGTAAGCACAAAGCTTAGTGAGGACCGCTGTGCAACATTCATCAATACACTTCACATTATTGGCAAAACCACCATTTTCCAACTCATGCCTTTTCATAAAACATGCATTCACAAGACATCAAAGCACTTTAAACACATATTCATATGCATCATTATTAAACAGCAAATAAACCTTTGCTCATGCTTTACCAAGCATCTCATGCATCCTTGCATCATTTACAAGCATCTCATGCTTCACATTATTCATTTAAATTATATTGGCTCGCAAGTGATAATCCATAAATCATTTCAACATATGACACAATCAGATACGCGGATTACAAGCGTTGTCCCTCACGCTTCATACAAACTACCGAACTACTCAAGGTGGAGATTAATGGTACAATCAAAACCCCTCAACATCACTCATCGGTAGTTGTATAATTCCACTAACGAGAGTATGGGACACATACACAAGACTCACACACGGGACTAACCATTCACCGTTGTGATCTTAACCTCAATCGTTAGGGTACTTGGATGGAGATTATGGCACAATTACAACCCCTCGACATCCAAGGCGAATTTATTCACGGTGCACCATATCCTATAGCCAGCTAACTATATCTGATTAAAGTAACCAAAAACCATTTTCATCACTTGCCAATGTAATCATTTAACCACATTAATCCACTGTTTTACAAGCATAACCACAATGCCACTTTCACAAGCATCACATGCTTAAAATCATATGCATTCAACACATGCAAACCAAGGATCACTTACCTAGTGCATCCTTAACATAATGGCATTAAAATCCAGCATTAAACTATGCTTAAACATGCTTAAAAATAGTAAACAAATCCACACTCACTTCAAGTGCAATTTCAGCAAATATAGCACATTACCAAGAGAGGGATTTACGAATCACTTACTCTTGAGCTTAGCTAAGTGTATCAAACTTACACTAAGCTCTTAAGACCACGCTCAAAGCGTTACAAAGCAGGAAATTACATTTCCACTCACCGATACGCGAAGCCTTGCTCGCCGACACGAAAATTACCCCTCCGGAGCCTCCAAAACCACCTCGCTTGCTTCTGAATCAAGATCACTTGTTTTCACATCATCAAAACAGAGATCTAAATGCATTAAAATGCATTCTAACACCAGCAACAATCCCCAACTCATTGTTCACCCAAACTATACCAATTTACCCATCCAAAACAACCGAAAACTCTATCGATTGCTTCCTAAACCAAGCCCAGCCAACATACATCACTTCCAAACAATTATCAACATCAAAACACATCTAAAAAACAATCTAATTCATCCTTATACCTCCGGCAAGCAAGATTCCATCATTTTACCCCAAAATCTCACCTAAAACAACCAAGAAACTCAAGGATCTCAAGGATTTCGGGATCTATGTTATCAGCACATCATTTTAACATATAAATCAACTTAAAACTCAATTAAAATCAACATAAAACATAGCCCAACTCATCAAGTCCAAAAATCAATAATCACATCACAATTTTGCAAGATTTTGCTCTTAAATCAAAACTATAATCAAAATTCAGTTAAAAATCATAAATGAGAGTCAATAATCTTGGGAATTTCAATAAAGAACCTATATTGAAGGTTAAGAACGGGATTTACCTCCAATCCTTGCTCCCTTGACAATTTGGCAAGTTTTCCCTCCAAAAATCTTGAAGAAAAAGAAGTGAATCTTTGAAAAAGAGTTTAGAGAAGAATAGAGGAATTTGAGAGAAAAGAAATCTGATAAAAAGTTGTTTGACAAATGTTTTTGGTTGAAATGAGAGAGGGAAAAGTAGTTATGTGATTAAAACCTCTCTAATTTTCCATTTATTTAATATTTAATTAAAACCATTTTAATTCCTTTATTAAAAACACATGTCAAATTGAAGGAAGGCTAAATTGCACAAAAGATCCCTAAAGATTCTAAGATTTTGACTCTTTTCTTGAAAATAGCATTTTTCCATAGTTTTAAAACTTTACAATTTGGTCACTACTCAAAATGTCCATTTTCCAAAACCCTTTTTGTAAAATTGATTTGATCCACCTCTTAAATATATTTTTAGAAGATTTTAGCAATTTTACCATATTTTTATCCTACCCCGATCCTTGATTTCCTTAAATCCCCTTACACGATTTGAACCATTCTCGACCGGTCCGATCCGATGTCTAAAACACCCAGGCCCAAAACCAGGGCATTACAAGACCAACCTATAAAATGCATTCATTTCATTAATTTTTCTATCTCATCTTTTTACCAAGTGAATCTTCATTTGATAAAAAAAATTTAATTTTGATTTACAATAAATATGATTGAAGATTCACTTGGTAAAAAAATAAGATGGAAAAAATTAATGAAATAGATGCATTTTATTGGTTGGTCCCATGAATGACGTGACAGGAAGGACCCATAATAGTTTCTCATTATTTAACTCGTTTAACTTTTATTGTCCTTAATCACATTAACCGTCGTTAAATGAGCTATCAAATAAATTTTAATAACTTGAATTTTCTTTCTCAATATTTCACGGCGTTTCTTATGTATTGAAATATTTAATACAAAAATTTGAACCTTAAACATAAAAATTAGAGAAAATACTCTATGCATTGTTTTTTAGGTTTACATGTTAGGGTTTAGATTTTTAGTGGTTAGGTTTTAAGGTTTTAAAATAAATTTTATGGTTCAAAGTTCAGAATATAAGAGTTAGGATTTAGAATCCCTAAAAAGTATATTTGGTAACTTTAAAAGTCTGCTTGTGAAAAATAAACTTTTCAATGTCGTTACATCAAATAATTAACTATAAAAAACATTCATGAAGTCAACAAATAACTATTATTTAGTTTCACAATAATAAAAATACTTATGGACCCTACCACATATAAAATTTAAAACCTAAATTATTACACAAGTATATCTATTTCTAAGCCAAAATCTAGACCCTACCACATAAACTGTAAGGGTAAAAAATTATTACACAAGTATGTGTATTTTCAAACTAAAATCTAAAATCAAAATTTTTAACCCTAAACTTAAACCTTAAATTCTAACTATGAACCCTAAATTCTAGACCCTACCACATAAACTGCTAACCTCTAAACCCTAATGTAACCCCTTAGACCCACCTATACGTTAATATGAATCCTAGGAAGTCACATTAGGGTCACCGAAGTGACCCACGTTAAAATTTCAAATAAACAAATTACTAAACCGTTAAACTCATAAATCAAATTGAATTAAAAAACAATTTCAGAAATCATTCAGACAATAAAACAAAACCATGATACAAGTTGCGAAAACAAGTTTCAGACTCATATATATAACACAAGACGTGACACACATGCCCCCTAGTTACACAGATACCATACTCCACGAGCAAGCCGAAGAAACTTCCATACCGACATTGATAGATGCGACATGTCTGAACTTTTACAATGAGATGGTAAAAACAACATGAGCTTGTGAAAAGCTCAGTAATACAAAACTACCAAAAATATGCTATAAGTACATGCATATATATGGTAGGCATGATGTCATGATATTCCATGCAGCAACAAACTCCATGTGACTCGCTATTTCAATATAGCGTATATGAGGGAAACGAGAATTGTTCTGAATTCAATCGCTAGGTATCAAATGAGAGCTTAACGTTCACAGAGTCAGTAGGGTGGTGAATTGAGTGTATTGAATCAAGAAGCCTAGTGTGTTCCGATAAGTGCAGATCAAACATGCATAAGTGCATATCATTCATATCATATGAACACATAACAATGCAATGTTCAAGTTCATACAAGGGTTTACTAGTAACTACCCTCCATCCTTACACCAAATGCAGTCCCCAGAACTGCATCCATAAGGACTTACCTAAGGCTCGATGGGCATAGGTGCCACCTAAGGGGCTGCCTTAGGTCCATAAGGATTTACCCGTGCTAAAGCATCAGAACCTACCCAATGGGAGACTTTGAGTCCATAATGATTTACCAGCTGGATCAGGGTTGTACCAACAGAGACTTCATACCATAACCCAACAGTATACCCCAGGTAACAATCGGTACTAATATTCTAGACATGAGTAACAGAATACATATGACAGACATATTCTATTTAGAGTATCAGAAATGGAAGATTAATGCTTTTGACAAATAAATGGGCATACCATTGAGCAGAGCAGACAATATCATTTTTCATCATGCAAACAGAGTGTACCATCATAGATTACACTACCGATTCTATCAGACAGACAGACAATATTATCAAAGATCAAGCAGCCACATAGCACAATTACATATCATGTATATAGATCGAGCGGACATACAATGGTTAGGCAGAGTATGATATCATCTATCTAGTTCATCATTTCAACAAGCATATCATCGTTCATAATTAAATCATTAGATTGTTTACTAATGTGTAATAATCATACAATGCATACAACTGAATGAAGCGCACATAGAACATACTGGATATATCAATTTTATTTCTCGGGGATACTTGATATTTACGGAATGAGACACATTGAACTTTTGGCAATTTAAACGAATTTCAAAAACAATGTCCCTATTAAATAGGATTCGTACCTTCGGCTCAAATCAAACATTTCAAGAATTTATAAATCAGATTCTTCAAATTTAGATATATCATGAACGATTTAGTCATTTAAGCCCACGAGAGCATTATGGTCATTTCGACGCTCATGGGCATTTTGGTAAATTATACTAGCAATAAATAAATAGTGATTCGCAGAACTCGGGAATTCTGTTTGGTCATCAGTTTTTCTAACAATGCATTCGAGAATTTTTGTATCAAGATCTTTCAGTTTATCAGATATTTCAAGGGATGCTCCAACCATTTTGGTCAACGGGGCATTTTAGATATTTGACTAGCATGGCAATTTTATAATATAACACAATCATAACATAATGACGATTGTAATGCTTAGGGCTCCAACGGTTTATCAAGCCACTAAAATTCATTTAAAGCAGCCTATCCCAACCTGGCAGTACTCACCGACATTCAAATGTGAGAAATTTTCATGTATCATGACTTGACATCGACTGTATCGTATGTCTGATCGGTCGCCTTCATACTTCACTATAAGGCTTAGCTTTGAGTAAACAAATATATAATCCATGTGAATCTTCCAACCTTACATTGAAATCATGAGTGATGGACATACATGAGTGTGCTTCCTAACACTTATGGGCACTTTAGCCCTTAAAGTCTTATTAGAAAATCCCAGAATTTCATCAAAAGCATAACTGCCTAATTAACTCAAGAGGGCATTTCAGTCATTTTGGAAGTTGGGATAAATCCACCATTTTTTGTTAATTTTACTATTTAGCACCTTCATCATTTACGTACTCGATAGAGATTAAGTCGTTCTAATCCCTTCGGCCCTTACAGTCGGTTCATTCATTTTAAAACTTGGGGATATAATTTTCATTTTGATTAATTAAGAATTTCGGTTCTCGAGGGCACTACAGTCTTTTTGGTCATTACGATCATTCCAATTAATTCATTCGTTACTGTCGTAAAGATCAACTCAGGAATACAACAATATTTCCTGTAAATTCACCTTTATGTGTTATACCTTCATGTGTTATACAGAGCTCGGGGGAAAATCCAAGTTTCTTTTAGTATCACACGCATTTGAATAATGATGTCAGAGTCTTTTCCAATAGAATATACATCTTAGGTAGGGTAATTGTTCAATCAAGTCGAATGTAGATTCCGGGTCATTTCCTTTATTAGGGGCAGTTTAGTCATTCTTATACCTTAAGGGTATTTCTGTAATTTCATATCCAATATCCTTTACTCCATATTATGGGCATTGATTAGACACTATTGATCGAGTTGCGGATTTAACTGTATTATTTATTACTATTAGAACTTTCGATACTTCTAGTCTATTAATATTCTTATTCGAATATTTTGGTTTTAATAATTTCTATACTTATTTTTCGTATCTGATTCGGCTTAAGCAGAGTTCACAATACACTTCATCATAAGCATGCATACGTTAACCAGATATCAACATGTTCATAAAGCATACAAGGGGTAATATTGTATCACCTTAAATCCTTGTTATATCGGTCGATCCTTGAAACTGACATTCGAACACACTTGAACCCGAATTTGATTCCCCTCAACATATCGTATTCAAGGAACCGTGAATACCTTCAATTGCACAATATCCCATTTTAGTCCTTATTCATGGTACTCTTAACTAAATAAATAAATACATATACAAGCTCAGGTTTAAGGTCAGATTCGGAGGCTTTTGGGTCTGAATTTTGCGAAAAGGGCTTCAAAATCGGACTCAAGACGTCGAAAAACATAAGATAGGGCTTTTCGAAAATTTTGACTTTTTGGTCAAAGTCACCGGTCAACACTGACATCATCATCGGTCAACGATGACATCATGCTGACATCACTGGTCAACTCGGTTGACTCGACTAAGTCAACTCGGACGAGTTGACTTGAATGAGTTAACTCACTGGGTTGACTCAGTTAACGATTTGATGGGTCGGGTGTCGGGTTCGGGTCGGGTCAAGTACGAGTTGGGTCGACTGGGCTGACCGGTTCAACCGGTTCAGTTGGCTCTTACCCCAAAGCTCAGAATCGACGGAAGGTCGCCGGTAAAGTCACCGAAGATGTCGAAATCAATGTTTTTCACCTGAAAATAAACGGATAGGTGATTACACGATTTTTCCCAAATACACACGATCAAAATTTCACCAAAATTAGACCGGAACTCACCAAAATAAACCCAAATGGCCAGAAGATACGTAGCTCCGGTGAGGCGTTAAACGTTGACGGACCGATGGTCGAAAACCTAGTTTTTCCTCGCCTCGACATGAGAAGTTTGCTGATGGTGGCGGCGCGACAAAATGATGGCCGTGTTGGTCGGAATTGGATGAGCGACGTTTGGGTTTCCGTCGAATATTCAACCGGCTATCCAAGGTGAACAGGGGCATTGATGAGAGCGTGGCTGACAGCGTCGGGTTCGGCCGGAAGCGGCGTCTCGATCAGCGGTGACGGTGCACGCCACGGCTGGGTGGTGACAAAGATCGGGATGGTGGGCGGCAAGAGAAGTTCAAAGGGTTTGGGGAAAAAATCTCGATATTTTCTTAGATCTGACACATTAATGACAAGCTGGGGGTTGGTTAGATTTATTTGATTTTGGGTATACCCACTTAACATAACTTAAATAAAAGATGGTGGAAACAAGGACTAAAAGACGGCTTAGCTTAGTTGGTTAAGGCATTTGGTTTACATACCCAAGGTTAGAGGTTTAACACCTCATGGCAGCACATATATCATTTTCATTTCTTTTTTTTTAACATGCCAAAACTCAGGGTGTTACAACTCTCTCCCTCTTAAGAGAAATTTCGTCCTCGAAATTTACCTGAGCCAGAGGGATACAAAAGCTGCTTTTCATCCCCTTCATGTACTAAAACAATTCCATCAGAGTATCCTTGTTTTCTCAGGATTCTCAGACGATCACTGATCAATATGGTAGTGTCCTCAGTCACCCAAATTGTCTTTGGACCCAAAGTTATCCCATTATACATCAAAGAACAACCAATCAAAATACAATAATATGAATTCATACAGAACTTACGATGTTAAACGAACACTGGTAACATAATTGTTATTATAATGGCCTTAGACATGGGTCAGAATCTTCCCGACTACCACCGAAGTCAACTTTACAATCTTGAAGTATTTCCTCTATAATCTTAATCATTCTACTAGGTTGAATATCAATTTACAGATGAAAATTTGTACCTGAAATCCAAACGAGTAATCAAGGCTTCCAACATAGCTTTCCAGAATTAAGACGTAACACCGAATGTCAGTCAGGGATGATATTTATAACTATACAACATGCCAAACTTCCAGGAAAGTCTTTCTCCAAACCAATCCAACATAACCAAGGTTTTAAATGATTGGCACTTACCTTCAGCGTAAAGGTAATGCAACTGTTTCCTTTGTGTATAACGGAGTGACTACCGAGTTTACTCTTTCGCCGGGTTCGTAGACACCTTTCTTTAAAATTCATAATGCTTTTATTAAATTTTCATCGGGATATTTTCAAACATAATTATCATCACTGACTAGCCTTACGTGAAATCTTATATCGATTACCTTACATGATCAAACCTTTATTCTCTATCTAATTCAGGTCTTCAATTTCACACGCGTTAACCATCTCAATTTCTTTAGCCAGTTTCAAATCCATCAAGTTAATCGAATTCACAGACGAATGTTCTAGACATTCCATACCAGTATGATTCGAGATACAGCGGACAGAAAACTTAGGTTTACTTATTTCAGAAAAAGAATTCGACATCAGAGTTTCAGCTCGGGGGAGTACGGTTATGCTAGGGGCACGTACAGACCAGACACCCTATGACAAATGATCAGCCGATCTACCCAGAAAGACACAACTCTAAGCTCTAATACCACTAAATGTAAACCCCTAGACCCGTCTATGCGTTAATACGAATCCTAGAAAGTCACATTAGGGTCACCAAAGTGACCCACGTTAAAATATCAAATAAACAAATTGCTAAACCGTTAAACTCATAAATCAAATTGAATTAAAAAAAATTTTAAAAATCGTTCAGACAATAAAACAAAACCATGATACAAGTTGCGAAAACAAGTTTCAGACTCATATATATAACATAAGACGTGACACACATGCCCCCTAGTTACACAGATACCATACTTCACGAGCAAGCCGAAGAAACTCCCATATCGACGTTGATAGATGTGACATGTCTGAACTTTTACCATGAGACGGTAAAAATAACATGAGCTTGGGAAAAGCTCAGTAATACAAAACTACAAAAAAAATATGCTATAAGCACATGCAGAAATATGGTAGGCATGATGTCATGATATTCTATGCAGCAGCAGACTCGATGCGACTCGCTATTTCAATATAGCGTACATGAGGGAAACGAGATTTGTTCTTAATTCAATCGCTAGGTATCAAATGAGAGCTTAACGTTCAGAGAGTCAGTAGGGTGGTGAACTGAGTGTATTGAATCAAGAAGCCTAGTGTGTTCCGATAAGTGCAGATCAAACATGCATAAGTACATATCATTCATACCATATGAACACATAACAATACAATGCAATGTTCAAGTTCATACAAGGGTTTACTAGTAACTACCCTCCATCCTTACACCAAATGCAGTCCCCCAGAACTGCATCCATAGGGACATACCCTAGGCTCGATGGGCATAGGTGCCACCTAAGGGGCTGCCTTAGGTCCATAAGGATTTACCCGTGCTAAAGCATCGGAACCTACCCAAGGGGAGACCTTGAGTCCATAAGGATTTACCAGATGGATTAGGGTTGTACCAACAGAGAGTCAGAGACTTCATAACATAACCCAATAGTATACCCCAGGTAACAATCGGTATTCAGATTAGGGTTGAACTTTTGGCAATTGAAACAAATTTCAAAAACAAAGTCCCTATTAAATAGGATCCGTACCTTCGGCTCAAATCAAACATTTCAAGAGTTTATACATCAGATTCTTTGAATTTAGATATATCGTGAACAATTTAATCATTTAAGCTCACGAGGGCATTATGATCATTTCGACGCTCATGGGGCATTTTAGATATTGGACTAGCATGGAAATTTTATAATATAACACAATCATAACAGAATGGCGATTGTAATGCTTAGGGGCTCCAACGGTTTATCAAGCCTTTAAAATTCTTTTAAAGCAGCATATCCCAACCTGGCAGTACTCACCGACATTCAAATGTGAGCAATTTTCATGTATCATGACTTGACATCGACTGTATCGTATGTCTGATCGGTCGCCTTCATACTTCACTATAAGGCTTAGCTTTGAGTAATCAAACATATAGTTCATGTGAATCTTCCTACCTTACATTGACATCATGAGTGATGGACATACATGAGTGTGCTTCCTAACACTTAGGGGCACTTTAGCCCTTAATGTCTTATTAGAAAATCCAAGAATTTTATCAAAAGCATAACTGCGTAATTAACTCAAGAGGGCATTTTAGTCATTTTATAAATTGGGATAAATCCACCATTTTTGTTAATTTTACTATTACGAACCTCCATCATTTACGTACTCGGTAGAGATTAAGTCGTTCTAATCTCTTCGACCCTTACAAACTGTTCATTCATTTTAGAACTTGGGGGTATAATTGTCATTTTGATTAATTAAGAATTTCGGTTCTCGAGGGCACTACAGTCTTTTTGGTCATTACGATCATTCCAATTAATTCATTTGTTACTATCGTAAAGATCGACTCAAGAATACAACGATATTTCCAGTGAATTCACCTTCATGTGTTATACAGAGCTCGGGGGAAAATCCAAGTTTCTTTTAGTATCACACGCATTTGAATAATGATGTCGGAGTCTTTTCCAATAGAACATACATCTTAGGTAGGGTAATTGTTCAATCAGGTCGAATGCAGATTCCGGGTCATTTCCTTTATTAGGGGCAGTTTAGTCATTCTTATACCTCAAGGGCATTTCTATAATTTCATATCCAATATCCCTTACACCATATTCTGGGCATTGATTCTTGACACTATTGATCGAGTTGCGGATTTAACTGTATTATTTATTACTATTAGAACTTTCGATACTTATGGTCTATTAATATTCTTATTCGAATATTTTGGTTTTAATAATTTTTATACTTATTTTTCGTATCTAATTCGGCTTAAGCAGAGTTCACAATACACTTCACCATAAGCATGCATGCGTTAATCGGATATCAACATGTTCATAAAGCATACAACGGGTAGTATTGTATTACCTTAAATCCTTGCTATATCGGTCGATCCTTGAAACTAACATTCGAACACACTTGAACCCAAATTTGATGCCCCTCAACATATCGTATTCAAGGAACCATGAATACCTTCAATTACACAATATCCCATTTTAGTCCTTATTCATGGTACTCTTAACTAAATAAATAAATAAATATACAAGCTCGGGTTTAAAGTCAGATTCGGAGGCTTTTGGATCAGAATTTTGTGAAATGAGCATCAAAATCGGACTCAGGACGTCGAAAAACATAAAATAAAGGTTTTTCGGAAATTTTGACTTTTTGGTCAAAGTCACTGGTCAACGCTGACGTCATCACCGGTCAACGATGATGCTATGCTGACATCACTGGTCAACTGGGTTGACTCAACTGAGTCAACTCAGACGAGTTGACTCACTTAGTTGACTCGGGCGATTTGACTCAAACGGTTGACTCAGTCAACGGGTTAACGGGTTAGGCGTCGGGTTCGGTCGGACACGGGTCAGGTCGGGTACGGGTTGGGTCGACTAGGCTAACCGGTTAAACCGGTTCAATTGGCTCTTACCCCAAAGCTCATAATCGACGGACGGTCGCCAGTAAAGTCGCCGGAGTTGCTGAAATAAATGTTTTTCACCTGAAAATAAACGGATAGGCGATTACACAATTGTTCCCAACTACACACAATCAAAATTTCACCGGAATTACACCGTAACTCACCAAAACGAACCCAAACGTCCAGAAGATACGTAGCTCCGGCGAGGCGTTAAACGTTAACAGACCGGTGGTTGAAAACCTGGGTTTTACTCGCCTCGACACGAAGAGTCTGCTGATGGTGGCGGCGCGACAAAATGACGGTCGTGTTGGTCGGAAACGGATGAGCGACGTTTGGGTTTCCGTTGAACATTCAATCGGCTCTCCACGGTGAACGGGGGCTTGGATAAGCGCGTGGATGACGGCGTCGGGCTCGGCCGGAAGCGGTGGCGGTGCACGCCACGGCTGGGTGGTGACAGAGATCGGGATGGTGGCTGGCAAGAGAAGTTCAAAGGGTTTGGGGGGAAAATCCCAATGTTTTCTTAGATCTGACACATTAATGACAAGCTGGGGGTTGGTTAAATTTATTTGATTTTGGGTATACCCACTTAACATAACTTAAATAAAAGCTGGTGGAAACGAGGACTAAAAGACGGCTTAGCTCAGCTGGTTAAGGCCTTTGGTTGAATGCATTATGCACATCCAATCGATGAAGAGGCCAGTCGAACATCACAGCAAGGGACAAAACAGTGTGACCATCTTGGCCACAAGGGAAAAGGTGTCACCATAACCAATACCTTCCCGCTGTGTAAACCCCTTGGCAACAAGGCGAGCTTTATACCTTTCAAAAGCTCCAGATGCCTTGTATTTAACACGGAAGACCCACTTGCAACCAATGAGGTTCTTGCCTGGAGGTAAGGGAACAACTACTCATGTATCATTACACTCTAATGTTGATATTTCTTCTTTTATAGCCTGAATACACAAAGGATTTTTAATAGCTTCGAAATAAGAAATGGGTTCAACGATGGAGGAGGTGGAAAAAGAAAATTTGGGTGTGAGGTGGTAAATGAGAATAAGAAATGCAAGCAGAAATAGGATACTTCCCTGGAAAGACAGAGTTTGAAGAAGATTGGTAGGGATCAACAAAATCTTGTAACCAGGAAGGAGGTTGAATCACTCGTGAAGACTTTCAAACAATAGGTGCTTGGATAGTTTGTTGAACATAAGGTTGAACAGGAGCAGAAGGAGGGTCATGAGGGTTAGAAGGTTGAATAGGAGCATATAAAGGTTCAGACCCAAGAACATGACTATGAGGAGAGAGACAATCAGAGATGGGATTAGATGAAGGTTGTTGAATATCCAAAATAGGAGAAGAACTGGAATGTAACGCCCCGATTTTGGGTCTAGAGGTTTTAAGGGCAGTTTAGGGTCCGATGAATCTAGATTAGAGATCTGGGTCAGTTCGGAGTTGGTTCAGGGAAATCTTAGTTCAGGATGTGATAAAATTATGAGAAAAATTGCTTAAATCTTATAAAAATATATATTGAAGGTTGGTAAAATCAATTTTTGAAAACGATTCTTAGAAAATCAAGATTTCGAAAAGTGGCCATTTTGTAAAAAGTGAAAAATTAGTTTTTTAGGACTAAATTAAAAAGGGGGCAAGACTTAGAATATTTAGGGAGCTTACATGTGTTTAAAAGCATTATCCCTTAATTTTACCAATTTTAAGATAGCATTATTAAAAAGAAATAAAAAGTAAAAAGCTTTTAATTAAAAAGGATTTTTTTAGATCAAAAGGATTTTACGTAACTTTCATTTCCTCACTTTCTAAAAAGCCAAACACCTTCTTTTCTCTCAAATATATCAGATCCTATCACCTTTTCCTCTTTCTTTTGATTTCCTAAAAGTGATCTACCAATTTAATCAATGGAGCTTTGAAGTTTTCTTGCAAAATCATTGTCAATTGAGGGAAAATCTAAGATTGGAGGTAAGAGCTTATCAAACCTTTAATCAAGGTTCTTTAATGAAATTCTCAAGTCTTGTGCTTCCTAAATATATTTATTAATTGAGTCTTATGATTTGATTAATGAAAAATTAGTTAAAATAGCTTTAATTGATGATTTTCTAGGTATTTCGTTGGGCACTATTTTGATTGTTTTGGGAATGAATTTAAAGTTGTTTTTGATGTTAAATGATGTTAAAGTAAAGGCTTAATCATAATAATCTCGGTTTAGGTTGGATATCTAATAGTTTAGATTGTTAGTTAAGGGTTTTTGGCTTGGAAATGTGAATCTGGTGTTGCTGGGAGTTATTAGGTTGTTTTTTATTGTTGATTGATGGTTAAAAGTGAATGGAAGTGATGGATTTTGGCTGGGTTAAGTTTCGAGTAAGATCGATTGAGTTTTCGGTTGTTTCAGATAGGCTTTAAAGTGCTTTTGGGTAGAGCAGCGGGTTATTAGTGTTTGCTGGTGGTTTTAATGCATTATGAAACACTAATCCTCTGTTCTTGTATGGTATAAATAGGGGAGGTTACATTGGAAGCAATCGGTGGAGAACAAGGGGCTTCGGATGCTTACATTCGCGTTGGTGAATCTTGGTTTCGCGAGTCGGTGAGTGGAAATGAGTTTTCCAGCTTTGAAACACTTAAAAGGTGGTTTTGGGAACTTAGTGTAAGCTTGAAATGCTTTACTAAGTTCTGAAGTAAGTAAAGTCATTTTCTCCCTCGGATTGTGCTATTATGAGTTTGTTGATGCGCTTGATTTTAAATGTGTTTCACCTACTTTTTAAAGCATGATTTAAAGTAAGAGATTTACTGTTTATAATGTCATATTGATGAAGGATGCACATGGTAAGTGATCCTTGTATGTATATGCTTATACATGTTTAATGAAGCATGGTTTGATGCTTGGAAATATGGCTTTTGGTAATGCTTTGAAAACAGTGAGGTTTGTGCTAAATGTGAATTATATTGGCAAGTGACGTTGTGAAAAATGGTTTATAAATGGAATCGGATATAGTTAGCCAAATATAGGATTGAGTGCACTATAAACAAGTCTCCTTGGATGTTGAGGGGTTGTGAGTGTACCGAATACTCCATCCAAGTACCCTAACAATTGAGGCAATTGAGTTGTGTCTTGTCTCTCGTTAGTGGGGTTATACATCTACCGATGAGTGGTGTTGAGAGGTTGTAAGGTACCGAATACTCCACCACGGGTGTCACAACGGTGGAGGGTAGCTCCTGTGTCTGAACCTTGAGATGTCGGTGAGAATGTATGAAGTGTTGGGACAACTCATAGGAATCCGTGTATCTGATGTGACTTTGAGAAATGAAAATGTTGATGATCACTTGTGAGCCAATATAATTGATAAAGTATTATGAAATTGTTAATTATGCATGTTATGTGAATGCATGTATTACTCATTAAGCTTTGTATATGGTAGCTATGTATGGGAAGGCTTAAGTTGAGTGTTAGCAATGGATTTGCTGTTTAGTTCATAATACTTGTTGCATGAAGTTTAACCAGCTAATTTTGTTAAGGAATGTGCATGGTTTTAAAGAAGGCATGATGGTTTTCAAATGATTCTTATCAAATTGAAACGGGATTTCAATGTGGTCATGCAAATGGTTTTAATGTATTGATGGTGTTTTGGTTTTGAGCACTCCTCGCTAAGCTTGTATGCTTACACTCTCTTTTGTCCATCAATGCAGATAATTAAGTACTTAGACGCAGGACCTTGCAAGGGGATTGTAAGAGACTTCGCTTGAATGTATGTTTCGTTTATGGACTAGAGTAATAAGGGCAATGGGGGTTCTATGGTCTATTTGGGTGATGTGTAGGAACACACATTTTAAGCATGTTTGCTTTATGGTTTTATACTTGTAAAAGGCCTTTATTTGATGGATTGTTCATTGGTTTGGGTTTTGACTCTTGAGTGGCTTACTAGGTTGCATGCCTATAGTTTACCATTGATGCAATTTTTCATGATTTGTTGTTGAATATGCCATGAATGTGTGAGGATTGATGCTTGAAAATGATGTTTGTATGTTGGAAGCATGTTGGATTGGTTTAGGATTGATTTAAGTGTGAAAAACCAGCAAAAAGTGTCATTACAGGCCCAGGTGTTTCGGTACACTTGAGTCTGTACCGAAACAGTGAGCCTGAAATAGCCTAAGGGTTTCTAAACAGGGTAGGTCTGTTCTGGTACGTTTTGCTACTTTAAACCTCAATTTCGAAACACCTCCAAGGTGTTTCGATACGGGCTCGTGTTCTAAGCCAGGTGAGCCTGTTTCGATACACCAGTTTCGATACAAGGTTAGCCTGTACCGAAACGGTTGTCAGTTATCTTAGTTGATGGAATGTTCTAAAGTTCTGCTTCTTTATGTTTTTGTCCCTAAATGATGTGGATGCAATTAAATGAGCATGAATGCTTATTTTGAGTTTATTTTTGACAGAGTTTCATGTAAAGTGACTAATTAAAGGTTGGTAGCTTACTATTGGCAAAAGTCCCTATAATTTTATAAAATTATAAAATGGTCCCTGAAATCGTAATTGAATGCAATCAAGCCTTAATCTTTGTCTGTTTGAGTTCTGAGTGTACCGCTACGAAGATAAACACTTAGGATTTTAACCAGCATCTAGAAAAGATAAAAAGAAAAAAATAGGGTCGTTTATTGTAGTAAACTTCACGATTTACTTCAATATTCCCCGTGTGACCCGTTCAGTTCGGTCTACCGCCTAGGCCAGGTCGAGGGGGTTACATTTGATGGTATCAAAGCTAGGTTTTGAAAGATTGGGATGATGGTAAGTTGATGTGATGTGATTTCAAGTGATTGACGATGTTTGCTTTCTACGGTGATTGTTATAACCACGTTGATGATGATCAAATAATATTGATGTCATGCATGATGGTTGCGATGTATGTGTTAATTGTTATATGTGTGTTGTGGTGGATACAGTCGTGTTGATTGATATGTATGGTGATTGCTATATGCATGTTGGTTGAGTTATTCTATGGGGAGTAAGTTTTTGAAAGATCGGGATGTTCGTAAGCTGCTATAGTGATGTTGAGAAACAAACCCGTTGATTGTTATGCACGGTGTGTGTGATACGTGTTATGATTTTTTCATGCTATGTTTGGGGAAAGTCGAGATCCCTATTGCCTTATTCCTATCGTAAAGTGTTTTAAAATTGAATTCGAAGTCTTGGATCCTTGCTCGAAGTCGGCCTGAATGTTTTATTTTTGTTAGTTTATTATCATACCTTAATTATAATAGCACAATAAACTTGGGAGAGAGTAGCAATCTGGTATGATTGTTGTTGTCGTTGGGCAAAGGGTAGAGGAGTGTGTAAAGTCTCCTAGGGGTTTGACGCCCCGATATAAGTACAACATGTGTTGATTGGGCCAGTGTGGATGACATGGCGCCTGAGACATAGGCGTTGCTCGGAGCTTGAGAAGCTGTTAATGCTGGAGTGAATGAGACTACACTAGCTGTTGGACGATTGTGAGCTGTTGTTAGAACATTTACATAATTTGGAGAGGTTGAGCTCGAGGGTTGTCACTTGAGGTATCTGTGGAGTGGATGGCCTGTAATAATTGGATTATAGAACAAATGTGGTGTAATGATGCCCATAGAGGAAAGATTAGTTGTATCTCAGTCATAAGAAGATGTGTACAGTTGGTGGACAACTGTGGTTGTGGGCATGGAGCCCGATGTTGTGACGTGGGAGTTCTTTCGAGCTATCTTTAAGAAGAAGTATCTGAGGATTAGATACTCGTTTGACATGAAATGTGAATTCATGGCTTGGGTTTGAAACTGTAAGTTTGTAGTCGAGTTTGAGGCACAGATTGTTTATTTGAGCAAGTATGCTCTTAGATTGGAACTGGATGTGAGACATCGATGTGATTGACTCTTTTATGGATTGGTACATGATTTTAGACTATATATGTTGTTTTAATGGCTACACCGTTTTCAACGTGTTGGTCACACGGGCGAAGTGCACTAAGCAGAACCTGGGTTTGTCAATTCGTGTGAGAGGTTCTAGCTCTGGAAAGAGAGAGTTGCAGACTCTGGTTTTAACAGTAGTCAGTATAAGAATAGTCATAGAAAAAGGTATCGCCTTAGTTGAGACGAGGTTGTGGTGATGTTGGACAAGAACCTGAGGGTCAGTGTGTCAAGGCTTGAGTGGCATGTGATACCTATTAGGTATGTGGATCGCGTGACCACGTAGGGCGAGATTGTCCACATTTGGTTGGTGAGGTATAGCTTTCTGCACTTGTTGTTGTTTTGGGAATTGTGGCTTGAACGATTGTTCCAAAAGTGTTATATATGGGAATGCAAGTAGCTAGCTCTTTTGGTGAAATTGTTATTACGAGAAGGTTGTATAGGCGATTTCCTTTATCTGTCCAAGACCATGTGTTTTTGGTTGATATAATGGAGTTGCCTTTTTATAGTTTTGATGTAATCCTTGGAATGGATTGGTTGACCAAGCATAGGGCTGTGGTCGATTTTGATGTTAAGCGGGTTACCTTGAAACTTGTTGATGATTACGAAGTGATGATCGTGGGCGAGAATGTGAAATTCTTGTCCAGTGCAATTTCGGCTCTTGAAATGAATCGTATGATGGAGTTACGTTGTGAAGCTTTCTTAGCTTATGTGATGAATCCTGGTACAAAGGAGGTACGAGTACAAGACATAAGAACAGTATGTGAGTTTCTGAGTGTCTTTAAGGAAGATTTGCTTGGTTTGCCACCGAATAGAGAAGTTGAGTTTGGTATTGAGTTGTATGAAAATACGACTCCAATGTCTATTTATCCTTATCGGATGGCACCTAAGGGGTTGAAGGAGTTAAAAATGCAACTTCAACAGTTTCTAGATCGAGGGTTGATTAGGCCAAGTGTTTCATATTGGGATGCACCGGTCTTGTTTGTGAAGAAGAAAGATAGCACGATGTGCATATGCATAGATTATCGGCAACTAAACAAGTTGACGATTAAGAACAAGTATCCTTTGCCAATGATTGATGATTTGTTTGACCAGTTTTGAGGTGCTTCAGTGTTTTCTAAGATTGATTTAAGGTCTGGATATTATCAATTGAAGGTAAAGAATGTAGATGTGCCTAAGACAACTTTTCATACAAGGTACGGGCATTATGAGTTCTTGATAATGTTGTTTGGTTTGACGAATGCGTCTGCTGCATTCATGGACATGATGAATCTTGTGTTCCGTGAGTTTTTGGATCAATTCGTGGTTATGTTTATAGATGATTTTCTCGTGTATTCTCTTACCGAGGAGGATCATGATAAGCATTTACGAATTGTGTTGCAAGTATTGTTGGAAAATCAGCTTTATGCTAAGTTGAGCAAGTGCGAGATTTGTCTCAGGGAAGTTTTCTTTCTTGGATATGTGGTGTCAATCGAGAGTATCCGAGTTGACCCACATAAGATTGAGAAGGTGATGAATTGGAAGACGCCTAAATCGGTGACAGAAGTGCGTAGTTTTCTTCGTTTGGCAGGATATTATCGAAGGTTTGTGGAGGGTTTCTCTAAGATTGCTGCACCGTTAACCAAGTTGTTGCAAAAGAATGTTCTCTTTGAGTGGACGGATGTTAGACAACAAGCTTTCAAGAAGTTGAAGGAAGCTTTGACGTAAGCTCCTGTCTTGATTCAAACTGAATCGGGTAAGGAGTTTGTGGTTTACAGTGATGCATCGTATGTTTGTCTAGGTTGTGTGTTGATGCAAGATGGGAAGGTTGTGTCATATGCATCTAGGCAATTGAAGGTGCATGAACGAAACTATCCTACTCATGATCTAGAGCTTGCTGTGGTTATGTTTGCCTTGAAGATTTGGAGACATTACCTTTAGGGTGAGAAGTGTGTGGTTTACACGGATCATAAGAGTTTGAAATATCTAATGTCTCAAAGAGAGTTGAATCTTAGGCAACGAAGGTGGTTGGAGTTGCTCAAAGATTATGATCTGGCGATAGAGTATCATCCTGGAAAGGCCAATGTTGTGGCCGATGCTTTGAGTAGGAAAGTGGTTGTGGAGTTGAGGGCGATGTTTGCTCGGTTGAGTATATCTCGAGATGGTGGGTTGGTAGCCGAGTTACAAGTGAAACCTTCCTTGACTCAGTTGATTAAGGAGAAGCAGTTGCTTGATGACTCTTTGGTGCCTCATGTTCAGGATATAGCGGATGGTAACGCAACGGATTTTTTGTTTCAATGATGATGGTGTTTTGTGCTTTAAAAGTCGAATAGTCGTGCCAGAGGATGTTGAGGCACACTATTTTGGCTGAGGCTCATAGCAGTCATTTTGTTATGCATCCTGGTAGTATAAAGATGTATCGTGGATTGAAAGATGAATATTATTGGGTTGGGTTAAAAAAAGATGTTGCTGATTTTGGGAGCAAGTGTATGGTTTGTCAGTGTGTGAAAGTTGAGCATCAATTTTCTTCCGGGTTGTTGCAACCTTTGAGAATACCGGAATGGAAATGATAAAGGATTACGATGGATTTTGTGTCTAGTTTGCCTTTGACCCCGTCAAAGAAGAATTCTATTAGGGTGATTGTAGATCGCCCTACGAAGTTTGCACATTTCTTAGCTGTGGATACTACGTATACGTTGGATAAGCTAGTGGAGTTGTACATTGCTAAGATGGTATGTTTGCATGGTGTACCTAAATCTATAGTGTCGGATAGAGATCCGAGGTTTACAATGAGGTTTTGGGAGTGCTTGCATATAGCTTTGGGTAGAAGGCTTAATTTTAGTATCGATTATCATCTTCAGACGGATGGACAGTCGGAGCGAGTTATTCAAGTACTGGAGGATATGTTGAGATGTTGTGTTATAGATTTCCAAGGTTCTTGGAAAAAAAACATTTTCCATTAGTGGAGTTTGCCTATAATAATAGTTTCTAGGCGAGTATACAAATGGCTCCGTATGAAGCTTTGTATGGGAGAAAGTGTAGAACGCCTCTTTGTTAGGCGGAGGCGGGGCAAAAGTTGGTTTTCTTGCTGGATTTTCTTAGGGGAACGACAGAGAAGGTGAAACTTATTTGTGATCGATTGAAGGCTGCATCGGATCGTCAAAAATCTTACACGAATTTAAAGTGTAAGGAGATTGAGTTTGCGGTTGGAGATCGCGTGTTCTTGAAGGTATCGCCTTGGAAGAAGGTGATGGGGTTTGGACATAAGGGTAAGTTAGTCCAAGGTTTATTAGACCTTACGAGGTTGTGGAGCGTGTTGGTCTTGTTGCATATCGGTTGATGTTGCCTCCCGAGTTGGAGAAAATTTGTGATGTGTTTCAAGTTTTGATTTTGCGGAGATATAGATCGGATCCATCTTATGTTATGTTTGTTGAGGAGATTGAGTTGAATCCGGATTTGTCCTATGATGATAAACCAGTAGGGATTCTTGATTCTAGTAGCAAAGTTCTTCGTGGTAAGTTGATTGAACTTGTGAATGTGTTGTGGCGACATCGAGGAGTTGAGGAGGCCAGGTGGGAAAGAAAGGCGATCATGTTGAGGCAATTTCTGCATCTTTTTCCTTCAGATAAAATTTTGAGGACGAAATTTCCTAAGTGGGGGAGAGTTGTAACGTCCCGGTTTTGGGCCTAGAGGTTTTAAGGGCGATTTAGGGTCCGATGAATCTAGATTAGAGATCTGGGTCAGTTCGGAGTCAGTTCAGGGAAATTTTAGTTCGGGATGTGATACAATTATGAGAAAAATTGTTGAAATCTTATAAAAATATATATTGAAGGTTGGTAAAATCAATTTTGGAAAACAGGCCTTGGAAAGTCAAGATTTCGGAAAGTGGTCATTTTGTAAAAAGTGTAAAATTGGTTTTTAAGGACTAAATTAAAAGGGGGACAAGACTTAGAATCTTTAGGGAGCTTACATGTGTTTAAAATCATTTTCCCTTAATTTGACCAATTTTAAGATAGCATTATTAAAAAGAAATAAAAAGGAAAAAGCTTTTAATTAAAAATGATTTTTTTGCAATCAAAAGGATTTTACGTAACTTTCATTTCCTCACTTTATAAACAGCCAAACACCTTCTTTTCTCTCAAAGATCTCAGATCATATCACCTTTTTATTTTTCTTTTGATTTCCTAAAAGTGATCTACCAATTTAATCAATGGAGCTTTGAAGTTTTCTTGCAAAATCTTTGTCAATTGAGGAAAAAAGGTAAGATTGGAGGTAAGAGCTGATCAACCCTCTAATCAAGGTTCTTTAAAAAAATTCCCAAGTCTTGTGCATCCTAAATATATTTATTCACTGAGTTTTATGATTTGATTAATGAAAAATTAGTTAAAATAGCTTTAATTGATGATTTTTTAGGTATTTCGTTGGGCACTGATTTGTTTGGATTGGGAATAATTTTGAAGTTGTTTTGGATGTTAAATGATGTTAAAGTAAAGGCTTAATCATAATAATCTCGTATTAGTTTGGATCTCTAATAGTTTAGATTGTTAGTTAAGGGTTTTTGGCTTGGAAATGTGAATCTGTTGTTATTAGATGTTATTAGGCTGTTTTTTATTGTTGATTGATGGTTAAAAGTGAATGGAAGTGATGGATTGTGGATGAGTTAAGTTTCGAGTAAGATCGATTGAGTTTTCGGTCGTTTCGGATAGGCTTTAAAGTGTTTTTCGGCAGAGCGGCGGGTTATTAGTGTTTTCTGGTGGTTTTAATGCATTATGATGCTTTAATCCTCTGTTCTTGTGTGGTATAAATAGGGGAGGTTACATCGGAAGCAATCGGTGGAGAACCGGGGGCTTCGGATGCTTAAATTCGCTTTGGTGATTCTTGGTTTCGCGAATCGGTGAGTGGAAATGAGTTTTCCAGCTTTAAAACACTTAAAAGGTGGTTTTGGGAACTTAGTGTAAGCTTGAAACACTTTACTAAGTTCGGAAGTAATAAAGTGATTTTCTCCCTCAGATTGTGCTATTATGAGTTTGTTGATGCACTTGACTTTAAATGTGTTTTACCTACTGTTTAAAGCATGATTTAAAGTAAAAGATTTATTGTTTATGATGTCATATTGATGAAGGATGCACATGGTAAGTGATCCTTGTATGTATATGCTTATACATGTTGAATGAAGCATGGTTTGATGCTTGGAAATGTGGCTTTTGGTAATGCTTTGAAAACAGTGAGGTTTGTGCTAAATCTAAATTATATTGGCAAGTGACGTTGTGAAAAATGGTTTATAAATGGAACGGATATAGTTAGACGGCTATAGGATTGAGTGCACTATAAACAAGTCGCCTTGGATGTTGAGGGGTTGTTAGTATATCGAATACTCCATCCAAGTACCCTAACAATTGAGGTAATTGAGTTGTGTCTCGTCTCTCGTTAGTGGGGTTATACATCTACCAATGAGTGGTGTTGAGGGGTTGTAAGGTCCTGAATACTCCACCACGAGTGTCACAACGGTGGAGGGTAGCTCCTGTGTGTGAACCTTGAGATGCCGGTGAGAATGCATGAAGTGTTGGGACAAAACTTGGTAATCCGTGTATCCGATGTGATTTTGAGAAATGAAAATGTTGATGATCACTTGTGAGCCAATATAATTGTTAAAGTATTATGAAATGGTTAATTATGCATGTTATGTGAATGCATGTATTACTCTTTAAGCTTTTCATATGGTAGCTATGCATGTGAAGGCTTAAGTTGAGTGTTAGCAATGGATTTGCTGTTGAGTTCATAATACTTGTTACGTGATGTTTAACATGCTGATTTTGTTATGGAAAGTGCATGGTTTTAAAGAAGGCATGATGGTTTTCAAATGATGCTTATCGAATTGAAACGGGATTTCAATGTGGTGATGCAAATGGTTTTAATGAATTGATGGTGTTTTGGTTTTGAGCACTCCTCACTAAGCTTGTATGCTTACACTCTCTTTTGTCTATCAGTGCAGATAATTAAGTACTTGGAGGCTGCAACTTGCAAGGGGATCGTAAGAGACTTCTCCTTTATGTATGTTTCATTTATGGACTAGAGTAATAAGGGCAATGGGGGTTCCATGGTCTAATTGGGTGATGTGTAGGAACACCCTTTTTGAGCATGTTTGCTTTATGGTTTTACACTTGTAAAAGGCCTTTATTTGATGGATTGTGCGTTGGTTTGGGTTTTGACTCTTGAGTGGCTTATTTTCTAGGTTGCATGCCTATAGTTTACCATTGATGCAATTTTCCATGATTTGTTGTTGAATATATCATGAATGTGTGAGGATTGATGTTTGAATATGATGTATGTATGTTGGAAGCATGTTGGATTGGTTCATGATGGATTTAAGTGTGAAAAACCAGCAAAAAATGTCATTACATGCCCAGGTGTTTCGGTACACTTGAGTTTGTACCGAAACAGTGAGCCTGAAATGGCCTAAGGGTTTCGAAACATGGTAGGTTTGTTCCTGTACATTTTGCTACTGGAAACCTCAGTTCCGAAACACCTCCAAGGTGTTTCGATACGGGCCCGTGTTCTGAGCCAGATGAGCCTGTTTCGATACACCAGTTTCGATACAGGGTTAGCCTGTACCGAAACGGATGTCAGTTAAGTTAGTTGATGGAATGTTCTGAAGTTCTGATTCTTTACGTTTTGGTCCCTAAATGATGTGGATGCAATTAAATAAGCATGAATGCTTATTTTGAGCTGAGTTTTGATAGGGGTGCATGTAAAGTGACTAATTAAGGGTTGGTAGCTTAATAATGGCAAAAGTCCCTGTAATTTTATAAAACTATAAAATGGTCCCTGAAATCGTAATTGAATGTAATCAAGCCTTGATCGTTGTCCGTTTGAGTTGTGAGTGTATCGCTGCGAAGATAAACACTTAGGATTTTAACCAGCATCTAGAAAAGATAAAAAGAAGAAAAAAAATATGGTCATTTATTGGAGTAAATTTCACAGTTTACTTCAATATTCCCCGTGTGACCCGTTCAGTTCGGTCTACCACCTAGGTCGGGTCGAGGGGGTTACATGGAAAGAAAAGTTGGATGAAAAGGCACACTTGTTGAAGTATGAGGAGTATCAAGAACTACGAAATCAGAATATGGAATTGAGGGTGATGCAAGAAAAAAAAAAGAAAAATCAGAACTCGAAGAAGAGAAAAAGGAAAAATATGCTCATGAAAAGAGACATCCCTGCTTACAAAAAATTGTTTGGAGGCAAGATTAAAAAGTTTGTAGCCTTTTGGGTAGGAGAATAGCCCATGAAAATAGAAGGAATGGCCAGAGGAGAAAACTTATCATGATTATTCAATTTGGTTGCACGGGCAAGACAACCAAACACGCGCAAGTGGGAAATGTTAGGAGGTTTATTATGAAATACTTTAAAGGGTGATTTCCAAGAAAAAATGGAAGATGGTAATCTATTGGTGAGGTAACATGCAGTAGAAATGTATTAACTCTAAAATTTAAGGGGTAGATTGGATTGAAATCGAAGGGCGCGAGCAACCTCAAGGAGGTGCCTACGTTTTCTTTCAGCCACACCATTTTGGTTGGGTGTGTGAGGACAAGTACTTTGGTGAATGACACCACGGGAAGAGAATGGACTGGAACATTCAGAGTTAAAAACTCTGAACCATTGTCACTCCTACTGGTTAAAATAAAAGCAGAATATTGTGCTTTAACCAGAGAGAAAACATCTTTAAAGTACATGACAGAGTCAGACTTCAACTTCAACAAGTATACCCAAGTTAACTGACTAAAGTCATCCACAATGGTGAGAAAATATCTATGACTAGAGTGTGTAGAGACCCTATAAGGGCCCCATAGATCAATGTGTATCAATTCAAAAGGTTTAGTTGATCTAGAGTGACTTAAGGGAAAATGAATTCTAGTTTGCTTAGCTAAGGGGCAAACAGAACATGTATCAATATCAGTTGCATTAAATTTGAAATCAGAAATCAAAGGCAATTTATGCATTTTATTGAGTGTGGCATTACCCAAACGAGCATGCCAAATTTTAGTGGAAGCAACAGAAAACTGACATACAATAGATGATAAAGTAGTAAAACAAGGAAACTGAAAATTGGATAAAACTGGAACCTTAGATGAATCAAGTTGTGAAGCAAGAGAAGAGGACTCAAACAGGTACAAGCCTCCAAGCCGCCTACCATCCCCTTCATCTTTCCATAGGAGAGATCCTGTAGAAAACAAATATTAAGGTAAAAAAGCACAATGCAATTAAGGTCAGTGGTAAGTTTAGAAATAGACAAGAGATTATACTGAAATTCAGGAACAAATAAGACATTAGGAATAATGAGAGAATGTGTAAGGGCATAAGAACCAACGTGGGTAAGAGAAACTGTATTACCATTTGGAAGAAGAACAACACGAGAATACAAGGCACATGAAACATGATTTATCAAACAAGAGAGATCAGATGATACATGGTCAGTTGCACCAGTGTCCATGATCCAAGTGCTAGTACAAGAAGTAGTCGTACGAGAGAAAGCAATACATGCCGTGTTGACCACTGACTCGGGAGGAGATTGCTTCAACAAGGCAAGAATGTGGTTGTACTACTCCTGAGAGAAAGAAGGAGTCGTCAAGGTAGATGAAGCATGTGAGGCCACAACATGTGGAGAAGAGTCCAAACCAGAGGTGTCAAAAGGATCAGGATTCGCGGCTAAAGCAACTTGAGAATCCCTACGCTTAGTGAATCTGAAATCTAGCGGAAAACCAATGAGACGGTGGCAGTTCTCCTTTTGTGGCCTTTGATCTTGCAGTGGTCACAAACGTCATTGAAATGACGATGAGAAGATGAAGCAGAATGGATGTTAGAGAACATGACTGTTGAATTAGGATAGAAAGAAGGAGTGGAAAGAAGTAACCTCTGAGATTCTTCCCAAATCAACATGGAGTACGCTTGATTCACGGTTGGGAGAGGAGACATCAGAAGGATCTGACTTCGATTGGTGGAATGTGTTTCGATCAGGCCCATAAGGAATTTAAAGAGTTGCTGTTGAAGAATGACCTTCTGATTTTCTTGAGAAGCCTCACAATCACAAGTCGAATACGGAACAAGAGCTTGAAACTCATCCCAGAGCAGCTTCAATCTTGAGAAATAGGCTGAAATAGAGGAATCACTCTGAACTAGGGTTGCGATTTCGTGATGGAGGAAAAAGATTCGTGAACCGTCAACCTTATCAAACCGCTCTTTCAGATCTTTCCAAACAAGATGAGCGTTGGAGGCGAAAACGATGCCTGTCAACAATTCCTTACTCACTGAGTTAAGGATCTATGAGAGAAAAATAGCATTGCAGTGATCCCACTACAACTCTAACGCGCCGGTGAAATCCTCACAACGACAGCTTCCATCGATCATCCCCAATTTATTCTTCGCCAAAAGGGCGATTCGCAAAGATCGACTCCAAACATTGTACGTATCAACTCCAATAAGCTGATGAGAGACTAGAACCGTCCCTGAAGTATCGAAAGGGTGGAGATAAAGTTGGTGGTTGTAATCTAGGGCGAAATTAGTCGACGGCGGCATAGCGGCGACAAAGGAAAAAGAAACAAAAGTTTTACAAAGAGATGAAATGAAAAGAAAACGAGAATAGGGTTTCACAAAGGATGAGCAATAGGGTATTGGAAGGGCCCAAACACACAAGAAAACCCAAGAGAAAATGTCGGGCTCATGATACCAAGATAAAATGTGATTTAAAGAATTTACTTTTCATTTCATCATAATAATTTGACTTTTTCTAACCTATGCATACATGCATAGGTTAAGGGTATGCACTAAATACAAAATTTCACTGAAAATCATTCTCATTAAATACAAAATATATGTACAGCTATTTCATTCAATCTGAATTAATTGCAAAATATGAAGAGGCTTTTTCACATATCGTTTGTCACTCATTTTTTTGGCACCAAACATTCCATTTAAAACTTCATCGTATAAGTTTTCTTTCTCTTTTAGATTTTCTAGTGTATACCTATTTTGTTCTGAAAAATTAACAACAAACATGCAAACTACAATCAATAAAAACATGCATTTCTTTTTTTTTTGTTATTTCATATTGATGTTAATGTTTTGGGAATATATATCTATGTGTTTTTGGTTTTGGATTTTAGATAGAATTTGATTAATCTCAATGAGCTTCCACTCGAAGAAGATAATATTGATTTATTGAGGAAGATGAAGGCATCCTTGAGAATGTTGAACCATTTATTGGTCAGTGCTTTGAGAGTGAACAAGAGGCGTGTGCTTTTTATGAAAATTATGCCAAAAAAGGGATTTTCGATTTGGAAAGGTAGATCTACACTTTGAAATGAAGAAATAATTAAGAGAGATTTTTTTTCATCATGAAGGATTTCCAGAAAAAAAAATTACCGATCCTACAAAAGATCAACGAAATAGAGAATCTTCAAGATGTGGATGCAAAGCACTTATGGAGATCACTTTGAAAAGGTATTTTGATATTTTTCCAGAACAATGGCATATTACTCGATTCATGTCAGAACACAATCATAAACTGCTTTCACATCAGTTGGTGCGCTTTCTTCCATCTTACCGCACTATTTCAAAGGAAGATGAGCAACAAATTCTCTTGTTTAAAGAAGCTGGTCTGTCCCTTAGACAAATAGTCCGTACTATAGAACTTCAAATGAAAATAAGACATGGACATCTTCCATTTCTTCAAAAAGATATTCACAACTTCTTTCAAAAGATTTATCAAAATCGTGCAAAGGATGACGCTAGAGATCTTCTTCAACATTTTAAGCTCGCTAAAGGTGAAGATGCAAGGTTCCAATATGATTATATGCTTGATGACAATAATATGTTACAACATATATTTTGGTCACCAGCTTATTGTTTTGACTTGTACCAAGAGTATGGTGATGCAGTTGCTTTTGAAACTACGTACAAAGTGAACCATTATGAAATGACTTTCATTATTTTTGTTGGAATTGACAATCATAGAATGACTATATTTTTTGGTTGTGCCCTCCTTCGTAATGAAACAGTAGCTACATTTCGCTGGCTTATGAAGGTAAAATATATTATTTTTATAGTCTACACTTGTAAAACTAATGTTTTGATATAATAATTGAAAAATAGTTTTGGAATAAATTGAAAACACTTCAAAAATGCTTTTAAAACTAAATAACTTGAAAATATGTTTGAGGAATTTTTAAAGAGCTTTTGAAGTGTTTTCTAAAGCCAAATTTTACAAAATCACCCAGGTGTTTTGAAACACCCCTAGGTGTTTCAATACGACCATTTATAGTTTCAAAATGTTTCGATATAGCTCTGCCTGTTTAATAATAAGCTTAATATGGGTGATGGTTTTTACATAGCGTTTTGATGCGGGCTTTACCGTTTCGATACGCCTATGTGGCAAAGACCTCAACGATCAAAACCCCCAACAGCCATTTCCCAACGGTATTTTAATTTGCATGTTGTTTTGATACGGGGCTTCATGTTTCGATACGGGCATTCTGATACGACCCAAGATGTTCCAAAACGGGTACTGCATCAGATTCCAACGGCTCTTTCTATATTAGTCGTGTTTTGAAACATGAGCGATTGTTTCGAAACGGGGAGTTGCAGAACTGCATTTATGGTGGAAAATAAAGTCTCCAACGGCTCCAAATCGATCCCAACGGTCCTCAACGCCTACAAACTAAATTGGGAGTATAAAAGGGACCTCCAAGCATCAAGGAAAGACTAATGCTTCAATTGTCAACAACACTATGATGTCAAACTGTCTTTAGGGCCAAATTGTATATTTCTTGTATAGACAATACTTGTGAGCTTAATTGCCAAATTTGCTCAAGTGTATAGGTTTTGGGTGAGTGCTTAGAGTTGCAAACACATACCTATTAGAGGGATTTTTTGTTTGCTTTGAATTTCACTTGTAAGTGAGTGTTAGATTAAGCTAAGGGTAGATAGCTTAATCGTTGTAACGGTTTCCTCCTAAGCCGAGAAAAGGGGACGAAATTCTTAGTGAATTTGGGAAATCCTTGGTGGCGTTCCAAGGTAATGGATGTAGCCTTTGGGTTAGCAAGCTGAACCACTCTAAATCCTCGTGTTTAATTATCATTTTTAGCCACCAACTCATACACTCAAAACTTTAACTTCTCCACCACTTGGCAATCCATAACGGTTGAAGGAAATCGAGCCTATCAAGCCTAACCATTGGTATCAGAGCGAGGATCAATCGAAGGGGATTAACATCCTATTGAGGTGATTCGAGAAGCTCGATACAACATTCAATCAACCGGTCAAATGGCGCAATTCATCGACAAGGCACCTTTCTTCGACGGGACCAACTACGCTCATTAGAAGATTAGAATGAAGTTCTTCATCAAATCCAAAGATTACAATCTTTGGGATATTGTTGAAGAGGGTCCTTTCATGCCACAACGAAGTAAGGCGGAATGGAGTGTAGATGATCTCAAGAAGATGGATCTTAATTGCAAGGCCTTGTGCATCCTCTTTTGTGCGTTTGGCCCAAACATCTATGAGAAGATGTCCTCTTGCGAAGATGTCAAGGAAGTATGGGACAAGCTTGAAGTCACATACGAGGGAAAAAACAAAGTAAAGGAGACCAAGATCAGCCTCCTCAACCACAAGTATGAGAACTTTAAGATGGAACTGGATGAAGACATCACAAAGATGTTCGATAGATTCTCCACCATCACAAATGGACTCAAAGGCTATGGAGAAATCATTCCGGAAGACAAGCTTTTCCGAAAGCTTCTCTATTCTCTTCCTAAGTCATGGGACTCAAAGAATACTGCCATCATCGAAGCAAAAAATCTAAAGACCTTGAAGCTAGATGAACTCATGGGGTCTCTTTTCACTCATGAAATGATGAAGAAAGAAAAAGAACATGAGAAGAAGATGGAAGAAATAAAGAAGATGAGGAAGAATAAAGTCAAGGATCTAGGCATCAATGCAAGTGTCGTAGCTCTCAAATCCTTTACATGCCAACACGTCTATTTGAGCGAGGAGGAAAGTGAAGATGAAGAGATGGTTCATCTCTTCAAGAAATTCACCTGATTCATGAAGAGGGTGATGGTTAAATCCAAGCATGAATCGAAGAAGATGAAGGATTCCCACAAGTCCAACAAAAAGGGATCAACTTCAAAGAAAGCATACGTGGCGACATGGAGTGATGAAGACTCCACCGATGATGAGGTAGCCTACCTATGCTTCATGGCCTTCAATGAGGGGGAGGTAACTTCTAACTCATCTAGTTCAAATTCATATACTTTTGATGAGTTACAAGATGCCTATGATGATTTGCTTTTGGAATTTAAGGCATCACATTTTAAAAACAAAAAATTGCTTTCAAATTTGAAAAAGGAAAATGATTTGCTTTCCAAAACAAATCTAGAGTTTGAAGCAAAAATTAATGATTTTGAACTTAGAGTTTTAGATTTACAAATTGAAGCAAAAATTAAAGATTTTAAACTTATAGTTTTAGATTTACAAAATTTGCTTCAAACGATGAAAAAAGAACATCAAAAAGAAGTTGATGATCTTAAGAAGGAAAAAGATTTGATTTCCAATGAACTTCAAAAGAAAAACGATTTGGAAAAATCAAATTTTTATGTGAGACAATCTAGTGCCCCGAGATTTTTGAATGGAAAAGTTTTTAGAAGTATTTAGGTCCCAAAAGGACCAAGTACTTCAACTAAAAAGGATAGAATTGAAAAATAGATTCCTAAGGGGACTAAACTTTGTGCTACTAATGTATATGGATCCAAAGCAATTTGGATACCAAAAATTGTATGATTGTCTTGTTTAGGTGTGATGGAGATTGATCAACAAGTTAAACTATGAGAGGGAGCTCCATACACACAAAGAAAAGCACTTGAAGAAGGAAGGCTTCACATCCTCCCTTGAGTTCAAGTGTGGTAAAATCTAGTTGTTTTATTTGTTATAATTTGATTTATTTTTATTTCAACTAGATTATCATATTGTTGGACTAACAACATGTGATGCTTTGAGTAAGGGGGCAATTTTTAAAATATTATTTTTGTCAAAAAAAATTTAACTTTCCATTGTTATGGACTTCAAAGTTTTAAAACATAGTTTGAAACATTTTTTATATAACAGGAAGGGGGAGAATGTTTTTGAAAAAATGTATTTTCATATGAATAAGGGGGAGCTTTAATTGATTTTGAATTTTAATTCTCTTATTCAAAATTTATTTCACTAAGGGAGAGAATCCCAAATAATTTTTCAATATTGGTTTTATTATATCAAAAATGGGGAGGTTGTAGAACTTATATTTTGATATAATAATTGAAAAATAGTTTTGGACTGAATTGAAAAGACGTCAAAAATGCTTTAAAGACCAAACAACTTGAAAATATGTTTGATGGGTTTTTAAAGAGCTTTTGAAGTGTTTTCTAAAGTCAAATTTTACAAAACCACACAGGTGTTTCGAAATACCCCCTAGGAGTTTTGATACGACCATTTACAGTTTCAAAACGGGCTTAATCTAGGTGACAGTTTTTACATAGCGTTTGGATACGGGCTTCACCGTTTCGATACGCCTATGTGGCAAAGATCTCAACGGTCAAAACCCCCAACGGCCATCTCCCAAGGGTATTTTACTATGCAGGTTGTTTCGATACGGGGTTTCATGTTTCGATACGGGCGTTCCGATACGACCCAAGAAGTTCCGAAACGGGTACTGCATCAGACTCCAACGGCTCTTTCTATATTAGTCGTGTTTCGAAACGGGAGCGACTGTTTTGAAACAGGGAGTTGTAGAATTGAATTTATGGTGGGAAATAAAGTCTCCAACGGCTCCAAATCAATCCCAACGGTCCTCAACAGCTACAAACTCAATTGGGAGTATAAAATGGACCTCCAAGCATCAAGGGAAGACTAATGCTTCAATTGTCAACAACACTATGATGTCAAATTGTCTTTAGGGCCTAAATTGTATATTTCTTGTATAGACAACACTTGTGAGCTTAATTGTTAAATTTGCTCAAGTGTATAGGTTTTGGGTGAGTGCTTAGAGTTGCAAACACATACCTATTAGAGGGATTTCTTGTTTGCTTTGAATTTCACTTGTAAGTGAGTGTTTGATTAAGCTAAGGATAGATAGCTTAATCGTTGTAACGGTTTCCTCCTATGCCGAGAAAAGGGGACGAAATTCTTAGTGAATTTGGGAAATCCTTGGTGGCATTCCATGGTAGTGAATGTAGGCTTTGGGTTAGAAAGCCGAACCACTCTAAATCCTCATGTTTAATTCTCATTTTTAGCCACCATCTCAAACACCCAAAAATCCAACTTCTCCACCACTTAGCAATTCATAACGGTTGAAGGAAATCGCGCCTGTCAAGCATAACACTTTTGTTACACTCATGAAAAAGAAACCAAAGACAATTATCACCTATCAAGACCCATGGATGACAAAAGCCATTGAAACTGAAATGCCACTGACAAAACATGCCTTCTGTATTTGCATATAACCTCAAAGTTTAGCAGTTGGTTTACTTCAGTTTTAAGAGAAAAATATATGGAATAGTGTGGTGAGTTTTATAAGCTGTATAAACTTGACGACATCGACGAGTTTGAGCATGAATGGCCACTTATGATTACAAAGTTCAATCTAAAAGAAAACAAGCATGTAATCGGCTTGTATGAGATGAGATCAAGAGACTTGGGGTGTCAGCCTATCTTCGTCCTTACTTTTTTTGGCGGTATGATAACGGCGGGAAGATCAGAAAGTATAAATAGTTGTGTGAAACGTTTTACTTCTTCTCGGTCATGCTTAATTGAACTCATTGAACAAGTAAGTTTCTAACCTAACTTATTCCGGCGGGGTTTGGTGGTGTGATGCATGATGGGGACAGATATTAGGATTGTTCTCGGGACCTTTAGGCGTGATGGATTCGAATGAAGCTGAAGTGCGGGCGATAGCTTTTGCGTTGAGTTTGGTTATGGATAGGGAGTGGCGCGACAGTTGCGTGATAATAGAGTCGGATTCACAGGTAGCTTTAAACTGGGCTACACGTTCGGCGAAACGACCTTGGCGATTGAGGGAGGTCTTCTCAGTGATTGATCAGGCTTGTCAGGTCTCGTATGAGATACAGTTCTGTCACGTGCTTAGGGAGGCGAATGGCTTTGCGGATGTACTAGCGAAAGAAGGCGTGGATCGATGTTCGCTTTTTGTGGCGTGTTTATGATTGGAATGGTTGTTCTTTGTATTTTTGGCGGATCTTATCGTACTCTTTTCCTCCACTAGGGAGGTTTTTAACGAAGCTTAAGATCTGTCACGCTGTATGTTTATTATTTTATTAATAAAATCATACAGTTGTTGATCAAAAAAAAGTATTTATACATATATTTTAATTTGTATAAATCTATTTTTATTCATAAATTACAGGTTAATCTTGCTATTCAGAATGTTGAGCAAACTCAACTACATCATACTATATTGGATACATATAGAGGATCTTCCTTAAGAACTTTGTCACCTTTAGAAAATCAAGTGTCTCAAGTGTTCACAAAATTTGCTTTTAGAAAATTTCAAGTTCAATTTGAGATGCAACAAGATTCAAGTTATGTGAAGAAAGTCATAATTTGTTCATTGTGCACTATTATGATAAACCACATTCACAGAGACACAAAGTTTTTTGGGATGGCGTTGTGACTAATTGTAGTTGCAAAAAATTTGAGTTTTCGGGAATCATTTGTTGACTGTTTTCCTTCACAAAGAGTGTTTTGAGATTCCAACTAGATATTTGCCATTGCGTTGGTGTTTAGATGAAATTCGCAAAGTTAAAGGCGCTTCAATAATGAAGGGAATAATAAATAGAGTTGAAGGAGAACCTAATCTTCAAGGTTCATTTGTTGGTGATATTAATATTGCTTGGGATGTACATGTTCAATGTCCTCCACATTCAATAACAATGGGACGTCCGAAAAGCAAACGGGAAAAAGGTGCCAAACAAGTTATCTCTTGTAGCTTTTGCAAGAAAACTTGTCCTGAGAAGAGAAACTGCAGTATAAATCAAGTTTCATCAACTATTGTAAAAAAGAGAGAAAACTATCTATTGTGAGAATTTAAATCCCAATTTCTCGATGAAGTTCTAAATAGGGTGTTTGGCGCCAAAAAAAAATGAGTCACGTATGGATGGTAAACAGCCTCTTGAAATTTTGCATTTATTGAGACATTTTTTAGTGAAATTTTATATTTAATGCAACTTTTTTTAATTGAAAAGGTATTTTTTGTACATTGAATGATTTATATTGTTTTAGTGAAATTTTGTATGTAATGCATACTCTTAACTTATGCATGTATGCATAGGTATGAAAAATTTAATAATTTTACAATATATAAAGATGAATATAACTAACTCATCTAACCGCCTAACTAATCACAATTAATTTCTACATGATTCAACACAGAATAGATGAGGTAATTACATTACAAGGTAAAAGAATTTTTATAATAAAATGCATGATAATGGGAATCTAAACATATCATTAGGATTAGGGTTCTAAATGAACTTAACTGTTCGTGAACCGTTCGGCGGGAAGTTCTTTTATGTTCGTTTATTTATTAAACGAACGAACATAAACAAGAATTTTTGTCTGTTTAATTAAATGAACGAACATGAACAATGAGCTTATTCGTTCATTTATGTTCATGAACGTTCAGTAATTCGTTTGTTTATTTATGTTTATTTATGTTCGTTTAAGTTTATTAACATGCATCTAGAGGTGTTCATTGTTCGATTAAACCGAACTAATCGACTGAACCAAAATAAAATTAATTAATCTATTAGATAATTTTTTGTTTCGGCTAATAATTAAGAGTTTTTTCAAATTTCAATTATCGATTTACAATAACCCAAAATTTTAAATATTTAACACATTACATATGTTTATTTGTATTCATTTATGTTCATTTGTGTTCGTTTATCATTTAAACAAACAAACACAAACAAGAAATTTTGTGTTCATTTATGTTCTTATTCATTCATTTATTCGGTTAAATTAGAATGGTTATTCAACCAACCTAAACGCTTTTTAATAAGGACACTTTTTGTTCAATACTAAAAGCATATTTCAAGAATATTCAACCAAACAGCAAAAATTAGCCTTAAATTTTTAATTTCGATAAAACAGAGACGAAAATCCTACACAGTACAAAGATCCCATAAAACAGAGAAAATGACATTTTCTGAATAACAGAAACATGTAGTTCCATTTCCATTGAAATAAAATACATGATGTTAAATTTACCACGAAAATCATTTCACCTACCATCAACAATTACAAACAAAATCCCATGACCCAAGTTCATACAAATCTAAAATTTGAGAAAAGACCAGCCATTACAAGTTTTTAATAAAATTAAGCTTTCTTGGGAGATTTAGTGGCCTTTGATGGAGATTTAGGTTCTTTAGAGGCAGCCTTTTCAGTCTTCTTTGGGAGAAGAACGGGGTTAATGTTGGGTAAAACACCACCGTGAGCGATGGTAACACCCGCGAGAAGCTTCCCCAGTTCCTCGTCGTTCCTCACAGCCAGTAGCACGTGCCTAGGGATGATCCTGTTCTTCTTGTTGTCACGTGCCGCGTTTCCAGCCAATTCCAGAACCTGGATCCAAAATTTCAAATCTGAGTTATGAACTGTAAATGACAACAACTAATTCATTTGATGACTCAAATTGAGCTTTCACTTACCTCAGCGGCTAAATACTCGAGAACGGCGGCGAGGTAAACCGGAGCTCCGGTTCCGACACGCTGCGAATACCTTCCCTTCTTCAAGTACCGGCCGATCCTTCCGACGGGGAATTGGAGCCCAGCTTTGACGGACCTTGAAACTGGCTTCTTCTTTGGGCCGCCGCCTTTTCTTCCACCGGCACCTTTCTTTACTTTTGCTCCGGCGTCCATTGCTTGAAACAGATGTAGAAAAATAACGCTAACGCTTTAAGAAATGTAAAGTTTCAGCTTAAAAACAAAACGTGGTGTAACTACCAACGCGACGTTTTCACGTTTTATAGCAGTGGTTTAGGTGGAGTGGAACGAGAGGGAAATGATAACCGTTAGATTGAGAACTTATCGACGATTGGAGATCATTTGGTAGAGATCCGTGTGGTTTTGAATGAACCAATGAGATGCGAGATTGGGTATTTTGGAATAAATTGGCCGCCATTTACAATTTTTTTAGTTTCCCGCTTCTTCCATTTTTTTGAAATTTATAATTAGAAGACCGTGTTTTTGTAAATTACAAATTGCTAATGCAACAAAAATTAGGGTTTTTTTCTAAATTTAACCCAAAAACTGTTATGAATATTTATTGGATGTCTATAATAATAAGGACTTTATCAAGGAGATTTGATTTATTTTATCATTAAAAATAGTATCTTTATTAATTAGAGTTTAATGTATTATGTACTTCTTATGCCTATAAATTGCTAATCTAATGAAGGCATTATATACACTTGAGTATTGAGAATAATATAAATCTTCATCTTCCTCTCATCTCTTTGTTCTTCCATTCTTGTTCTTTGTTTTTATTATTGTTTTTCTTTATTTTATTCACAACAAAAACACATTAATTCTCAATCTATGCATGTGAAAAGATTAATTCCAAAATAGGTTTCTTTTAGGGTAAATTCGATTATAAATAGAGTCAAATCTCCCCTAATTTTAGCAGTTTAGATTTTTTGACAAAAATATTTTTTAAAAACATATGAGTGTGCAATAATTACTTGAATTCGACTCTTACTATAGTCGATTTCAAGCTAAATATTTAGGACATTATAATTTGACTATCATGGTAATCAATTTCAACAAAAAATCAAAATTATTTTTAAGGGAAAAAAATTAATATATGGATAAACTATATAAATAGTCATCAAACTTTTAGTTCACTCTCAGTAAGTCTCTCCCATTAGCTTTCATTAGAAAATAGTGATATTGATTAGCTTTCTTGAGTCTTGACTTTAATACATGGCACATTAGCTTTTCTTCTTCCTCTTCACTAACCTGGTAACTATCGTTAAAAGGGTGTTGTAGCAGTTAAAATATTTTGTATAGTAACAAATTTAGTCCTCCATGTCTGCACATAAAAACATTTTGTCCTAATTCGAAAAAAATAATATATTTAACCCTTATTATTTACACATTATTTCAATTTCGCCATATTTTAACTAAAAATAATTTAACCTCAAACCCTAAAATACAAAACTCTAAATCATAAACCTTAAAGCCTAAGCTAGAGAAGGATTAATGGCACGGAGTATTAAAATAATCGGAGGTTGCCAGTGCAGCACCAGAAATGCTAGTGTTTGAATTGACAACTTCCAACAAATTGAGTATAGAGATAGAGGCTACTACAGAACCCTTCAAACAAACACAAACATAAAACATTAACATTGAGTATAGAGATGGTAATGCCTAAGTATGTGTTTGGATTGTTGGTGAGATCTGGGTTCTTTTGCTTGTGCGATTGCTCAGTTGTTATTACAACATAGATCTATAGCATTCAATATGCTCAGCACAACCCTTAGTTCAAATATGAACTTTTTAATCCAAACACCCTCTTTTGCAGCATCACATGTTGCAATATACTCGACTTCTATTTTACAATCAACTATTGTATCTTGCTTTGAACTTTTTCAGCTCACAACACCTTCATTAAGGCAAAACACAAAACCCAATTGTGATCGAGAATCATCTTTATCGGTTTGGAAGCTTGCGTTAGTATAACCTTTTATATTTAGTTATTCATCACCTTCATACATAAGGAATGTATCATTAGTTCTTCTCAAGTACTTGGGGATGTTTTTGAATTCAACCCAATGACCTTCACTGGGATCTACTTGGTATCGACTTGTCATACTTAATGCATATGATACACCCGGATGCGTACATAGCATGGTATTCATGATAGATCCAATGGCCAAAGCATATGGAATCTTACTCATGAGCTCTCATTCTTGAGGCGTTGAATGACACATTTCTTTCGAGAGTGAAATACCATGTCTCATAGGTAAGAATCTCCTTTTAGATTCTTCCATACTAAACCTTTTCAGTACTTTATCTATGTATGTGTTTTGACTGAGTCCTAGGAGTCGTCTATAGATTTTGACTCCTAATATGTATACTGCCTCGCCCAAGTCTTTCATGGAAAAACATTTTCCTAACCAAGTTCTTTTTTTAAAGATTGTAAGCTAGGTATGTCATTTCTTATTATCAGTATGTCATCCAAATACAATATCGATAATATGACAGTGCTCCCACTAATTTTCTTGAAAACACATGGTTCATCCTCATTTTGATAAAACAAAACTCTTTGATTGCATCGTTAAAACGAAGATTCCAACTTCGAGAAGCTTGCTTCAATCCATAAATGGACCTTTTTAGCTTGCTTAATCGATAAAACCTCAGGTTGTGTCATGTACACATCATTATCTAGTTATTCCATTAAGGAAAGCGGTTTTAACATCCATTTGCTATATCTCATAATTATAAAATACAGCTATCACAAGTAAGATATGGATGTATTTAAACATAGCAACAAGAGAAAAGGTTTTATCATAGTCTATACCATGAATTTGACGAAAACCTTTAGTGACTAATCGCCCTTTGTATGTCTGTACATTACCATCCATGTAGTTTTTTTTGAAAACCCATTTGCACCATATGGGCTTAATCCCTAGAGGTGGGTCAACCAAGGTCCAAACTTGATTTTCTTACATGGAATCCATCTCAAATTTCATGTCCTCTAGCCATTTCTCAAAGTCTGGGTCCGTCACTACTTCTTGATAAGTCCTAGGCTCATCTTGATCTATGAATAGAACATCACCATGCAATGTGACAAGAAATCCATATTTCTCAGGCGCATTGCATTATCTCAAATATCTTCGCAGTGGTTGTGTTTCCAAAACTATTAAATGTTCCTCAACAACTTGTGGAACTTATTGTTGTTCAAACTCTTATTCAATGATATGCGTTTGATCTCAAATTTCATTGAGTTCAATATTTCTCCCACTTCCTTTTTGGAAAACAAATTATCTTTCTAGGAAGATTCATGTTCGAGCAACAAACACTTTGTTCTCGGTAGGATTGAAGAAATAATATCCTTTAGTTTCTTTAGGATAACCCCAAAAATTACATTTATGATATTTGGGTTTAAGCTTTGTAGAAATCTTATGTTTAACTTAAGCTTTGCATTCCCAAATTTTCATAAAAGACATACTAGGACGTTTCCCAATCCATATCTCATATGGTGTCTTTTGAACTAATTTAGATGGAACACGATTTAGTGTGAAAGTAGCTATTTTTAGCGCATGTCCCCCAAAAGAAACTGGAAGATCAACATGACTCATCATTGATCGAACCATGTCTAATAGTGTTCGATTTCTTCTTTTCGGAAACTCCATTCCATTGTGGAGTACTAGGAGGTGTGAGACAATTCCACATTCCTTAAGAAGATCACCAAGCTCTAAGCTTAAGTATTCTCCTCCTCGATCTGATCGAAGAGCCTTAATGATTTTTCCTAGTTGGTTTTGTACTTTATTTTAAAATTCCTTGAACTTTTCAAGGGCTTCAGATTTATGATGCATTAGGTAAATGTACCCATATCTACTGAAGACATCTGTGAAAGTAATGAAGTATTGAAACCCTCTTTTGGCTGGTGTATTCATTGGTCCACATACATCACTATGTATTAATCCCAATAAATCACTTGCTCGCTCATTTTTACCATTAAAAGAAGCTTTGATCACCTTTCCTAATAAGCAAGGCTCACATACATCAAGTTGTTCGAAAACAAATGAATCCAAAAATTCATCTTTATGAAGTTTTGAAATGCGTTTTTCACTTATGTGACCCAAGTGACAATGCCAAATATGTGTTTGATTAGAGTCATTTGTTTGTGATATTTTCGTATTTATATTGTAAATGGAATTCTCTTTATCCAAAATATAGAGGCCATTTATTAATTGTGTCACACCATAGAAAATATTATCGAGATAAAATGAACAACAATTATTCTTAATAATTATCTCAAAACCAATCTTGTTTAAACAAGAAATCAAAATGATGTTTTTAGTCAAACTAGACACAAAATAATAATCCTCTAAACATAAATTAAGTCCACTAGGCAATGATAAAGTATATGTTCCTATAGCTAATGCAACAACTATTGCTCCATTACCAACTCGTAGGTTCACCTCTCATTTTCTCAAATTTATATTTTTTTGTAGTCCTTATACAAATGTACAAATATGAAAACCACAACCGATATCCAATACCCAAGAAGTAAGTGTTGATAAATTAATACCAATAACATAAATATTTAAGGCGGGGACTCCGCTTTCATTTGCCTTCTTGGCTTTTTCAAGATAAATGCGGCAGTTCCTTTTACAATGACATGTCTTATTATAATGAAAATATTTTCCTTCCAGTGACTAGTCAAGATAGTTTACGCCGTTCTAGGCTTCTGATAAGTTCCCAAAAGTCCTATATTTTGACCCCATTCACATGAAAATTATCACTCAACCTAGACCCATTTGAGCTACATTATGGCCTTTCATGCATAGATTTCATCATTTATGCCTTTGAGCCGTATATTTTGCTTATTCTATGAAAATGGTACTATTTAATGCATGATTGGTATTTTTGTAGGTTGTACACTGATGGAGTAGGAAGATGCCACCAGAGCACAGAAAGTAGGAGGGAAGATAAGGCAGAATTAGCAGACAACAGACCCTATTCAAGCCAAGCCACATGACAGCTTCTACTGAGGGAAGCTGATGAAGCCTTGCGGAGCAGAGCATACCAATTCCGAGGCAGCAAAAGGCCAAGCTGCGGCAGCATTCCGCCAGAGGGGAAAATGGGCAAAGTGGTAGTTGACTTGTAGAGCTGTTAATGTTTGAATTTTTCTACACACTTTGCATGGCGATCGGAGCATGGGAAGATGACGAAAGCATGAAAGGAAGGTTAAATATGGAATTCAGTCAAAGAAGATTAAATGCATTAAATTAAAGAGATTCACCTCTTTAATGAAGACAAGTCTAACTCCAACTTAACTTCCTATCCAAGGACTTTACCCTACACCTCCTCCTATATAAAGGACCCTTCGGTCAAGAGGAGAGATGTGGAATATAGAGGGTTTGAGAGGTTTAGCATGTTCTAGTTCTTTTCTTAGGCTAGGGTTATTTTGTTTAGTAGTTGTAGGAAAATAATTGTATTTTGTTTAAGTTCTTAATGCAATTAAGTTGAGGTTTGCTTATTCTTGACGTTAATCATTCTTGCATTCTTGTCGAGAGATAGTTTGTGAGATTATCCATTTATTCGATGTCGAGAGAGTTGAATTCACAAAACGAGTAAGCACGGTTTTCATCCAATGGTGTTAACTAAATCGGCCTAGAGATAGGTTAAGAATTTCAGAGGCTAAGAGAAGCGTGTGATTGGTTGGTGTATTGTCTTTGGTTTACGCCGAGAGGTATGGTCAGAGTTCAGTCATCAAAAGTGTTCCGAGCTTAGAGATAAGGAGGATCCATTCAAGGACGCTTTGTCGAGCCTTAACAGCATCTACCCAAAAGCAAGAGATTACCGCGGCAGGGACTCTGCCATTGCGGCCGCGGCAGGAACTTAAGTTACTGCAGAGACTTAGGTTACTGCTACGACAGTTCTGTGTTGCTTGTATTCAAAGACGGGGACAAGTCAATTGGATTCCACACTACGACACAACTTAACCCAACCTACTTTTCTCTCTTATTCGACCTATCTATCTTTTCTTTTTATTGTTGTTTATTTTATTAGTTAGATAAAATAATTCCTATAACTTATTTGTGTTTTTATTTTCTACAGTGCAGTAATTTAAGCAAGTGGCCCAAAGCCCAATCCATGTGGAGACGATACTCAATACTTATCCCTTTATTACTTGTGATGTGTATACTTACACAATTGCGTAGCACTTATTACACGTATCATGTTTTTGGCGCCATTGCTGGGGATTGGTAATTGGTGTCAGTTGTTTTTGTTATTGCATTTTTTATTAGTTTTAGTAACTTTTCTTTTTATTTGTTTTATTTAAAAAAAATCAGGTGTGCTAAAAGTTAAGAGACATCAACATGAGGGGAAATAAAAGCAAAACTATTCGAGAGTTGATGTTGGAAGAGATGAATCAACCGAGAAAAGCATATATTGTGGAAAACTCTTGTGCTATGTGTGGAGAACATCATGTGTTGGAAGATTGCCCTCACCGTTTCGGTACACATGACTACATGGAGGACCATAGATGGAACCAGCAGCAAAATCCTTCATGGTATGATCATAAAGCTAAAAAAATACCATAACAATTTTGCTGCAGCATCAAACATGCCTTGGCAATGTAGTGCCTCAGCAGCAGACATGCCTTGACAATGTAGTCCTTATCAACAACAGAAATGCCTTGGCAATACAATGCCTCGGCCACAGACATGCCTTGGCAATACAGTCCTTTATCAACAGTAGAGTGTCACGGAAATAGATATGTCATGGCAATGTAGTCCTTGTCAAGAGCTATTAAATTCCATGGATGTGTGCATTGCCATGATGGTTGAACTCGTGAGAAAAGCGGAAGATCGATTGAAGAAATCCACATATGCCATGGATAACATGTACCAACAACCCACTCCTAGGGATACTAAAGTCCCAAGGCAAGATGATGAGGATGCCGATGAGAGAGACTTCCCAACACATGATGAGCCTCAGCAACAAATTGCCTTGACAATGATTGAGGAGCCAGAACAGAACAATGTCGCAACAACACTTAGTGGGGTTGAGAAAAGCATGGCGAATGCCATAACAACACCTCATACCATGGCAGCAACATATGCCACGGCGGCACCACATGCCTCAAAAACTACACATGCCTTGGCAAAACCTGATGCCTCGGTAATTCCATCAATCAAGTCTCAAACAGACGAAAAGATTGAGGATGTTCGACTTCCACCACATAAACAAGATGACAATACTTTGCCAATGGAATATGAGCAGGTAATGGTTGAACCTTTTGAATTCTTGAAAAACTCACCTCTTCTATTGCAGGTATTCATTGAAGAACCAACACTGCCAGAATTGAAGCCACCGAAATCTCTATTGATGGAGATGTTTGAGGAGCCTAAAGACAATGACGTTTGGATTCATGATGGTTTTCAGAAAAGTGGGTTTTCCCTTGACTTGCAACAAATTATGGCAGAAGATTGCCACGACAATTGGTTGTCGAAGCAATTGCCACAACAACGAAGGCCACATCCAACCATAACGTATTTCGACGAAAATGGGGTAAATAAATGGTTGGATATTGATATAAGTTTTCCTAATAATATATCCATGCCTTCAAAAAAAGTCCCAAGGTGGAGCGTATACATGGACTACAAGGGAGCACGAAAGAAAGATGCATCCACCATGGCAACGCAAAAGGGAGTAGCTGCGAGCACATTGGCCCAACTCTTTTTGGGAAATATTGTCACTCGATGGAGGGTGTTGATGGACTATAAGAAGTACCGGAAACGACCCTTCTCAAGCTTTCTCAGATATGCAGTAACCTTAGAAGATGTATGAAAATGCTCTTTCTAAGAATTTTTAATTTTTCGTTTTTAATTTTTGAACCTTTATTTTATTTTCGATTATTTTAGGAGATAATTTATTTATCTTTAGAATAATTAGTTTTCAAGATTTCTTTGTTTTCCACATCAAGAAACAAAACCACCATGGCAAGCCTGAGCTCACCCAAAGAAGCAAACATATGTCCCAAAATTGCTACCAAAACGGACGAGATGGCGCATGCCTCAACAATAACTAATGCCTCGGCAATCTATGAAGTGCATGCCTCGGCAACCCCTAAAGCTTATGCCCCGGCAATGCCTACTGCTTATGCCCAGGCAACAACGCATACTAGCATATCAGATGCATATGTTACAAGCCAACTCCCCCAACATGCACCCAACCACCGAGAGCCACCAAATGAGTCAAGCATATGGCAACGAGGAGACTGATCATCCAAAGCGATGACTCATCCGAGTCTCAACCACTCTAGTTTTCTTCTCTTTTGACTTTATTTTCTGCCCTTAATTTTTGTGCATATATTTCCTATTTTATATATTGTGATTAACGCATTGAGGGCAATGCTTATCTTGAGTTTGAGGGTGTAGGCTGAGAGGAAGAGGCACTGCCATGCCGCGACAATTTAATATAATTGTAGTTTTTGTTCATAACTGTCAATTTTATTTATTTATTGTATTGCCTTTACTCGATATAGCATGCCACGACAGTACTTTCTACCAATTGTCTTAGTTTAGTTTTAATTAAATCTTCTTTCTTGGCAATAGAACTCTCTCTTCTTACCATTGTTTAGAATTGTTTAGAGCCTTTATTTTTATGATGCTTAAAAGAAGATAACTTAGGACCACACTATGAGAGTAGAACTCTAAACACCTTTGTGACTTGCATGATTTAAGGAATTCTAGTACACTTAGGACATAGACTAGCTTAGAAAGAAAATTGGGTAAAAATTTAGAGGTGCCCACCACTGGCTCTAGCTTAAGAAAACCCTAGAGGTGCCCGAAACCGGCTCTAGGCTAATCACTAGAGGTGCCCGAAATTGGCTCTAGTTGGTTAGGTTGCTTAAAATAATTTATTACCCAAGTAAGTTAATGCTTAAGTGTTTACTTAGAATCCTTGTAATCATCTTATTCACAATGCATGCATACACTCACAAATCTTATAGTTTGATTCCAGGGAATTTCTAGGGCATCCAAAGACTTAAGAGCCGAAGCGGATTTTGCCATGGTTTGGAGAGAGAAGGAAAATTAAGACCTAGGAGAAGGTTTATAAAAACTAAGGTTTGACAATTGATGGTTTGCATTGCTTGAGAAAAAACAATAGTTCGAGTTTGGGGGTGTGATAAGTGCCCAAAAGTCCTATATTTTGACCCCTTTCACATGGACATTATCACTCAACCTATACTCATTTGAGCTACATTATGGCCTTCCATGCATAGATTTCATCATTTATGCCTTTGAGCCTTATATTCTACTTATTCTATGAAAAAGGTATTATTTAATGCATGATTGGTATTTTTGCAGGTTGTACACTGCTGGAGCAGGAAGATGCTGCCACAACACAGAAAGCATGAGGGAAGATGAGGCAGAATTAGCAGACAACATACCTTGGTCGAGTCAAGCCACATGACAGCTTCTACTAAGGGAAGCTGATGAAGCCTTGCGGAGCAGAGCATACCAATGTCGAGGCAACAAAAGGCCAGGCCGCGGTAGCATTCTGCCAGAGGGAAAAATGGGAAAAGTGGTAGCCGACTTGCAGAGCTGTTAATGCTGAATTTTTCTACACACTTTGCATGGCGATCGGAGTATGGGAAGATGGCGAAATCAATGGAAGGAAGGTTAAAGATGAAATTCGGCCAAAGAGGATTAAATGCATTAAATTAAAGAGATTCACCTCTTTAATGAAGACAAGTCCAACTTCAACTTAATTTCCTATCCAAGGACTTTACCCTACACCTCCTCCTATATAAAGGACCCTTCGGTCAAGAGGGGAGATGTAGAATATAGAGGGTTTGAGAGGTTTAGCATGTTCTAGTTCTTTTCTTAGGCTAGGGTTATTTTGCTTAGTAGTTGTGGGAAAACAATTGTATTTTGTTTAAGTTCTTAATGCAATTAAGTTGAGGTTTGCTTATTCTTGGCGTTAATCATTCTTGCATTCTTGTCGAGAGAGAGTTTGTAAGATTATCAATTTATTCGATATCGAGAGAGGTAAATTCACGAAACGAGTAAGCACAGTTTTCATCCAAGGGTGTTAACTAATTCGGCCTAGAGATAGGTTAAGAATTTCAACGGCTAAGAGAAGCATGTGATTGGTTGGTGTATTGTCTTTGGTTTACGCCGAGAGGTATGGTCAGAGTTCAGTCATCAACAATGTTCCGAGCTTAGAGATAAGGAGGAGCCATTCAATGATGTTTTGTCGAGCCTTAACACCATCTGCCCAAGAGCAAGAGATTGTCGCGGCAGGGACTCAGCCATTGTGGCCGCGAAAGGAATTTAGGTTACTGCAGAGACTTAGGTTACTGCCACGCTAGTTCTGTGTTGCTTGCATTCAAAGACGGAGACAATTCAATTGGATCCCACACTACGACACAACTTAACCCAACCTACTCTTTTCTCTTATTCGGCCTATCTATCTTTTCTTTTTATAGTTGTTTAGTTTATTAGTTAGATAAAACTATTCCTATCACTTATTTATGTTTTTATTTTCTATAGTGCAGTAACTTAAGCAAGTGGCTCAAAGCCCAACCCCTGTGGAGACGATGCTCAATACTTATCACTTTATTACTTGCGACGTGTATACTTGCACAATTGCGTAGCACTTAGTACACACATCAGCTTCCTTGAGGAAGAATTCTAAGACTTCCTTGGGAAGAATTCCCAAGTTTTCCCAACTTAAGCAGTCAAGTAGGGAAGCAACGTTTATTGGGTGGAGGGCTCAACCCTGGGGAATCGTGCCCAATGTTTATTTTGGTCAGAATAAGTGTCGATTATTTCATTTTGTTTGTTTTAGGCGTTTGCAACTTAAAAAACCCAACACCCAATCATTATCTGAGCCACATATTTTAGGCCCCTATTTTGACCTAAAAATAATTTTAGGCACCTATTTTGACCAAAATAAACTTTACACTGATTTTTACCAAAAAAATAACTTTAGACTCCTATTCTAACCAAAATAAACTATAGACACATAAAACACAAAAAATATAATTTAGACACTTATTTTATATTAAAGTCTTAACCGATCAATCAATTATTCAATTTAATTAAAATGACTTAAAATCAATAATTAAATAATTTAAATTTATCGAAATAATTTACTAACGATTAATCGACCTGATTTTGTACACAACCAGCATCATCCACCTAGCAAACACTCAAAACATAATTCCAAACTTACCTGAGTATCAGCAAAAAGAACAAAAAAAGTGATCACTACTCGCATGTTCTATTTTACATAACATACAAGTAATAAAGATGTATCTCGAAACAGTGAGTAGTTCTGTCGTACATTATTTTAATTTAAGGTTAAGCGGTAAATTTCTTGTTCAAACTTCAAGTAACTTGAAATGTTATACTTTTCAATAATATTTTAAGTTAATTTTTCGTGATTTTTTTAAGTTTAGTTTCGAAACTTATCGAAAAACTACAAACCTAAAGACTCTTTAAAAAATCAAATTTTAAAACTTGTTGAAAACAATTAACTTCAAATATTATCAAAAAGTATAACATTTTAAGCTATTGTACAATTTTTAAAACTCGCCATCATTTAACCTTAAATTAGGCCGACATTCTTCGGACCCGCCCCGAAACAACGAGTTCGTCTCACACCGCTTTATCCCTTTTAGGCCCTCAATGTTCAGCAAAGTGTTCCAGCTTTGTAAGTGTTATATTTTTTTTTTCAAAATTTTTTTTACTTTCATGCGCATCTGATCAGCCTCTTTCTGAAATTGATTATATATAATTCACAATTCTTTGATTTAATAATTAAAATATGATATTCATACATTAAAAAAATAAATGTGTTTATACGAAAAATTAAAAGTAAAAAATATACATAAACAAATATTACCTTATAATCAACTTTAAATTATTAAAAAATATAAATAAACATATACGGAAAGTTAAAACAACACCTACAATAAACAATCACGTCCAAACATATTAATTGGAGTTTTAAACACAACCAACATTAAGCAAAGAATGCATATTTGTAGATAGTAATAAAAATCATCAAAAATAAAAGTTAGGTTTAACTGTTTACGTGAGATACAAAAAATATGAAGGATTGATGCTTAAAGATCAAGAGAAATTGCCATTTAAAGATTGGGGAAAAAATCTAAAACCTGTAAAAAATTGTCATGAATCGAATTCGGATTACGTTGAAATCAAAATCTTTATTTTCAACTTTTTTTAAATATTTTAATAAAATAGTAAAAAACTTTTTTAATTTTTATTTTTAATCAAATATATATTTCTAATGTTTTCTACCTTCAAAATAAAAATAAAAATATCTTTGTTTTTAACCAAAGCTCTTTTTTAAGTAATACTAGAGGGACATTAATCAGACAATTTTACATTAAAAACACCTTTTAAATATTTATTTATGAAAATGACCCTCTACTAAAGTTATGTAGAAAAATGACCCCTAAATCTGCCACGTAGGGCACCCTCGCGTTTTTCACAATGCGATGACAAACCTGGCGTGATACAAAAAGCGAGTTTTGTCCGACGTGAGCCACCTTTTCATATCCTGTAATTTTAAATTACTGGATGCGACCTCACGTTCTGGGAAACGCGAGGTCCCCGAGAAAATGAAAATACCGCGTCTAAATTAAAATAGACCTCACATTTTGAAAAAAGCGAGGTCTTCGAAAATCCAGGCTTGAATACAAGGGTGTATAGGCATGTTCGAGACATTTTATCGTGCCATTAACCCGACAATTTTGGTAATTTTTAAGCTTAGATACGTAGTATTGGAACTTATCTTCCATTTGAGATTGATATTGGCACGTATGAGACATTGCATATTGTATTAAAAGCGCATTGAAAATACTTCCAACGCTTGTTTAAGAAGATGAAATGGCTTGGTAGGCATGTTGGAGGTATTTTCCTGGGTTATTATTAGAATAATCTTCGTAATATTTTAGGTTAGAGGCCTAGTATTGAAACTTATATTTCATTTGAGACTGATATTGTCACATAACAGACTTTTTGAACGATATAAAAATGGCCATGAAAATGGTTCCAAACCTTAGTTTTGGGCATGAATAAAGAAGTAAAATGCTTTGAGAATCATGTTTGATGAGTTTATCCGGAAAGTTAATCGCCGCATTCGCGTAATCCTTAAGCTTAGAGGCATAGTATCAGAGGCGTATAATTGTAATTAAAAAATAAGAAGCTAAAAATTTTAGTCGTTCAGTAATTGTAATTATAAATCACGGTGAAATTATTAATTTGAAACAAATACATAACATGGATAAAATAAATTATTGGAGCCCTAAAATGTAGACAAATGGCGTGATAGATCGTTTAAGTTGTTGGAGCCCTAAACCTTCGTCCACGATGTGGGCAGTCGATGACTAGATTCGCGGACTTCGTGAGTACCCAATAATCAACATCATCCACGACACATATGTCTCCAACAACATTACATGCGGTGGTCTTGAACCACTCATTCCCTGATATTGCGATCTGCTGTAAAATCTATGTTTGATTTTGATATAACTAAGTATGTTAAGGACTAAATTAAAAACTTGAAATAAATTTCTAAGTCCCTTAAATGATTTATAAATCACCATCACTTTAAACTGATTTGAAAAACTCAAACTCCAAATATTTTCTAAGTGTTCCAAGGTCAAAGTATTGAAAATCGTTCAGGTGTATCGATACGCCTCCAGCCGTATCGATACCTTTTTTACAAAGTTGGCTATTGGAAAGACGCGTTTCGATACGCTTTTAATCGTATCAAAATAGCGTATCGAAACAGATTCAATCTGTATCGATACGCCCCTCTGTAAAAACTGAAGAAGTTTGAATGGTGTACCGATACGGCTTAACCCGTATCGATACGATTTTAACAGATTTTTTAATTCGAAAAGGTTTAAATGTTTTCGACCGTTGGTGTCAGTCGTTAGGTAACTAACATTTAAAGTGCCAGTTGTCTCGTATCGATACGGTGTTACTCGTATCGAAACGGAAACTTCTAGTGAGCTAAGTTGAGAAAAAGGTATCGATACGGTCTCTTCCGTATCGAAACGGTCCCTGTCCCGTACCGATACGCTTCCACGCGTTTCGATACGCCCTCTTTATTATGTACAACGACTCTTTCTGTTTTGAGACAAGTATCGATACAGGTCCTCGTGTATCGATACGGATAGCTGCAAAAGTGCATTTATGGTGGAAAGAGAGGGTCCCAACGGCTATAATCAATACCCTAACCACCCAAACGGCTAGAATTGATAGAGAAGGTATAAATTGAAGCTCATTGAAGACCAGCAACAACTATTGCATCAAAGATAAACATCCAAGCAAAAATCCAACCTCATTGTGCTTATTTTCCAATATTCTTGTAAACCCCAAATTGTGTTGTATTCAATTCTTATCCTATCTCAAATTTGGGTTGAGTGTTTGTACTGAAAGAGGCAACATTGTATTTGAGAGATATCTTTTTGCCTAATTTCTTCTTTGTTTCACTTGTGAGGGTTTGGTCAAATTTTGGGTAGAAAATTTGACCGGTTGTGTAAAGGTTACCTCCTAAGCCTTGAAAAGGGGAAGAACAAATTAGTGAATTGTTGCAAATCCTTAGTGGTAGCTAAGGTAGTGGATGTAGAGTTCATTTGGAACTTGAACCACTCTAAAATCCTTTGTTCTTCATTTTTAGCTATCATTTTTCTTCAACAATTTTTTAAAGCCCAATTCACCCCCTCTTGGCATTGATCAATCCATTGATCCACTCAACAATTGGTATCAGAGCCTACCTCTTTGAAGGATTAACAACCACAAGAGGAGTTCCTAGGAAGAGTGTGATCATCCAAAAATCAAGCCATGACAGCTACCTCCGGATCGAGCATGTACGAGTCTCAACCCACCACAAAACCACCATTCTTCAATGGTGACAACTATCCATTTTGGAAGAACCGGATGCGCCTCTTCATCAAATCCAACGATTACCTTGTTTGGGATGTCATTGAAGATGGTCCCTATATTCCTTTGAAGAGGGATGATGAAGGAAAGTTGGTTCTAAAGAAGAAGATCGAGATGAGTGAAGATGAGAGGAAGAAGATCCAAATAAATGACAAAGCTCTCCACATGCTCTTTTGTTCTTTTGGTCCTGACATCTACTCCAAAGTCTCCTCCATTGAAATTGCCAAGGAAGTGTGAGACACTCTAGAGACCACTTACGAAGGAACCAATGATGTGAAGGAGACCAAGATTGAAATTCTCAATCTTAGTTATGAGAATTTCAAGATAGAGCCCGAAGAAATAGTGTCCAAGATGTTCGATTGCTTCTCAACCATCGTCAACGGGCTCAAGGGCTTTGGAGAGACAATCCCAGAAGACAAACTTGTCCGGAAGCTACTCTACTCACTTCCCGAATCTTGGGATGGGAAGAGAACCACCATCATCGAGGCTAAAAACTTGAAGACTCTAAAACTTGATGAGCTAGTGGGTTCTCTCCTTACTCATGAAATAATGAAGCAAGGAAGGGAAGATGAAAAGAAGAAGGAAGAGAAAAGAGTGGAGAAGCTAGAGGTAGAAAAGAAGAGGAAAATGGGAGTGGCTCTCAAAGCTTCATTACATGAGAAGAGCACTTCTAGTGAGGAGGGTGATTTAGAAGAATTGGCTATGATAGCCAATTCTTCTCACGATTCATGAAGTCCAACCGAGAAAGGAAGATTCAAAGAAAGATGGACTTCAAGGGTAAAAACAAAGAAGAAGAGAGGGATCAAATCATTTGCTACGAGTGCAAAAAGCCCGGTCACATTCGTTCGGAGTGCCCTCAACTCAAGAAGAAGGGCTTTGAGAAGAAGAAGAAGCTCAAATCCAAGCTTGCTACTTGGAGTGATGAGGAGTCATCCAAGGATGACGAACAAGAAGTGGCCAACCTTTGCCTCATGGCACTTGAGGAGGATTCCTCCATGGTAACCTCCAACTCATCATCTTTTGACTTTACATTTGATGAATTACATGATGCATATGATGAGTTGCAAGAGGTTTATGATGAGTTAGTTGAGAAATACAAAGAGTCAGTCATTAGGAATAAGAAAATCATTTCGGAATTAAATGATAAAAATGACTCACTTTCTCAAACTAACTTAAAATTTGAGAAAAAGATTTTAGGTTTGAAAGATGAACTTAAATTCTTCCAAGATGAAAATGTAGACCTAAATAATCTTCTTTCTCAATGCAATAGTGAACACCAAAAGGTGTTAGATGAGCTTAACAAGCTCAAAGAGTCTTTTAAAAACGTTGGTAATGTGAAGCATGAAAAAGGTGAATCATCTAAAACAAACCAACCTAGGAGAAAGACTAATAACTACACACAAAAGAGCCTTCCTAGACATAATAAAACTAAAAAGATTAGAAGTGTATGGGTTCCTAAGGAACTTGTCAAATCTAATAATATTGTTGTTATGTCACCTTGGATTCCTAAGGGAACCAAGCTATTGGGAGCTAACACTCGTGGACCCAAAATGATTTGGGTACTAAAACAAAAGTTTAATATATTTGTTTGTAGGGGGAGCATTGCTACAAGGCCAAAGCACAAAGTCAAAATTCACGGTACCTTGATAGTGGATGCTCGAGGCATATGACCGGAGACAAGAGTAGATTCATGGACTTAAAGCCAAAAAGTGGAGGAGTGGTGACATTTGGTGACAACTCCAAAGGCCACATTAAAGGTATTGGCTCAATAGGTAATCACTCTACCATTCTTATTGAAAATGTCTTGTATGTCGATGGTCTTAAACATAATTTGTTGAGCATAAGCCAATTATGTGATAAAGGATTTAATGTCTTATTTGATAAAAAATGGGTGCAAAATTGTTGACATTAAATCAAATAATATTATGCTCATAGGTCATCGCATAGGTAACATTTACATGGTACATTTAGATGACATACATACATCCCATGCATGTTTAGTAGCTCAAAATGAAAATGATGCATGGATATGGCATAGGAAACTAGGACATGCTAGCATTAGTGTTTTAGAAAAATTAGTTTCCCTAGATCTAGTTAGAGGTTTACCCAAAATTAAGTTCTCAAATGATAAAATTTGTGATGCACACTCTAAGGGTAAACAACATAAGTCATCCTTTAAATCCATTAATGATGTTTCTACAAGTAGGTGTTTAGAACTTATTCATACGGATTTGTTTGGGCCTATTAGAACTATGAGCTTGGGTGGTAAATCTTATGCATTTGTACTTGTTGATGATTTTTCTAGATTTACTTGGGTTCTATTTTTAAGTACTAAAGATAAGGCTTTAGAAAAATTCATCACATTGTCAAAATTAACCCAAAATGATCTTGAACTTAGAATTTCTCATATTAGAAGTGATCATGGAACCGAATTTCAAAATCTAGGGTTTGAAGAATTTTTAAATAAAAATGGTATTAGCCACAATTTTTCGGCTCCTCGAACTCCTCAACAAAATGGGGTAGTTGAGAGGAAAAGTAGGACTTTACAAGAAATGGCTAGAACCATGCTTTGTGAAAACAATTTACCTAAATATTTTTGGGCGGAAGCCACAAACACCGCTTGCTACATTGTAAACCGAGTAATGATTATGCCACTTTTAAAGAAAACACCATATGAGATTTTAAAATCTAAAAAGCCTAACATTAGCTATTTTCAACCATTTGGTTGCAAGTGTTTTGTTTTAAATAATGGAAAAGACAACTTAGGTAAATTTGATGCAAAAAGTGATGAAGCTATTTTCATAGGATATTCTTTAACCTCTAAAGTCTATCGTGTATTTAACAAGAGAACTTTAGTAGTAGAAGAATCTATACATGTTGTATTCGATGATAACCTCCTTCCAAGGAAGGATTCTTGTGATGATGATGATGTAGGAATCATTAATGCCTTTGATGGAGGACAAACTTCAGAGGATGAGATTCCAACGAAAGAAGCGGATACACAAGATCCACCTCTTGAAGCCTTGAAGGACTTGGCTCTTGAGGAAAAGGAAGTGAGCTACCCAAGGGAGTTCATCTATGTCAAAGGTGGTGAAATCTTGGGTGATCCATCCAAGGGCGTAACCACTAGATCTTCTCTTAAACTTATGAACCATGTTGCATTTATCTCATGCATAGAGCCTAAGAATATAAAAGAAGCATTAAAAGATGGCTTTTGGATTATGGCTATGCAAGAAGAGTTAAATCAATTTGAGAGAAGTAATGTTTGGACATTAGTTGATAGGCCTAGTAATCAATCTACTATAGGAACTAAATGGGTCTTTAGGAACAAACTAGATGAGAGTGATAACATTGTGAGAAATAAAGCTAGACTAGTAGCACAAGGTTACGCTCAAGAAGAGGGAATAGATTTTGATGAAACCTATGCACCCGTATCTAGAATGGAAGCCATTAGGATGTTGCTTGCATATGCATGTTATCATGATTTCAAGCTTTTTCAAATGGATGTTAAAAGCACATTTTTAAATGGTTTTATAAATGAGGAAGTGTATGTGGGACAACCTCCGGGTTTTGAAGACTCAAAATTTCCAAATCATGTTTTCAAACTTACTAAAGCTCTTTATGGTTTAAAACAAGCTCCTAGAGCTTGGTATGAAAGACTTTCAAACTTTTTGATTGAAAAATGTTTTGAAAAAGGTAAGGTGGACACTACACTTTTCATAAAAAGGTATAAAAATGACATCTTAGTAGTACAAATTTATGTTGATGATATTATTTTTGGATCTACTAATGAATGTCATTGCAAAGAGTTTGCTAAGTTAATGTAAGGTGAATTCGAGATGATCATGATGGGGGAGCTCTCATTCTTTTTGGGACTCCAAATCAAGCAAAGGAAGGATGATACCTTCATCAATCAAGCAAAGTACATCAAGGATATGCTCAAGAAGTTTGGCTTGGAGAATGCAAAGCCTCAAGCCACACCTATGAGCTCATCTACAAAGCTTGACAAAGATGAAGGAGGTAAGTGTGTTGACTCTAAGCTTTACCGTTCTATGATTGGATCATTGCTTTACCTTACCGCAAGTAGACCAGATATCTTGTTTAGTGTTTGCTTGTGTGCTAGGTTTCAAGCTAGTCCTAGAGAGTCTCACCTTATAGTCGTTAAGAGAATATTTAGGTACCTTAGAGATACCCCTTGTTTAGGTCTTTGGTACCCTAGAGACTCAACCTTCAACCTTCATGCTTATTCGGATGCGGATTATGGGGGTGTAAAATCGATAGGAAGAGTACTTCGAGAACATGTCAATTCTTAGGTAGTATGCTCATATCTTGGTTCTCTAAGAAACAAAATAGTGTAGCCTTATCTACCACCAAAGCCGAGTACATATCCTTAGGGAGTTGTTGTGCTCAAGTCCTTTGGATGAAGCAACAACTCTTAGATTATGGTAGTAAAGTTAAAACCATACCCCTTAAGTGTGATAACACTAGTGCCATATGCTTAACTAAAAATCCCATCCAACACTCTAGAACCAAACATATAAAGATAAGACATCATTTCATTAGAGATCACGTCCTTAAGGAAGATGTTGTTACAGAGTACGTTGACACCTTAAACCAACTAGCGGACATCTTTACAAAGCCTTTAGATAAAGAGCGTTTTTGGTCCCTTAGGAGAGAGTTAGGTCTAACTAGCCTTCCTTGACCCTTTAGGACCCCTTTTTGAAGTTAAAATTGCTTGATCTTGTGAAATTGCATGTTAATATGTTGTAGCTCTTGAAAATATCCATGCTTATAGCTAGGGGAGTATGATTCTGTTAAAATATGCTTAGAACTGCTCATTCATCATTTGCATTCATTTAGGAGATGTTAGAATCGAGCTTTTGGTTGTTCTTCAAGCCTAAAATGTATTTCTGGCATAGGGTATCGATACGGCCTTATGCATATCGATACGAGTATTGTATTAGTTTCCCAGATTACATTTTGCCTAAACCAGGTATCGATATGGTTAAACCCATTTCGATACGGATTGCATCTGTTTCGATACGATCCTTCAACAGGCATTTTAAAAGGAATTACGTTTTTACCCCCGTATCGATACACCCTCAGGCGTATCGATACGCGATTGCGTAGACAGCTATCAATTGGCATTTAAGAGTTCAACTTTTACCAAAATTGAGTTTTCTCAAAACCCTAGAAACCCTAGCCGTTTTCACTCTATAAATAGCCTCTCTTTCCCTCATATTTTCACACCACAACTCAAAATCTCTAGAGGGTTTTCAGAATCAAGCAAAGCTCTTAAGCTTTTCATCAATTGGGTGCTAAGCTCCTCTCTCATTCCTCTCTAATCAATATCAAGGTAAAAATCTTTCTTTTTCTTTTAATTTTCGTTTCAAATTTTCTTTTGATTTGTTTTTTTTGTTTTGTCTTCTCAAACCAAAATCTCTTTTCAAATTTTTTTCTTTATAATTTTTTTAACCTTGATTATTGGTTTTTCAATGAGTTGAATGAAGAAAACTTAATGCATACATTGTTTTTAATCTTTTCTCTAGTTCATGGCACCTCCTAAAAAGAGAACACGTGTTAGTGAAGCCGGTGAAGGATCAAATACCAGAGTTGGTGCTCGCCCAAATCTCACTCATATCTATCAACACTCCTTTAAGTCCCCCGGAGAACTCACATATTTTCGCCAATTTCAAAACTATAAGATCCGTCCGAAGAGGGTAATTTCTATTCCTTTTCTTAACTCGGAGCGCTTCAAATTTGAATATCTATCTTTGCTCCAAGAATGGAAGTTTATGGATTTTCTCACTATTCCCGGATTTTACTTTCGCATTTTAGTTTTGATCTTTTATGCTAATGCCAAGTGTTGTGCAAATCGAGATGGTATTGTTACGGGCGTTAATTCTTATCTTATGGGAAAAAGGGTCACTATAGATGTTCAATCTCTTTGTGATGTATTTAAGTTGGAGGATGAAGGCTATGATGATGAGAATGCCCTTGGCCATATCCTAAGTGGTTCCGTCACCGCCCTAAATGCTCAGGATCGGATTCTTCAGTTGATGGTTTCTTGGTGGTTTAGGCCCTCAGGAGGGAAGTATTCCACTATCCGCCAAGTAGATGATTTTTGGATTCGATGCTTCCGTGAGAGAAAACATCTGAACCTTGCTCGTATTATGTTTACGGAGATTGTCTATCTCGTGCAACATCGCCACACCACACTTGTCACTTCCTTCGCCTATGGCACGACCTTGAGTTACTTCTTCCAACAAAAGGAGATTGATTGCTCGCATGACTACCCAACTCCCCTCATCGATCCTATCGATGAACGATCTCTTGCAAGGGGTAAGTTCCATTACTTTAATGGTAATTGGCTTCGTCTATCCAAGCTCCCTAGTGTGGCCGCGGAACAATTTGCTAATCCTTAAGTTGAACAAGTTCCTCAAGCTCCTCCTCTACCTTCTATAGACTCCCTCATGACTTATCTCAATGAGAAAGTCACGGGTTTGCGCACGGGAATGGCTTCAATTGATCAAGTTATGAATTCAGGATTTACCGCTATTGATACAAGGTTTACAAGCCTTGAAGATCGGATGAAGAATGTGGAGACTCGACTCACTTCCCTTGAAGGCGGTCACAACTCAATGAATATCTCTCTCACCGCTTTCCATGACAAGTGGCATCAAACTATGAGGAATGATGATCCAATTGAGGAAGATGATGAAGATGATGAAGAAGGCAATGGAGATGCATAGTAGCCTATCTTTGCATACCATTCATATCATTTAGGATATTTATTTTATGCACCTTTGATTTATGTTTTTAGGATTAAGTTTGAATTATTCTAAAACCTATGCTTTGATTTTCTGTTATTTGGATTTTAAGTTGATGTTATCTTTTATTTGAACTTAATGATATTATGTTGCTTGATTATTTATACCTTTTGTCTTTATGCACTTTCCATTATGTCTCAATCATTTTTGATCTAACAAAAAGGGGGAGAGGGAAGCTCACACTTAAAAATTTTGATTTTCAAACTTAAAAGTTACGTAGCTAATATTAAGGGGGAGTTATTTTGCAAAGTTTTTCAAAGTATCAAAAATTTCAAGTTTTGGTTTTGTTATATCAAAAAGGGGGAGATTGTAAAACCTATGTTTGATTTTGATATAACTAAGTATGTTAAGGATTAAATTAAAACTTTAAATAGATTTCTAAGTCCCTTAAATGATTTATAAATCACCAACACTTTAAACTGATTTGAAAAACTCAAACTCCAAATATTTTCTAAGTGTTCCAAGGCCAAAGTATTGAAAATCGTACAGGTGTATCGATACGCCTCCAGCCGTATCGATACCTTTTTTACAAAGTTGGCTACTGGAAAGATGCATTTCAATACGCTCTTAACCGTATCGAAACAGCGTATCGAAACAAATTCAATCTGTATCGATACGCCCCTCTGTAAAAACTGAAGAAGTTTGAATGGTGTACCGATACGGCTTAACCCGTATCGATACAGTTTTAACGGATTTTTTTTAATTCAAAGAGGTTTAAATGTTTTCGACCGTTGGTGTCAGTCGTTAGGTAACTAACATTTAAAGTGGCAGTTGTCCCGTATCGATACGGTGTTACCCGTATCGAAACAGAAACTTCTAGTGAGCTAAGTTGAGAAAAAGGTATCGATATGGTCTCTTCTGTATCGAAATGGTCCCTGTCCCGTACCGATACGCTTCCACACATTTCGATACGCCCTCTTTATTATGTATAACGACTCTTTCTGTTTTGAGACAGGTATCGATACGGGTCCTCGTGTACCGATACGGATAGCTGCAGAAGTGTATTTATGGTGGAAAGAGAGGGTCCTAATGGCTATAATCAATACCCTAACAACCCAAACGGCTAGAATTGATAGATAAGGTGTAAATTGAAGCTCATTGAATACCAACAACAACTATTGCATCAAAGATAAACATCCAAGCAAAAATCCAACCTCATTGTGCTTATTTTCCAATATTCTTGTAAACCTCAAATTGTGTTGTATTCAATTCTTATCCTATCTCAAATTTGGGTTGAGTGTTTGTACTGAAAGAGGCAACATTGTATTTGAGAGATATCTTTTTGCCTAATTTCTTCTTTGTTTCACTTGTGAGGGTTTGGTCAAATTTTGGGTAGAAAATTTGACCGGTTGTGTAAAGGTTACCTCCTAAGCCTTGAAAAGGGGAAGAACAAATTAGTGAATTGTTGCAAATCCTTAGTAGTAGCTAAGGTAGTGGATGTAGAGTTAATTTGGAACTTGAACCACTCTAAAATCCTTTGTTCTTCATTTTTAGCTATCATTTTTCTTCAACAATTTTTTAAAGCCCAATTCACCCCCTCTTGGCATTGATCAATCATTGATCCACTCAACATCTGCCGTAGCATTTCAACCAAAACACAGAAGACACATATCGCCAATATTATTAACCGAACAAAACAATGTAGTCACCGTATAAATGCAACTACTTATACCAACAGATCACAATATCATGGAAATGAATTTGTAAAACAATTTCCCTGAAACGTGATATGTTGCCATTAGTAGAAACAATTGTATATTCTCTTCGGATCTGATACAAATTTTTCTCAAGCGAGAGCAAATACTGGTGGGTTTGGTTGCCCTCGTTTATACCTCATATAGTCAAACATTCGCGCTCTTCGAAACACGAGGTATTTGTTCACGTTTTTAATAGACCTCGCGTATATAGTAAAATACGAGGTATGCAGAGATTCCTGACGTAGCAGGAGAAGTACACTGGACCTCGCTATATACAGAGCGTGAGGTCCATTTTTTAAATTATGATTGAAATCTTAAATTCCACCGTCTATAAATAAATTCCATGAGAGAAGCAACAAATGGTTTGAGCGAATTGTAGATGTAATTGTAAGTAATTGTTATTTAAAACTGAGAATTGTAATTGTAGATGTAATATTTAGATGTTAAGTAATTGTAATTATAGTTGATCTATGATTCTAATTAGCAGGTGTAACAAGCGTGTGAAAAATGGTGTCAAAGCTTTTTTAGGCTCTAAATAACAATGTAAGTTTATTACTTTTCAAACAAATACATAAAATAAAGAAACTAGATTATGGTAGTTAGGCCACATAAAATGAAGAAACTGGATTATGGCAGTTAGGCCAATGATCCTGATCAAAGATGACATCTTGTACATAACTGGGTCGAGGTCAGCGACGTTCGTACCTATCCTATTGTACCTCTAAACATGCTTTGACGATGTGGACAGTCGAGGATTTTGATGTCCCCCAAAGGTTGCAGTTGCAACCTACTCCCATCATCAACTGCAATGGTATAAGCTTTGACTCCGGTTACAAGCGATGGTCTTCACCTAGCCTCAACGATTAAGGCATAAAAATAAGTTACCCGCAACCTCACCAAGTACGTTCAAAGGATTGCCGGCACTTTAAGAAGACCACGTTTTTCCTGATATTGTGATCTGTCGTTCATCTTGAACAAAAACGTGGAACATCCCTCTCATGAAAATTGTCAACCCAAGAATAATAGATAAATATTTCAAAAACGTGGTTTTTTTCCATTTGGGGTGGTGATTTTTTTCTTCGAATATGATGGTAATCAGCAACAGTTTAGAATAAATTAGGTTCATAGAAAGCAAAAAACTGGTGACCGAGTTTGTCTGTCTGGCCTAACTTCTATTTATACAGACGTGTCTTGCGTTTTGCAAAATGCGACTTCCATAAGATTTGACATGGCACTGGACCTCGCGTTCTGCAAAGAGCGAGGTTCATTTAATTTAATATAATTTTAAAAGTAAGATTTAGTGTAAAAAGGTTGTCGAGAATTGAAAATAATTTGGTATTGGCACATAGGAATTAACCTCTGTAACCATGTAAAATAAACACGTTTAAAGGCTTGGTAGGCATGTTGGAGGTGTTTTCTCGGGTTATTATTAGAATATTCTTCATAATAGTAAAACGATGAGGCCTACTATTGATACTTATCTTTCATTTTAGACTGATATTTCCAAAGATGAGACATTGTAAACGGTATAAAAATCACGATGAAAATGGTTCTAAAACTTGTATTTGTGCATGAATAACAATGTATACAAAAGTAGTCAATTGTTGGGTTAGGTCATAGATCATCGTAGTTGTTGGAGCGCGTTTCAATTTTCTTCCACGACGTAGACAATCAAGGACTAGCTTCGTGGATTATGTGAGTACACGATAATCATCATCATCCACGATGCAAGAAGCTCTAACTACATTACATGCGGTGATCTTCTTGTAGCCTTCACGATGAAGGCGTACGAAGAAGTTACCGGTAACCTTGAACAAAAGGTCAAAACTGATCCCCGCACTTGAAAAGGACCACCCATTCCATGATATTGCGATTTGCCGTAGATCTTGAACCAAAACATGGAAGACACATATCATCAGTATGATAAACAGAACAAAATAATAAAGTCAACGTATAAATGCAACTACATATGGCAACAAATCGCAATATCAGGGAAATTAATTTGTAAAACAATTTTCATGATACGTGATCTGTTGCCATTAGTAGGAGCAGTTGTATATTATTTTCGGATTTGATACATATTTGTTTCAAGTGATAGCAATTTGCCGATGGGTTTGTTTGGTCATCTTATATAGGCAAATATTCCCGTCCTGAAGAACGCAAATTAGATGGACCTCGCGTTATGCGGAACGCGAGGTCTACAGAGATTCATGATGTGGCAGGAGAAGTACACAGTGTAATGTACGCATACCTTGCTATGTGCATATTGCGACGTCGAATGGATTTAAATTTATTTTAATAGTAATTAACAACATATTTTTCAAAAGACTACGACGACACAAAAACTCACTCATCTTTTATACATTTCAACAAAACATAATTTAGGTTGTTAAGTTTATTACTTTCAAACAAATACATCAGTTGAAGAAAATTAGTTAATATGAGGATTTGAGCGGTTCGGACATTTGTTCTTTTGGTGCCCTAAATTCCCACATCTGTTGCATAGTTTATGCTGTTCGGTTTTTCTCGATGTTCAACCAAATCCTCAGGACAATAAATCCATGTTGATCGTGGACGACCTTCTTTTTTGTGTCGTAGTGCAAAATTTGGCCATATTATAGGTTCACCGTCAACTTCGACCCGATCAACTTCATTCTCGATGGGAGGGAACTCGTATTCATAAAACTTGGATACGGTTTCGAGTAAGTATATTGGGTCAACCAGTTGCATGTAGCCTAACTGTACAGAAGAACAAGCAGCAATGGCATGCGGACACGAGTACTTGAATGTTTTGAATACCCCACACTCGTAGCGCCTATCTTCTAGATTAACCTTGTACGTGTTGCGCTCTATGCCTTCCAATGGCCTCGAATATTGTGATACTTCGAACAAATGTTGTTAGCGTGAGAAGCAGGTAGCAGTCATCGCATTTGATTACCTTACAAAGTTTTGAAATTTATCGTGAAGCTCTGGGTGGACGATGTGGCCACCTTCCATATGGTCCGCTGCTTTCTTTCCTAAGGTTGTAAATAGGGTAGCCAGCCGATAATATGTGGCATTGACAACGGAGGTGGTAGGAAAATGTCGCACCCCCTTTAGTGATGAATTAACGGCCTCAGCTAAGTTTGTTGTTATGTGACCATATCGTTTACCACCATCATACGATCGAAGCCATTTTCCCTCGGGATTTTTGCTAGGTAGTCGTGTCCCACTTTGTTCCTGAGTAAAACTTCTTGAAACAACTCATCAACCTCATGCACGTAATACGAGTTGCCTGTAAAAATATGGTGTAGTTAACGCTGAATAATAAATAGCAACATATCTTAAACGGAAATGAGTGGAGTAGGACGTACCCATTCGAAGCACCATTTGGCGTTCGTCATCATTCTTGTACGCTTGTAAGTAGTTTGCAGCAATGTGGCTTAAATAATACCGGTGATGAATATAGGGAGGTTCCCAAGACAGACCCATACACTCGAGTGCCCATAGGAGTGTTGTGCCTCTGTCAGAAATAAAGCATAACCCATCTTCTCTTTCACGCATAACATGAGATAAGACATGCTTTCGTAAGTTTTGAAGGAAGAATACCCATGAGTCAAGATCTTCCTTCTCGACTATTGCGAAGGTGATGTGAATGGTTTTTCTGTTGTTGTCTTGTACAACCGTCAGCAACAAAATGTGTGTGTATTTTTCGTACAACCAAGTGTCGTCAATCTGAACCATGGGCTTGCAACATTTGAATGCATTGACGTACTGCGGAAAATTCCAAAATAGGTGGTGGAATTCACACACTCTTGGTACGAAACGATCATTTTGGTACGCATCTCTAGATTCCAGGTTCACAACCATTCCCGGTATGTGTCTCTTTATTAGTTTTAGCTACGGCCGTAACTCTTTGTAGGATACCTCCCATCGGCCATATAATTTCTGAATCGTCCGCCACCTTGCGTACTATGCTCTGTGGTACTCGGCTATGTAGCCGTACTAAGATTTGGCTACAACAATACACGTCGCAACAGTTACACGCGGATTTGCCTTGACAAGCAGAATGAAGGCGTCATAGAGCACATGCACATCCAAGTTAGGATGATCTTGACTTAGTCTGTTGACCGTGCAGGTATGAGCCCCCTCGAGTTTTGTGATCCGCCATAGCCCGTTCAGCTTCTTCAATCACGATACACAAACCCTCCATGTACACCCCTCGCTCTTGTGGGGACATTCATCAATGTAGTAATCCAGTTGATTCTTCTTAACAGTCATTGTAGCTGAGTTGTGTATGTTGTAGTTTTTTATGGCAGCCACAACGAGTTGTTTCCTCAAGAAGGTCATCCCAATATTGAGTTCACCATCTACACGACAGTTGTACTGCTCAAGTTCTGGGAATCGTGAAAATTCTGGAACGTTGAAGGCTTTGATATCAATCGTCGTGAAGTGCGATGGTGGCTGGTAAACAGAAATCGGGATGGAAGAATATGGAACGTTGGGTGGTTGGGCATGTTCTTCGTTGCCTTCGACCAGATCCTCTAATATGTTGTATTCTTCAATTTTTTCGGGCATGTCAAGTTCTTATGGTTGATCAGGGAAGGGGCCTTGCTCGTCACCATCGGGCCCTAACTCCCTTATCGGTTCTTCATCACAAATTGCTAAACCCTCAAATCAAAATAGGCCTGGGTCGTCGAATGATACGACGACAAATTTACCACTTGCTCGTTGATCACGAGGACGTTGACGAGACCACTCACCAAATGTACTACCAAGACCAACACCAAGATCAAGGTCAACAAAACCAGCACAAGAATGTCTCCCCACAGGTTGTTCAACATATTCTGCAGTAGGGATATACGTTGAATATCGTCCATATGTGAAATTGTCGAACGGATTAAACACGTAATGATCTTGCGATATCATGTAGTTTTGCGATGATGACGAGACAGCACCCATACTGTACGGCGTGTATATTGAATGTCTGGGCATATCGTACGATGATGCCGCGATGGCACTCATATTGTACGATGTGTATGTTAAATGTTTGGGCATATCATACGATGATGCACCGAAGTCAATGTTCGGTGGCATGTTCAAGTCGAAGTCAAGACTGGCTATACAAGAATATCTTGGCATAGCAAAAAATGAGTCACCTAAGTCGTTGTGTGCTCTCTGTGTGGTTAATGAGTTGAAATCATTGCACAGTGGCTGTCGGGCTCTCAACGTTCGCATTAGGATCGAAGTTAAAACTCGTCTGCCTCCAATTTGGGAGTACGATATCATTATCATCATTAGAAAATATTGCATACAGCTCTAGAGGTCCTCCAAGTGAATACTACAAGTGGGCATCTAGCATCAACTGCACATCATCGCCTTCCCCGATATGGAATATTGAGTACGTTAGTGGTTCATTCGATAGAGGAAGTCGATACTTCAACGGCAACAACCTTTTTCCACGAACATGTAGAACATTCTTTCTCACTTCCTTCATAAGCTTATTATACGTCAATTTTCTCGTCAACATCAGGGTTACAATATTTGACGATTAAATACGACGCCATGAGATGCATCGACCATAATCTCATCGTCACAATACACCAAGGCAGTAATACTTCCGCACCGTGACATATCTTGCAAATATCTAAGATCATCAAAAAGAAGAAAATACATTAGCGACCTTGTTCTTAATTATAACTATGTAAGAATCGAGAACTATCATATAAACGTACAATTGACACACTTATCTGAAAAGCGTCGTCATGCAGATTAATTTGGTGTGCCTAACTTCTCCTCCCCTTGGCTTCTATGAACAACTTCAATTAATACCAAATGGTTGGTGTTAAACGTAACTGCACTTCAGTCTAATATAAGGATATCGAGAACAATATTTGTTTCCCCGCAAAAATTAGGCAGCCGTCTACCTAAAAAGAGACCCAAGAAACTCGCGTCCTACAGAACGCGAGGTTTAAGAGATTCCTGACATGTTAGAAAACTCGATGTGTACAGAGCGCGAGTTCCAACTTTACGTCCAATTCTATAAAATGCCTCAGTTCGTGTTATTGTTAGCTATAGTGAAATGATTTGAGCCTTATTTTTATCCCTAGGCGTTCATTTACAACGGAAACTGTGTAGAAGATGGCAAGATTTTCTGCAATCGTGTTCCATTTTAGAACCTATTTCTACACTTCCTTCACCTCCAAGATCAACATAGACGAGCTCTATGATTTGATTTCAACGCAGCTTCGCAAAGAAACAACACGCCAAATGTCCGCTTTGTTGGCGAAAATACCCGTTAATGAGCCCGACCCCGAGGCGCATTACATGCTCCCTTTATCAAACGCTAAAGACATTCGAAAGATGTTTAGAAGCTACACTCATGTCGAGGGTACGAACATCGAGTTCACTGTAAAATTTGATGACGTTACTTCTTCATCCAAAAACAAACAAGCAACTCCGTTTACACCAGACAAAGAGGCAATTATGGTACATAACTACCGTAGACGCATGGATAAAGAGCAAACAATTGAATAGCTAAACTTAACATCAGATTTGTCTACAGACTATGACGACACAGAAACTAACTCAACCTAAGTTACATTTAAGCTAAATGTAACTTAGGTTGTTAAGTTATTAAGGTTTTTAAGTAATTGTGAATGTGAAGTTATTGTAATGTTGTTTACGTTGTTAAACTAATTATAGTACGATGGGCAGCTAATCCAAAGTAAATAATATGTACTTTCTTATTGTACCCCCTAAACTCTCCACAACAATTAAAAGTGGTTTCTTAAAATGCAGGTCTACACTACTAGAAGCTAGAAACCAAAATATTAACGGACCTCGCATTAACCAGCAAACTTTTAATCTATTAATGACATGTCAAATATACAGAGATTGTTTTAGGAATCTCTGTGGACGTTGCTATCTGCACAACGCGAGATCCAATGACATGTCATTTCTACAGACTGCCACGTCAAAAATCTTCGCAAAATCTCTGCCAACCTCGCTGTTGGCAATGCGCGAGGTCCACACTATTAAAAGGGAGAAAACCCATCAGCAACCTCACTACCTAAACCCAACCCTCTCTCTAAAATTATTGTTCTGGCAATAAATTGTAGCTACTAATGTTCAAAACTAATGACAAATCGCAATATCAGGGAAATCGTGGTCTTTTACAAGTGTACAAGATACCCTCTTTGATCTGAATAAAGAATGCAAATATGAATTTTTTTCTCTTATGATCGGGATGAAGGGAGCAGATTTGGGGGTGCGAGGCCTGGGACAAACTGAGCAAGAACTGGGACCTCGCTATGGCACCATTTGTCTACATCAACCACACATGTATAAGGATGAGACGAAAAGAGCAAATCAACTTGAGGAATTGAATAATCGCTTATGCCCTAATATCAATTAATATGGTATATTATGGCACCATTTGTGTAAATCAACAACACATGTTAATTAACCAAAGACTCCAAACTATTGTTTGAAAATTATTGTTTTTACCGTATAATTACAAGAACTTAACAACTCATAATTTTTAGAACCATTTTCATTGCAATTTTTATATCGTTTCCAATTTTTCTAATTTTTCATACTCCGTAAATATATATTTAGACCGCGTGTTCCTCTAAACGCGAGTACCCACATATATTGAATTTTCTAATTTTTGCTTACAATCACATTATGCTTTAATATTTTTTCATAATAACCTTTGTTACATTCTCAATTATTATAGGAAATCGCTTAGAATACATGCACTAGGCTAATTGACTTTTAAGTAACTAAATATTTCCTAAGCACCCTACAAAAGAAAGTTGCTTCACGATCCTAGAAACTAGAATCACAACAATGGCTCAAGTCATTGCTTGTTTCCCAACCTTTGCCTTCTGAAGAACTCGAACATATTGAGTTCTTCCTAGTTCCAGGATCACAACTACAATCGACTTGTTTTCGGCTCGGTCAATGCAAAATTCACCCAAATATTACTAAAAAACCTCTCAATTTTAGAACGTCAATTAGCAATGATTCTTGAACCTCGTTTACTAGAATTCACGAGGTTGAGAGATGACACAATTTGAAGCCCCTGTTTCCTTATACCACCTCACAAACAAATCAAGATGATTCCGTAGGCGTATATCACTTCGACGTGAGCTTCTTCAGTTGCTTTCTTTAAACAACAAAGACCGGATTCCGATTTCCCCCGATTGAAAAAAATGACCATTCCTTTCCTATATAATGCTTCAGCGTTTTTGGCGGCTACACATCTTTTTAAAAAAATTCTCTCCCTTGAACACCACAAGACGAAGTTAAATTTCTCCATAGATACATTCTTGAATATTCTAATCATCGTTTGATGCACTATGAAAAGCATTGCAACATAATTGGCCATTGACAAAATCGGTGATGGAATTGGACAAAGCATGCATGAGAATTTTCGCTAATAAATCTTTCGGAAGAGCTGTTACGCTGATGTTGGTCATGTTTTTCTTTGACATCACAAGGGATCCTGTCGTACAATGTATACGTTTATTTGGTGTTAAACGGTAGAAGAAAATTTGATATGATAAAAATTCATGGGGTGGGGCCTATTTATAAGATCCCTCGCACCCCATACCAAGTGACTTCTTTGAACCTCGCGTTCTCCAGATAGCGAGGTCCAATGAATATCGGTGACGATCCATTGAATAACAGCGACGATTCGTCGAAAAATCGCAACGGGTTGACTTCGCTATATGCAAAGCGCGAGGTCTTCGTGGTGATTACCACGATAAATTAATGTAGCTCTTCAATTTCTCGGGTACCTCGCGTTGTCCATAACACGAGGTCGCATCTAGTAATTTAAAATTACAGGATATGAAAAGGCGGCCCACGTCGGACAGAACTCGCTTTTTGTATCACACGAGGTCTGTCATCGTTTTGTGCAAAACGCGAGAACGCCCAACGTGGCAGATTTGAAGGTCATTTTTCTACATAACTTTGACAGCGGTCATTTTCATAAATAAGTATTTAAAAGGGTTTTTATGTAAAATTGCCCATCAATCAATTTCATATGCCAGGTGTGGCTCTGTTTGCAGTTTACATATCAATCTCTGTCCGCAAAAAGAACCCTGAGTTGGGGGCATATCCGACAATTACTTTAAGCCACGCGTCTTTTTATAATTGGAGGGACTACTTTTTAAGTCTTCGTTGTCTCGCACGATCTTCATCATGATATTTGCCCAAAAAGAATTTACAAATAAATAAATAAATAAAACAATACACTAAAAATATCTCACTTCAGCGAGAACAGAAAGATAAAGGAAGAGAAATTTAATTTAGGGTAAACTACTGCAGGGGTCACTTACATTTAGCGTCTGTACAGAGTTAGTCACCACTTTTGAAAAGTGCCTATTAGTAGTCCTCTACGTTTTCGATGTGTAAATACTTGGTCACTCCGACGTTAACTCCGTTAGTCCCCTAACGGATTGCTGATGTGACGAAATTAAAATAAGGATAAATTACTGCAATAGCCATTAAAATTTATCTCATTTACATTTTTTCTCCTCAATTTAAAAAAGTAAACATTATAGTCACTAATAAAAATGTTTCTTTATAATTTCACCCTTAAATTTTTAAAAATTCATTTTTCAATCCTAAAACTTTACAATCAATTAACACAATAATATTATAAATGCTTAGATGAAAAATAGGTGCCCAAAGTATACCCTTTGGAACTTAGGTGCCCAAATTGTTCCTATTTAATAACTCAAACTTAAAAATTTAGTCCACTAACTACTAAAAATTCGAGTTATTGGAATTTCTATTTTATAATTCTAACTTTATTTTGAATTTTTGAGTCGAGTTTATGAAATTATGAGTCAAGTATTTTCACATCAAACCAAAAAATTTAATTTTTTCGAGTCAAGTCGAGTTATTGGAATTTCTATTTTATAATTCGAACTTTATTTTGAATTTTTGAGTCGAGTTTATGAAATTATGAATCGAGTATTTTCACATCAAACTTAAAAATATAATTTTTTCGAATCAAGTCGAGTTATTAAAATTTCTATTTTATAATTCAAACTTTCAATACACAGCTTTTGGTCTCAAAAGCTTTTACTATTTTCCATTATGATTCGATATATGAGTATTAATTAAAGGTGTATACTCATGAATTAGAGCTGTTTTGAAAAGAAGAAAAAAAAAGCTTATCACAGTGCCACAGTTTTAATTCTTTTCGATTGTTTCTTATATTCTTCGAACATTTGAAATTTAGTTATCTAGTATTTTATTTATAAGAATTTTGTTTTATATTTTTAGAATTTAAAAATTCAAGTCTAATTCTCAACATTGTTAATTTTTTTGTTAAATTCAGGTCCATGCTAACGTAGTTATGATTAAACTATGAGGGGCATAATGATTAACTTTGAGATGAATTAAATCTTAAAAACATTTAAATCGTAAAAAATTAAAGGAGCTAAGGTTTAATTTTATTAATTTTAAAATTAAACGGTCTTAAAAATAATTAAACCTAAAAATTAAGGGATAAATATATTTTATTAATTTTAACTGACGGAGTCCTAATATAAACCAATTTTTTTATTAAAAATAATGGCTTATTTTCAATGGTTTCAACATACCTGTCGTGAGGGTAACAAAGTCGTCGATCAAATGACGAAGTTTACGGTTTTGAATGATTTGAAGGCGTGTTTGTTCCCTAATCCCCTGTGATAATCGGACATCGTCCGTCTTTCTTCATGACGAAGTTAAATATTATTTTATAATTCAAACTTTATTTTGAATTTTTGAGTCGAGTTTAAGAAAAAATAGAAATTCCAATAACTCGACTTGATTCGAAAAAATTAAATTTTTAGGTTTGATGTGAAAATACTCGACTCATAATTTCATAAACTCGACTCAAAAATTCAAAATAAAGTTTGAATTATAAAATAGAAATTCCAATAACTCGACTTGACTCGAAAAAATTAAATTTTTTGGTTTGATGTGAAAATACTCGACTCATAATTTCATAAACTCGACTCAAAAATTCAAAATAAAGTTTGAATTATAAAATAGAAATTCCAATAACTCAAATTTTTTAGTAGTTAGTGGACTAAATTTTTAAGTTTGAGTTATTAAATAGGAGCAATTTGGGCACCTAAGTTTCAAAGGGTATACTTTGGGCACCTATTTTCATCTAAGCATTTATAATATTATTGTGTTAATTGATTGTAAAGTTTTAGGATTGAAAAATGAATTTTTAAAAATTTAAGGGTGAAATTATAAAGAAACATTTTTATTAGTGACTATAATGTTTACTTTTTTAAATTGAGGAGAAAAAATGTACATGAGATAAATTTTAATGGCTATTGCAATAATTTATCCTTATTTTAATTTCGCCACATCAGCAATCCGTTAGGGGACTAACGGAGTTAACGTCGGAGTGACCAAGTATTTACACATCGAAAACGTAGAGGACTACTAATAGGCACTTTTCAAAAGTGGTAACTAACTCTGTACAGACGCTAAAAGTAAGTGACCCCTACAGTAGTTTACCCTTTAATTTATTTGAAAAAGAAAACTATTTATCTCATTTGAGAAAGCCCATTTATTCCCTCCTCCATTTTCATTTCTAGATACTCCTCTTGCCCTAGATTTTCTCTCTGTAAGTTCTACCTAGAGAAGCCATGGTGAGTTTTCTTCTTCTTTTTTCCTGTTATTTTCTTTTCCATTTTCAGTTCAAATCCTCTTCGATCTATCCTTTGACTTGCTTACAACATTTAATTTATTTTAGATCTGATTTATCATGTATGTTGAACATACAGCTGCTTGTTTCTTCTGATTAACTTAGTCTGAATCATTCAAAAAAAAAAAATCATTGCTAGATTTGCATTTTGTTTTACTTTTTATCTGTATTTTTCTGTAATGGATGATTTTTATGAAAGTAATAAATGTTTCGTTCTTCGATTATTGTTTGATCTCCCGCTTGATGCTGTATTGGCGTTTTGGATTGTTACACTTGAATGAATTTTGAGAATTTATTATGGATAGAATGATTGCTTAACTTAATCTTCATTGATCCGCCATTTTGATTCCTCTGAAAATCCGTGATTTTGCATACAAATATTAGTAAACATTATGATTTACAATGTTTAACGAACTACTGAACGTATTGTAAAGATTTTCATTAATCCGTTAAATTCGTTGGCTTTTGTTTCAAAATGGGAATTCCTTTTGATCGTTTTCCCAGTGGCAGTCGTTGATAGATTCTTTCTGAGTTTAGATATGTTGTTTAATTCATTCTTTTTATCCCTGCAAACGCATGTGCATCGCTGCTGTAGCGATTTCCTTTTGGTGATCTATGCTTGTTATTGTTGTTTCTTGACTTTACCACAATGAAAGTAATTAGTTCATCTCTCAGAGTGGTCCTAGTTAGTTAATACTCTTAACTCTTTTAACATTGGAATATTGCATTTAAGCCTGTTAAATGTTTAAGAATTTTGTGTAATTTCAAATTTATGGTTCATTGTCAAAACCCTGGAGACCAAGAAGAAGAAAAAAAAGGAAGTACGATTGGATCTATGAGGTTGACCTGTTTGTTTTGAGTCGTTGACCCATCTTTCTGTTCTTTTCTGATGGAGAACTCGAGAACATGTGGTGTCTTTAATTAACCTGTTTAGCTTAAGTATTCTATGAACCATTCCTTTACAGGCTAATGCAGCTTCTGGAATGGCTGTGCATGATGACTGCAAGTTGAAATTTCTAGAGTTGAAGGCTAAAAGAACTTATCGCTTCATAGTATTCAAGATTGAGGAGAAACAAAAGCAGGTTGTTGTGGAAAAGCTTGGTGAGCCGACTCAAAGCTACGAGGATTTCAGTGCAAGCCTCCCTGCTGATGAATGTCGATATGCTGTATATGATTTTGACTTTGTGACTGCTGAGAATTGCCAGAAAAGCAGGATTTTCTTCATTGCATGGTATATGATACATGCTTAAAACTATTAACTTTGGACTATTACAAGTTGTATTCATTTTAATCATTTCTGTTATGTATTTTGTTGTCTATGTGAAGGTCTCCGGACACATCAAGGGTGAGAAGCAAGATGATTTATGCAAGCTCGAAGGACAGGTTCAAGAGAGAGCTGGACGGTATTCAAGTAGAGCTACAGGCAACTGACCCGACCGAGATGGGACTTGATGTTATTAGAAGCCGTGCCAACTAAATCGGAGGCTCCGAGAAGCAGGAATAATGGAGATAGTGAAATGGGTTTTGCATTTGTTTGATGTGAAATGTTAATAGGTGGTATGGTTTTGGTTTGCAGGTCAAACATTACATTCAGGTCTTTGTCTAGAACAATTTTAGCAATTTCGATCTAAATCTTATGATTTGATATGCATGCTTGACGTTGTCAGACGGAATGTCTTACAGTTGGTAATGGTATCTGATACTCTTTTGAATTCTGATCCATTCTTTTCCGAGGGATTATTTTCATTGCAATGGATGTTTGGTTACTTGAATTACAGGTTAGTCAAATTTGAGATTTTATTTTGATTTTACATTATTTTATTATGTTATTAATTAATTCAAGTCACCAAATGTTTTAGTTAAAATGTTGACATTAATTTTCAGCCAATTGCCAAATCCAAAATCTGTTGCATGGTATGCTATGTATTACAGTTAGTGGCAATTCATTTTCACACTAAATGCCCCAAATTATAAACAAAAAGGTATATAATTTAAAGAATGGTAACCTTTTTATTATCATACAATGAATGCTGGTAAGGCTTTAGGTAAAGTCTGCCATGCATCAGCAACAATCCACAACCTTCTCAGTTCACAAGAAAACTAGCATTCTTAACCTTTTCGAGCCATATCGGACCGAATCTTCACCCAAACTTCATGTGGACGTCTTCTGCTAGGCAGTGAATGAACTTGGTTCTTTTACTGGAGAGGATAAATTAGGCTTGAACCATGCCTTCCGTTAGGGCCATCTCCATAACAATAGGTCTCTGAGTCTCCTGTAAAAAAATGTTTTTCATGCAGACTACTCGTCAACGTTCTTGCACGAATACTTCAAACGAGTTCCACGAACAAGGGTATCATGTGTAACCTTATTTGGCTTAACACCTCTTCTGAACATGTCATCCCGCAATTCAAAAGCTTTATTCAAATCTCCAGCAACGCAGCAACCATGTATCAAAAAATTATATGCCAGTGTATCTGGCATTATACCCTTATTTAGCATAGAGTCCCACAACCGGATAGCTTTGTGTAAACTACCCCGTCTACAATGCTCATAAATTATAGTTGAATAAGTAATACAATCTGGGAAAATACCATAATCAGCCATTCCAACTAAAAGCTCCATGGCCTCCTCAAGTCTTCCCAACTTGCAAAACCCGCGGATAAGTATGTTGTAAGTTACCGTGTTAGCTAAAACCCCTTTAACAATTGCATTGTGAAGCTCTACAGCTTTCTCCATATTCCCTTCCTTAGTGAGATGATCGATGAAACATCCATATGTCATCTGGTTCGGAAGCAAATTACTGACCATCATTTCTTTACAAAGAAGCTCAGCTTTATCAATGGAACCTGCCTTACATAAGCCATTTATCAGAGCAGTATATGTCACAACATTTGGTATGCATCCTTCACCGATCATAATATCCCAAAGCCCAAGAGCCTCCTTAAGTTTTCCAGCTTTCCCGTTTGCATCGATCATGCTCGTGTATATCACATTGTCAGGGCTCAATCCTCGATCATCCATCTCCTTTAGAAGACCAAGTAACCTTCTTGTGTCGTGCTGTTTTAGAATTCCATCAATAAGTATGCCATAACACACGAGATCCATATCAACACCTCGTGCAACCATGTCACGACAAGCGCTCAATGCATCCTCTATTTTCCCTTCCTTGCAATAACCATGTAACAGTGCACTGTAACACATCTCATTCAACTTACAACGATCTCTATGAAGACCATCCATGAACTCTTTGGCTTCGGACACTCTACCAACATAACAAAGACCACTTATTAAAGGTCTATAAGTATATGTATCAGGCACAAGACCTTTGTCTACCATTTCACCGAACAATTCAAAGGCTTTTACCATGTTACCATCCCTGCAGTATCCCTCGATCAGAACATTATACGTCACCTCATTTGGCATAATGTTTCTCTCTGTCATTTGGCCAAACAATCTAACTGCCTCAGCCATCATATTTGCCCGACAAAGGCCAGATATAAGAGCAGTAAAAGTATACGTGTTTGGAGCAATTCCCTTCCCTGTCATCTCATGATATAGCCTAAATGCCTCGTTCAATTTTCCTTCATTGCAATATCCGCTAACCAATGATGTGTAAGTTATAACAGTTGGCTGCAATCCTACATTGATCATCTCATCGAGAAAAGACTCTGCCAAATTCAAATTTCCCAACTTGCAGTACCCACTAATCAAAGAATTGTAGGGATAGACTGTTGCTTTTATTCCCGCTCCTCTCATTTTACCGAGAAAGCTAAGGGCAACATCCATTTCACCTGTTCTACAAAATGAATCAATCAAAATAGAAAAAGTAACATCATTTGGATGCAAACCCCTTGTTCCCATTTCATTGAAAAGCAACTGTGCTTCATCAAGTTTCCCGTTTTTGCACAATGAATTGATCAATGCATTGTAAATAAATAAATTAGGCGCTAACCCAACTTGCCCTACTTTCTTTACCAAACTAAGAGCATCCTCAAGCTTCCCCTTTCTCCTCAACCCATCAACTAGACTCGTAAGCACAGCTTCACTTGGAACAAAACCCAACTTTAGCATCTCATTCATCAACTCTACTGCAACATCAAAGTGATCCACTCTGCATAAGCCAAGGATTAATGTGTGATACGTGATAACATCCGCCCTCAACCCCCTTTTAACCAATCCATTCTTAATCTCAACTGCCTCCCACACCCTAAGATTCTTAGAAAGCCCATGAATAAGCACATTGTACACCACCACATTCAACTCGGTCCCATTCGACTCCATTTGACGAATCATCTCCTTAGCTCTAACAAAATCCTTCAATTGGCAAAAACTACGAATCGCTACAGTGTATATAAAAATATCAGGCCTAACACCAGCTTTCACAATCTCATCAAACACTTCCAGCACAACGCCAAACTGCCTAATTTTTGCTAAGTCGTTCAAAAGAGCACTCAGAGTCCTAATTTGAGGTAGCAAGTAACAATTAAACTTCCTCATTAATCTAAATATCATCAAAGCATCAAAAGCTCTCTTATTCTGCACATAATTTTGGATTAACAAATCAAAACCCAAACTCAAACTCGAATGGAACTTACATTTCTCATAAGCCTTGGAAAGAGCTTCAAAAACCTCACTTGGACTCAACCCACGAAGCAAGAGCGTTTGTAAAAGCGATGACGCGGGCCAGAAGAGATTAACGTTAAGTAAAGCGTGAATCAAGACGCAAAACGAGTGGGGTGAGTGGTGGAAGTTTTTATGGAGTCCCAGGAAATTAAAGAACCTTAAAGCTAACCTCGGGTCGTCCAAGGTTTGGATCAAGACTTCCTCGACGTGGTGAGGCTTCAGGGAAACAGTGTCGTTTAGTGCGACCTTCCAGCTCCGTCTTCCACGTACGATGAGTTTGAGGTCGGAAATTATTTGGGTGTCTTTGGCTTTTTCATCATTATCTTGAACGGAAACTTTGGAGGCAGAGCAAAATCTCTGTTTTAAGAACAAATAACGGGCTCTGAGAGGTCGATGAGAGGGATCAAGCTTCATTTCTTCGGGTTTAGAGGGGAGTTACTTTTTTCTTCTCTTCTGGGTTTGAAGTTGAACCATGGATTGCAGAGATGAGAGAATTCAGGTTTCAGTGGGAGATTGTTCTAAAAAAGAAGAAGAGAAAAGCTTTCAGTGGGAGAGTTTCAGCAAAAGTGGGTAATTAGTCCACTTTGAAATTTGATCCTAAGTGTAGCCCACTTAAACTCGGGCCTCAACAGGATGTTTGAAGTGTAATCCATATGGAAACTAACCCAGCGAGTGTAGGACTGCAATTCTTCGGAACCAAAACCAAAGCATGGTGGTTGAGTTTAGGGTTGTAAAAACAAATAATCGGATGGTTTTCAGGTCGGGTCCTGTCAGATCGGGTCAAATCAGATACAAGTCAATTCAGGTTAAATTTTTTTTGACTTGACTCGGGTCGGGTGCGGGTCAGTAGCAGGTCGGGTCCATTGCAGGTCGGGTCCATTTCAGTTCGGGTCCATTTCAGGTCGGGTTTATTTCAGGTCGGGTTCAAACAGATCGGGTCCGAACCAGGTAATTGGCAGGTTAATTTGGGCTCGGGTAGACTTCAGGTCGGGTTCATTTCAGGTCGGGTAATTTCAGGTCGGTTTCATTTCAGGTCGGGTTAATTCGGGTTTTGAATTCATATTATTTGTTAGTTCGGTACAATTCTACAAGTAGTCGATATTTATTTCGAGTTAATTATTTAACGTCTTTCATGAAATCACATTAAAAATAAAATTTTGGCACTAGAAATGAATAAACGTATCATAAATGATTCATATTTAAAATAATAAAGTAAATTAAAAACTAGAAATAGGGTAATTTCGAGTAAAAACAAAGTTGTAGGGACTATAATGAATAACAAATAATAAATAAGAGTTAATTTGGACTAAAAACAAAGTTTTAATGACTTAATTGAATTGAACTAAAAGTTAAAAGTCTTAATTGAAAAATATCTAAAATTTAAAGGGCTACAAAATATTTTGCCCATCTAAAATGAATGGGTGGTGGATATGAGCCCAAAGGACAAAGGCCAAAGCCCCAAGTCCCAAACTATTAATAATTATTATTTGTTATTATATTATATATACCTTATATAACTTATAAGTTTTAAACTTTTAATATATATATATGTAGTAATTATATTTTGTAGAACTAAGTTTTGATATAATATTTGAAAAATGTTTTGGACTAATTTGAAAAGAATTTAAAAACTTGTTTTTAAGTCCAAACAACTTGAAATTATGTTTGAGGTATTTTAAGAAGTTTTTGGCAAAACTTTTTATGCTTTTAATTAGCCAAACTTGTGTTTTCAAAGTACCCGTATCGATACGGTTGTACCCGTACCGATACCTTTTTGCCCAAGTTTGGTCACTGTCAAAACCCGTATCGATACAGGCCTTTGCCATACCGATACGGATCGGGATCGTTTCGATACTCCAGGTAAGCGTACCGATCCCCTTTCAACCAACCCCAACGGCTATTTCCCAACGGCCATTTAAAAGTGAACCCGTATCGATACGCCCTCAAGCGTATCGATACGCCCAGGCTGGCAAGAGCCCAACGGCTAGTTTCTGATGAAGGCCGTACCGATATGGTTTCACGTGTATCGATACGGATAGCTGCAGAATAATATTTATGAAGGGAAATAAAGTCCTCAACGGCTCCAAATCATCCCCAACGGCTAGTAACGGCCATAAACTCAATTGGGACTATAAATTGAAGGCTGAAACACTTGAAGATGGTTAGAGACTACATCCAAGCAACATGTTCAAGAGAATTAGAGTCTAAGTCTTATTTTTACTATTCTCTTGTACATAGTCTTTAGAGAGAGTGCTTAATTGTAAATCCTTGTACTCTTGTGAGCTTAAATTGTGTAAACACCAACCTTGTGAGGTATTTAGTTTACCCAAACAAATCCCTTGTAAAAGGAGAGGTTCTAGTTTAGCCTTGAGAGAAAAACTAGAGTTGGTTCTATCTTAGCCAAGTCCAAAAAGATAGGGTTGTAACGGTTTCCTCCTAAACCGGGAAAAGGGAACGAATTCATTGTTGAGTGAATTGGGAAATCCTTAGTGGTGTGCTAAGGTAGTGGATGTAGGTGCTTGTTAGAAGACCGAACCACTCTAAAATCATTGTGTCACTTGTCTACATTTGTTTCGATTTTAGCCAATTCAACCACCAATCAAAAACAACCCTCATTGACGGTTTCGGTGATCGATTCGAGCGTGCTAAAAACCCAACAATTGGTATCAGAGCCTCGTCTCCATTGAAGGACTAACATCCAGGAGTAAAGATCATTTGCTCGAAGTCCACCGTTCAAGAAAATGGAAAGATTTGAAGAAGGCCGCTCTATCTCGTGTCCTCCACTCTTCGAAGAAGAATAATACTTCCAATGGAGCAATATTATGAAATTCTTCATCAAGTCTCAAGACTATGAGGTTTGGGACATCATTGAAAATGTGTATTTGGAAGCTCCAAAGAAGAAGAAAAAGCAAAAGAGTTCCAACGACACGAAGGCAAAGCTAAACACCAAGGCGATGCACATTCTCTATTGTGGCCTTAACGAAGAAGTTTCCAAGAGGATCTCCACATGCAAAAGTGCCAAAAAATTGTGGGAGAAACTTGAGAAGCTTTATGGCAACAAAAAGGGAGAAAAGAAAGATGATGATCAATCGTGTGCAAACCTTCTCTCCAATCCAAAGGTGGATGGTGTTTTAGCTCTCGATGAGCCTAAGGTATCTTCTAACTCTAGTGAGCTTAATTCTTACTCTTTCAATGAGTTGCAAGATGCTTTCGATGAATTATTTTTGGAATTTGAGACCATGAATTCCAAATTTAAGAAAATGATTTCAAAACTTGAAATTGAAAATGATTTTCTTTCAAAAACAAAAGTGGATTTTGAAAACCAAAATGAAATTTTGAAAAATGATTTAGAGTTTTCAAAAAGAAGCAAAGATGTTTTAGAAAAAGAAAATATTGATTTAAAAGTTAAGCTTGAAAGCTTAACAAAAGAAAAAGAAATTATTTTCAATAATTCATCTTGTCACATAATGGCAAAATGCTCACATTGCCATTATCATGGTCATTCTATACATACTTGTCCTATAAAGAAGAGACAATCTTATATGATTAGACAAGTATGGGTTCCTAAGGGAACTAAAGACATTGTGACTAACGCAAATGGATCCAAAGCAATTTGGATACCAAAAATCAAGTGAATGTCTTTTGTAGGTGTGTTGGAGCAATGACAAGCAAAGCAAAATCAAAGAATGCTCAAATCACACATGAGAAGAAGATTGGGTAACCTCTAAGCTTAATGTTTTTTTATTTAGTTATCTAACTTTTGTTTAAAGTCTTGGATTATTTGTTAAGCCTAACAATGATGCCATGAGTAAGGGGGGGGGGGCATTTTAAAACCAAATTCATATTTTTGTCAATTTTTACCTCTATTGTTATTTTTGAACTTAATGTTTTAAATTCTTTTTGATATAACAAAAAGGGGGAGAAATGGTTTGAAAAATTGAATTTTCAAATGAATAAGGGGGAGCTTTATTTGATTTCATATCTTCAATCTCTTATTCACATTTTTAAAGTTAAAGGGGGAGAATTCCAAACAATTTTCTTAAGTTGGTTTTATTATATCAAAAAGGGGGAGATTGCAGAACTAAGTTTTGATATAATATTTGAAAAATGTTTTGGACTAATTTGAAAAGAATTTAAAAACTTGTTTTTAAGTCCAAACAACTTGAAATTATGTTTGAGGTATTTTAAGAGGTTTTTGGCAAAACTTTTCATGCTTTTAAATAGCCAAACTTGTGTTTTCAAAGTACCTGTATCGATACAGTTGTACCCGTACCGATACCTTTTTGCCCAAGTTTGGTCACTGTCAAAACCCGTATCGATACAGGCCTTTGCCGTACCGATACGGATCGGGATCGTTTCGATACGCCAGGTAAGCGTACCGATCCCCTTTCAACCAACCCCAACGACTATTTCCCAACGACCATTTAAAAGTGAACCCGTACCGATACGCCCTCAAGCGTATCGATACGCCCAGGCTGGCAAGAGCCCAACAGCTAGTTTCTGATGAAGGCTGTACCGATACGGTTCCACGTGTATCGATACGGATAGCTGCAGAACAACATTTATGAAGGGAAATAAAGTCCTCAACGGCTCCAAATCATCCCCAACGGCTAGTAACGACCATAAACTCAATTGGTACTATAAATTGAAGGCTGGAACACTTGAAGATGGTTAGAGACTACATCCAAGCAACATGATCAAGAGAATTAGAGTCTAAGTCTTATTTTTACTATTCTCTTGTACATAGTCTTTAGAGAGAGTGCTTAATTGTAAATCCTTGTACTCTTGTGAGCTTAAATTGTGTAAACACCAACCTTGTGAGGTATTTAATTTACCCAAACAAATCCCTTGTAAAAGGAGAGGTTCTAGTTTAGCCTTGAGAGAAAAACTAGAGTTGGTTCTATCTTAGCCAAGTCCAAAAAGATAGGGTTGTAACGATTTCCTCCTAAACCGGGAAAAGGGGACGAATTCATTGTTGAGTGAATTGGGAAATCCTTAGTGGTGTGCTAAGGTAGTGGATGTAGGTGCTTGTTAGAAGACCGAACCACTCTAAAATCATTGTGTCACTTGTCTACATTTGTTTCGATTTTAGCCAATTCAACCACCAATCAAAAACAACCCTCATTGACGGTTTCGGTGATCGATTCGAGCGTGCTAAAAACCCAACATATTTGTATGTTATATTATAAGTTTTAATATATATATATATATATATATATATGTATTATATGTTATATTAATTATTATGTACGTATACATATAATATATATGTATTATATGTTATATTAATTATATTTATATGTTATATTATAAGTTTTAATATATATATATATAATAATAATAATAAGTTATATTAATTATTATGTACGAATACATATAATATATATGTATATATTTATATGTTATATTATAAGTTTTAATATATATATATATATATATATAATATGTTATATTAATTATTATGTACGAATACATATAATATATATGTATATATATCATATTTTATATTAATTATTATGTACGTATACATATAATATATATGTATATATTTATATGTTATATTATATTATAAGTTTATATTAAAGTGTTTAGGGTTTAGGGTGTTGCATTATGGTTTATGAGTTATCATTATTGTTTTATGCTTTAAGGTTTAGGGTTTATGGTTTAGCATTTGGGGTTTGAGAGTTATGGTTTATATTCGAGGGTTTAGGGTTTAGGGCGTTGCATTAGGGTTTATGAGTTATCATTATTGTTTATGGTTTAGAGTTTAAGGGTTCATTGTTTATGATTTATGATTTAAGAGTTAAGGTTTATATTCGAGGGTTTAGGGCGTTGCATTAGGGTTTATGAGTTATCATCATTGTTTATGGTTTAAAGTTTAGGGTTTAGTGTGCATGGTTTAGTGTTTGAGAGTTAAGGTTTATATTCAAGGGTTTAGGGTTTAGGGTGTTGCATTAGGGTTTATAAGTTATCAATATTGTTTATGGTTTAGAGTTTAAGGATTTAAGGTTTACGAGTTATGGTTTATGGTTTAAGAGTTATGGTTTGTATTCAAGGGTTTGTGGTTCATATTAGAGTGTTTAGGGTGTTGCATTATGGTTTATGAGTTATCATTATTGTTTGGGGTTTAGGGGTTTGGGGTTTATGGTCTATGATTTGAGAGTTAGGGTTTATATTTGAGGGTTTAATGTTTATGGTGTTGTATTAGGGTTTACGAGTTATTATTATTGTCTATGGTTTAGAGTTTAAGGGTTTATGGTTTACGATTTAAGAGTTAGGGTTTATATTTGATGGTTTATGGTTCATATTAGAGTGTTTAAGGTCAAGGGTGCTGTATTAGGGTTTATGAGTTATCATTATTGTTTATGGTTTAGAGTTTAGGATCTATGGTTTAGGATTTAGGGTTTAGGGTGTTGCATTAGGGTTTATGAACTATCATTATTGTTTATGGTTTAATGTTTATGGTTTAGGGTTCATATTAGAGTGTTTAGGGTTTAGAGAAATGCATGAATAACAATATTTAACAAAAATAAAAATGCTAAGAAGTCAAACTGACAGGGACCACAATTGTAATAAATCTATTAAAAAAACTGATTAAAATGTAAAATAGGGACCCAATTGGAAAGACGCGGAAACTTTAAAGGACCGAAAAAGTAATTTTACCACTCGAAAATTGATTGAAACCAAATTAGGGACGCGATTGAAAGCATTTAAAAACCTGAAGGGACCTGGGACGGGATTTACAAACGCGGAAGCCCTGCTCGCGTAATTACAGGGACACGGAAGGACCAAAAGGCAATTATTCCAAAATTAAAATAAAAAACATTATAAAAGTTGCGCTAAACACGGGATGAAACCTTTTCTCCTTCACAAACCCTAAACAAGAGAGATTTCACCATTTTCTCTATTTCTTTTCCGGCGCCGTCACCATTTCGGTCGCCGTTGCCGGCACCAGAACCCTAAAAAATTTCAAAACCCCATTTTTGACTCTCCGAAAACCCCAAAAGAAACCAGAAACCTTTCGTTTTGCGAAATCAAAATCCAAACAATAACCCTTTTCTTTTATTTTTTTTATCAAAACCCACAGATCTGAAAAAACTTTTCGTTGCCATCTTTACCGACTCACCATGCGTGGCCTCGGAAGGGGCCAAAAGGCTTGTCGCCGACAAAGAAGGGCGAACGATGTGGAGATGGATCAACACGAAGGTAAAAAAAGAAAACTAACTTTCTATTTTTCATTTTTTGTTTCGAAACTGAAATAAAATGAAGACGATCGTATACCTCTAAACTTGAGGTTGCTTCTGCCTTGTATTTCTCTGAAACTTTTCGATTACAACTTTCTTCTTTTTACATTGTGCTCTTTCGGCTTTTATAGCCTGAAAAAATTAAATATTTTGCTTTTTTTAATTACATGTAATTCTCAAAATGTGCTGTTGGTTGCTCTCTTTTTGTTCGTATTCACCTCTGCAATTGTGGTTTGTTGCCTCGTACAATTCTGTTTTCTCTTTTTCGTTTCTTGCCTCTCTGTAATTCATGCATCTTCTGACATTTCGGTTGTTTTCGTGGGTGCATGTGACGGCTGAGGAGGGGACCAGAGGGCTTGGGATGATCTGAGGACGTGGAGCCGAACCGTGGAGTGATCCCAGCCGTTGGTGGATGATCTGGACGGGCTCGGGTTGATCGAAGAGAGCGGGCGTGCGATGCACGCGCGAGTGAGGGAGACAAGTAGACGCGCGTGGGAGATGCATGGGGTCGCTCGTGGGCGTGTGATGGCCTAGAAGCTTCCCGCTTCGATTCTGGACCGTTAGATCTATCCCAGATCTAATGGTTGTGGTTGATGCAGCGCGGAGCTTGGGGAGGGGCTTCTAGGGTTTCTGTTGATATTCGATCTGGACTGTTAGATCTATCCCAGATCTAACGGCTGGGAGCCGGCTGTGCAAAACAAAGATAAGGTTAGGGTTTTTGTGTTATCAGATTAGGGTATTAGACAATTGGGCCAACGAGCCTTGTATTATTTTGTAATGGACATTATTAAATAAACTGTTGGGCTTTATTATTATAAATATATTGGGCTTTACTCATATTAGTTTTTTTTTTGTTTTTAGTTTTCAGACTTATTTAAAAAAATAATAAATATAATAACAATGATAAATAATATAATACGTGATAAATAATAATAATATAATAGATAATAATATACGATAATAATATAAGTAATAATAAATAGTAATAATAGATAAAGATAATAATAGTAACAATAATTAGTAATATAGTAATAATAATTATGATAATAGTAATAAATAGTAATATAATAGTAATTATAATAATAATGCTAACATAATATACGATAATTGTAATAATAGTATATATATTGTTTTTTTCTTTTTTTGGTTCTTCAGTTATTCGATATATATATTTAAGAAAAATAAAGCCCATTATTGCAAAACATAAAGGCGGGTTAACACCCAGGACAAAATAGATGATTATAGTAATAGATAATTATGTATTATGTATATGGTATATATATTATGTTTATATATTATATATATGTATGTATCATGATTCATGTATGTGTATGTATATATATAATATATATGTGTATGTGTATATATACTAATATATATGTACTTATGTGTGTATGTTTGTATTTATGTAGTATGTGTCATGTGTGCATATATATATATTATATCATATGTATATTTATGAACTTTTTTAATTCATTAAGTCATGGATTTCGGGTCAATATCAGTTCAGGTCAACAACAGTTGGAGTTCAAAATAGGTCGGGTCAATTAACAGGTCGGGTTCATAACAGGTCGGGTAAAATCGGATCTCGGGTCGATTTAGTCGGGTAATATCAGGTAATTTGCCAGGTCGGTCTCGGGTTCGGGTTCGTTTCAGTCAGATGTAGGTCGGGTTTCAGGTCAAAATTAACAGGTCAAATTCGGGTTCGAGTCGTTTTCAGTCGGACGCAGATCGGGTTCGGTTGCTACAGTAACAAGTTCAACTCGGGTTCGGGTCAACAACAGTCAGTTACAGTTCGGGTTCGGGTCATCGAATTCTCAGGTCAAATCAAGTTGTGACTCGAGCAGGTTTCAGGCAGGTTTTTAGGTTCTGACTTGTTTTTACATCCCTAGTTGAGTTGAATGTTCCCAGGCAAGGAGCTTTGATTTCCTCTTGAGTGACATGTTTGCTGTGCGACATATTAAAATGCGGTTACCATATAGCCGCATCGATTTTCCCAGTTACAGGTTATCAGTCAATTCAAGTGAATTTTGGTTTAGATTTTCAATTGGCTAATGAAATATTTTACCCGTAAACTAATTTTTTCTAACCTTTTAAGTGCCGAGTTAATTGTTTCCCTTTGAACTTAGAAAGTGGAATATGCTCGTAATATTTTAGGTTCCCTAACCACTGAAATTCCTTTTTTGTAACATTTTAGGTGGCAAATGAAATATTTTACCCAATTTAAAAAGTTCAATATCTCGCTAATAATTTAGGTTCCCCAACGCCAAACTGATTGTAGGTAACATTTTAGGTGCCGGTCACGAAACTGAATTCAATTCACATTTTAGATTCAAACTGAAACCTAGGTAATATTTTAGGTGCCGATATCGTAACTGAATTTCATAAACATTTTAGGGTCTGGACGACAAACTGATTTTTGTCAACATTTTGGATTCAGAAGGTAAAACTGAATTTTGTTCACATTATAGGTCACGAACCCCAAACTCTTTGCCTGTAACTTTTTAAGTGCCGAACCCAAAACTATTTTTCATGTAACATTTTAAGTGCTGAACCCCAAACTGAATTTCATTAACATTTAACGATCCAAACCCCAAACTGAGTACCGGTAACATTTTAGGTGCCGAACCACAAATTAAATATCGGTAACATTTTAGGTGCCAAACCCCCAGCTAAATATCAGTAACATTTTAGGTGCCGAATCCTAATTTTACAGTTACAAATCTTCTATAAATATTCTAGTGTACCCTTGTAAGAACTAAGAAAGATTAGGGGTTGTCGGGTAGGTCTGCTGTGCGGCAAGTTAAAATGCAGCTACTATACGACGACACCGGTTTTCCTAGTTACAAGTTACCAGCCAATTCAAACAGGTTTTGGTTCATATTTTTAGTTAGATAATGAAATATTTTACCCGTAAATTGTTTTTTTCTAACCTTTTAGCTGTCGATTTAATTGTTTCCCTTTGAACTCAGAAAGTGGAATATGCTCGTAATATTTTAGGTTCCCTAACCACTGAAACCCCTTTTCCGTAACATTTTAGGTGCCAAATGAAATGTTTTACCCAACTTAAACAGTTCAATATCTCGCTAATAATTTAGGTTCCCCAATGCCAAACTGGTTGTAGGTAACATTTTAGGTGCCGATCACGAAACTGAATTCAATTCACATTTTAAATTCAAACTGAAACCTAGGTAACATTTTAGGTGTCGATATCGGAACTGAATTTCATAAATATTTTAGGGTCCGAATGACAAACTAATTTCCGCCAACATTTTGGATTCAGAAGGCAAAACTAAATTTTGTTCACATTATAGGTCACAAACCCCAAACTCTTTGCTTATAACTTTTAAAGTGCCAGACCCAAAACTGATTTTCCTATAACATTTTAAGTGATGAACCCCAAACTGAATTTCATTAACATTTAACAGTTCAAACCCCAAACTAAGTAAAAGTAAAATTTTAGGTGCCGAACCATAAATTAAATATCAATAACATTTTAGATGCCGAACCCCCAACTGAATATCGATAATATTTTAGGTGCAGAACCCCAAACTGAGTATAGATAACATTTTAGGTGTCGAACCCTAACTTTACCATTAGAAATCTTCTATAAATATTCTAGTGTACCATTCTAAGAATTAAGAAATATTAGGGGCTGTCTAAAGAAATTGTTTATTATCATGGCAAGATTTTCTGCAATCGTTTTCTTTTTAGGAATACACCTCAACACTTCATTCAACAACAACATCAAGAAGGATGATTTGTTTAAGTTAATTTCCACGGAGGTTAGCAAATCAACAAGGAAGAAATTATCTTCATTGGAAGCCAAAATCCCCGTCGATGAGCCCGACTTTGAAGCTCACTACATGCTACATATATGTAATGCAAGCGACCTTAGCAAGATGTTTAGGAGATACAACCGTGTAGGGGGTACCAACATCGAGCTGTATGTGAAATTTGATGAAGGTGTTAGTTCATCAAGAATCCGAGGAGGTTCTCCTCCTTCCGCAGACGCAGACGCTGTTTGTGTACGTAATTCTAGGAGACGGCATGAGAAAGAACAAATAATTGAGGAATTGAATGTCACATCTAATATATCTACAGACTACGACAACACGAAAATAGTCTCTTATTCTGTTCATTTCAACTGAAGTACGACAACTTAGTAGCAATGAAGCATGCATCTAATTTCATACCGTGCTTTTTAATCTAACTTATATTTGTGTTGGTAATGATATTTCTCTGGGTTCCTCAAACAAATGTCCAAATGTAATGGGAGTTGTCAACCAGATTAATTAGAGCTGCGTATATTGTTTAACACGTTCGACATCGTTTTAACATCGAAAAGTATCGATACTATACTTCATATTTCGATATTATTGAATACGAACGTTAAATCTTACACAATATTGTAACATTTAAGGTGGCGTTATCGTTAGAAGTAGCGCAACTCTTATATACATTTGGATACTCCCAATTACGTATGAACATGTAACAATAAATGAAGGTAAACATTATAAATGAATAATATCAATTAATTGTAGACGAATAGTATCAATTAAAATTTGGCAAATGTTTGAGTATTGTAAGTCTTAGTTATTGTTATAGATAATATTCTTGACAAGAGAAGAAGGGTTTCCAAACGTTTTTTGACTAAGAGATTCCTGGCATGAGTTGACGCTTATACTGATAAACTGTGGTAAGGGTTTTCAAACGTTTCTGTTTGCGGCAAAGGTAAGTTTGATTGTGTTCTCGTTGTAGATAATTTTTTTTATCAGAACGTAAGAGTATTCAAAACAGACTTGTAGACCATCACATTGACTTGAAAGTTGTCAAGTTTTTTTTTACAACCTTGTTACTTCATCTATCTGCAATTTGGATTATGAATTGTAATTTCTCAGAGAAGAAGGGTGGTACCTGATTTCTCAATTCTTCAACATCGATTGGATATCTATCATTGTGCATCCATTTAAAGAAAGCACAACGGCTCTACAAATTTGCAGAATAATGCCTTAATCGAAACACTGGAGCAGTAACGCCTATTACTTAAAAAAACTCAAGTGCAAACTTAACACAACAACAGGGAACAATGTTACCTTGGGCACGTGATTTATAACTTCCAGAGTTCCAGTACACATGGAGGGAAAACTGAAACATAGATGGAAGTGGAGATGAGCATAAGAACATAATATAAATGTGGGTAATAAAATAAAGTAAAATAGAAATGCAAACTTGTAGAAATGTAAGTGAAATAAAATAATTCGCCCATAAAAAATCAGCATGAATCCCAAGAAATATTAACAATTTGAAAAAGTCATGATATTAAAATTCCGAAAAATCTAGCGTACGAGTATTGAATTCTTGACGAAGGGAGGCCATTTCCTTGTGAATCTCAGCAAAATGAGAATCAACATGCTTACGAAGCTCAGCAAACTGAGAATCAGCATGGTTTTGAAGCTGCGCAAACTGCGAATCAACATGGTTATGAAGGTCAGCTAACTGCGAATCAACATGGTCACGACAATTAACCATGTACTCAAGCAGTGACTTCATCGTAACATCCTCTGGAATTGTAGTTTCTTGTTCGGCAGTCGAAGGGTAATGTTCTTCCTCATTTTCGACATTGGCGGCATTATTTGTGTCCTTATAAATCCAACATTTTTCTTTTTCGTTAAAGTGGTATCCACATTTGTGGTCTGAATGTTTATCAATATTTTCCTTTAAAGGGAAAAGGGTTCAAAGAAAAATTGACATCATTCTTTTGAAAGATGTGTGTAAGGACACAAGCATATGGAAGAGAGGTTGAGGCCCCATGGCCCTTAGTGACAACGGATACTATCTGAAGGAAAATGATTTTGGCAATGTTAGGAGCAACCTCAGTTCAATATTGGTTAAGCCACCATTTATCAATCGCTTGGATTGTTACTGCCTTTCCACCGGACGGTCGAAAAAACCATGAAATGATAAGGTGAAAGATTCTCTCTTCAAAAGGAAGATTTTTGGGGCTATACCCTTTTGCACTTTTGAATAGATGTGGTATCAATTTCATCGTAAGGGCCTGTATTTTGAATACCCAAATTATCAACAATTTATTGGGGGTGATAAAGAGTTCCTTACGCATAACAAAAGAGTTAATGGCAATGATCTCAGATGAATTTGGGTCTTTTATAATTATGGCATTACAGTAAAAGACCCGTACAAGTCTTTCACAAACATGAGGTTGGATTTTAAGAAATGCATTCCAACCCCATTTCTTGAAAGTTGACTGCATTTTAAAGTTGAAAGTTTCGTTCTAAAGGAATTCATGGCCACAACACGTTCTTTACGAATGTGTCTGCAGCAGAAATGTTTATAATATTTGGTCTCTGCATCGAGGTCTCTAAAATATGAATTATCAAAAGAGGGTGATGGGCCATCTGTTCGTTGACGTTTGGTTGCCTTCTGCATGGTTAATGGGTAGAGTGAAGAGGAGTTCAGTGGGATTTGGGTTTAGAGATCCTGAAAGAAATAAAGTAATTGTTTGGAAGTCGATCAACATCACAAATTTAAGAATTTAGCCAACCCCTTCAATGAATAATATATGAGAACAGAAGAAAATTCATAGGAACATGAGTTATATGAACCGTGTTTTGAAAATAGAAGAAAATTCAAAGCTAAGGCATAGAAAGAATTGGGGTTGGAATGCATGGAAAGTAAATGAAAACTAAGTGATTATATCAACCAAATATTCAAGAGCAACTTTCATCCATGGAAAGTAAATGAAAACCAATTGAAGAACCAAACTAAACAAAGGGTTTTTCAACAGAGTTAGGGATTCTAGAAATATACCTTTGCGTGCTGGAAGTAGTTTCTTAGTGAATTGGGTTTAGGGTTCTTGTAAAAAATAAACAAAATAATCCCGAAATCTGATAAAACCCATCAATAGTAGCAACCATATCTTTAAAATGAACTGTCAGCCATGGAAAGTAAATGAAAACAAAAGAAAATGCAAGGCTATTTAAAAAACCTAGGGTTTCCAAGAATACCTTCGAATCCTGCAGATTGAAATTGAAAACGAAGGGGATGAGCAAATGGTGTTTAGAAGAAGTAATGGGTGAAAGAAAAAAGTGAAAAGTCTTAATTTAAAGTTTGTGAAGATAAGGAAAGGAGGAATCCAATCGGTTCGCACAATTGAGTGAGAAGGGCTTTAATTTTCTTTTAAGGGTAACCGTCCAACTTTGCTATATATATATATAGTCCACGTTAAATAACGGAACTAGGGCATAAGTATCGCTACTTTTAATGAAAAATTAAGCGGGAACGGAAAGCGAAAAGGTTATACTTGTTTAGTTTGTAACTGAAAATGTTATAATTCAAAGTTCAAATATTTTTATGGTTTCACAACCTATATACCAATTCTGATACTTTCATAGCAAACACTACAACATATGACATTTATTTAGGATCGAAACTAATTAACAAACCTACGATTTAAGTACTTTTTCTTACATTTTAAGTTTATCTTTAAATCTAATAGTACCGAAACTTGGTTGCACGATTTAGAAATATTCTTCTTTCCTTAGGTGTGTTTTTAATAAGGATTATGAGAAATGTTGTTAGTGTTTCGATTACGTTGTTTGGTTTATTTGGTGGGAATGTAGGATTAAAATCTAAATCCTAAACCTCAGCAGCCTAAAACATAAATCTTAAACCCTAAACCCTAAACACAAAATTATAACCATAAACCATAAATTCTACACTGTAGACACTAAACACTAAACTATAAACCCTAACCTAAAACCCTATACTCTAAAATTGTGAAACCAATAAATTGATTTTGATATAACAAAAGATTTAAGGACTAAATTGAAAAATGGAAAATGAATTTTTAAGTCCTCAAAACCTCTCTATGTATTTAAAGAAAAATGTTTAAGTCAAAACCTCAACTTGTCAAATATTTTCTAAGTGTTTATCAAGCCAAAATAGTGATTTTCAAGTCACCGTTTCGGAACGGCCTTTGGGCGTTTCGAAACAGTTTGAAACTGTTAACCTCTGTTTCAGAACGTGTTTCGAAACGGATGAAGAACATCAGAACGATTTGAACCGTTTCCATACGGCAGTATCGAAACGACCTCAAACATTTCGAAATGGAATTCAAACTTGGTTTTAAAATATGACCGTTGAAGTTTTATAACTGATTTTAAAAATATCGTTATGGCGTATCGAAACACTCCTAAGCCGTTTCGATACAGGCTTTGACAATAGCAAAATGTTTCGAAACGAATTTCGAAACGAGCTCTTAGCGTATCGAAACGATCGTGCCCATTTCGGTATGGTCTATTTATTACACCCCAACGACTCTTTCTATTTTGGTCTGTTTTGAAACAGGGTCGGGCGTTTCGGAACGGGTAGTTACAAACTGCATTTATGGAGGGAAGATAACATCCCAACGGCTATATTGATGAATGCAACAACCCCAACGTCTAGAATTCAATGAAAAGGTATAAAAAGGGACCTCTAAAAGCTCCAACAACAACTATTGATCTCCAAAGAATTATCCAAACATCAAATCCAAGCAATTGTGCTAAAATCCCATTATTTCTTGTAGACCCCAATTGTGAAATTTTTAATTCCCATTCTTATCTGTTCAATTGGGTTGAATGCTTGTAAAAGGGCTATATTTTGTATTGAGAGATACTAGTTTTAGCCTTTATCTTCTTTGTATTTCTTGAGTGAGGATTGGGTCAAATTTTGGGTAGAAAATTTGACCGGTATTGTAAAGGTTACCTCCTTAGCCTAGAAAAGGGGAAGAACAATTAGTGGATTGTTGGAAAATCCTTAGTGAAGCTAAGGTAGTGGATGTAGAGTTCGATTGGATCTTGAACCACTCTAAATCCTATTGTCTAGCATTTTTAATTTTCCACTCCACCACCAAAAGTTCTAAAAATCCAATTCACCCCTCTTGGCTTATATCGTTTCATTGATCCACTCAACAATTGGTATTAGAGCTTACCTCTTTGAAGGATTAACAACCACAAGAGGAGTTCCTAGGAAGAGTGTGATCATCTACAAAAGCAAGCCATGGCATCTACCTCCGGGTCAAGCATGTACGAGTCTCAATCAACCACCAAACCGCCTTTCTTCAACGGTGATAACTACCCTTTTTAGAAGAACCGGATGCATCTCTTCATTAAATCCAATGACTATCTTGTTTGGGATGTCATCGAAGATGGTCCTACTATTCCGATGAAGAGAGACGACGAAGAAAGATTAGTGCCAAAAAGGAAGAATGAGATGAGTGAAGAAGAGAGAAATAAGATTCAAATCAACGACAAAGCTCTTCACATGTTGTTTTGTTCTTTCGGTCTCGATATCTACTCCAAGATTTCCTCCATCGAAAGTGCTAAGGAAGTGTGGGACACACTTGAGACTACTTATGAAGGAACAAGTGATGTGAAGGAGACAAAGATTGGAATTCTCAATCTTAGCTATGGGAATTTCAAAATAGAACCCGACGAAACCGTGTCAAAGATGTTCGATCGTTTCTCAACAATCGTCAACGGGCTAAAGGGTTTTGGAGAGATAATCCTGGAAGACAAGCTAGTCCGGAAGCTACTCTACTCACTTCCCGAGTCTTGGGATGGGAAGAGAACCGCCATCATTGAGGCAAAGAATTTGAAGACACTTAAACTTGATGAGCTAGTTGGTTCTCGCCTAACTCATGAGATCATGAAGCAAGGAAGGAAAGATGAAAGGAAGAAGGAAGAGAAAAGAGTGGAGAAGCTTGAGGTAGATAAGAAGAAATAGCTAGGAGTGGCTCTCAAAGCTTCTCTACATGAGGAGAGCACTTCTAGTGAGGAGGAAGACCTAGAAGAATTGGCTATGATAGCCAAAAGGTTCTCACGGTTTATGAGGTCCAACTGAGGAAGAAAGATTCAAAGAAAAATGGACTTCAAGACCAAAAACAAAGAAGAAGAGAGGGATCAAATCATTTGCTTTGAGTGCAAAAAACCGAGTCATATTTGTTCTGAGTGCCCTCAACTCAAGAAGAAGGTCTTTGAGAAGAAGAAGAAGCTCAAAGCCAAGCTTGCTACTTGGAGTGATGAGGAGTCATCCGAGGATGAGGAACACGAAGTGGCCAACCTTTGCCTCATGGCTCTTGAGGAGGATTCCTCTATGGTAACCTCTAACTCATCATCTTTTGATTTTACATTTGATGAATTGCATGATGCTTATGATGAGTTACAAGAGGTATATGATGAGTTAGTTGAGAAGTATAAAGAGTCGGTCATAAGAAATAAAAAGATTATTTCGGAATTAAATGCTAAAAATGATTCACTTTCTCAAGCTAACTTAAAATTTGAGAAAAAGATCTTAGATTTACAAGATGAACTTAAATTATTTCAAGATGAAAATGTAGACTTAAACAATCTTATTTCTCAATGCAATAGTGAACACCAAAGGGTGTTAGATGAGCTTAACAAGCTCAAGGAGTCTTTCAAAAATGTTGGTAATGTGAAAAATGAGATAGGTGAATCCTCTAGAACTAACCAACCTAAGAGAAAGACATATAACTACAAACAAAGTGGCTTCCATAGGCATAATAGAACTAAGAAAATTAGAAGTGTATGGGTTCCTAAGGAACTCGTCAAGTCTAATAATGTTGTGGCTATGTCACCTTGGATTCCTAAGGGAACCAAGCTTTTGGGAGTTAACACTCGTGGACCCAAAATGATTTAGGTACCAAAAATCAAAGTTTAACTCTTTGTTTATAGGGGGAGCATTGCTACAAGGCCAAAGCACAAAGTCAAAACTCATGGTACCTTGATAGTGGATGCTCGAGGCACATGACCGGAGACAAGAGTCGATTCATAGACTTAAAGCCAAAAAGTGGAGGAGTAGTGACATTTGGTGACAACTCCAAAGGCCATATTAAAGGTATTGGATCTATAGGTAATCACTCTACTATTCTCATTGAAAATGTCTTATATGTCGATGGTCTAAAACACAATTTATTGAGCATTAGTCAATTGTGTGATAAAGGGTTTAATGTCTTATTTGATAAAAATGGGTGCAAAATTGTTAACATTAAATCAAATAATATAATGCTCATTGGTCATCGCATAGGTAATATATACATGATGCATTTAGATGACATTCATACATCCCATGCATGTTTTGTTGCACAAAATGAAAAAGATGCATGGCTATGGCATAAGAAACTAGGACATGCTAGCATTAGTGTTTTAGAAAAATTAGTTTCCCTAAATCTAGTTAGACGTTTACCCAAGATCAAATTCTCAAATGATAAATTATGTGATGCATGTTCTAAGGGTAAACAACATAAATCATCCTTTAAATCCATTAATGATGTTTCTACAAGTATGTGTTTACAACTAATCCATATGGATTTATTTGGGCCTATTAGAAGTATGAGCTTGGGTGGTAAACCGTATGCATTTGTACTTGTTGATGACTATTCTAAATTTACTTGGGTTCTATTTTTAAGTACTAAAGACGAGGCTTTAGAAAAATTCATCACGTTTTCAAAATTAACTCAAAATGATCTTGAACTTAGGATTTCTCACATTAGAAGTGATCATGGAACCGAATTTCAAAATCTAGGTTTTGAAGAGTTTTTAAATGAAAATGGTATTATCCACAATTTTTCGGCTCCTCGAACTCCTCAACAAAATGAGGTAGTTGAGAGGAAAAATAGGACTTTACAAGAAATGGCTAGAACCATGCTTTGTGAAAACAATTTACCTAAATATTTTTGGGCGGAAGCCACAAACACTGCTTGCTACATTGTAAACCGAGTAATGATTAAGCCACTTTTAAAGAAAACACCATATGAGATTTTAAAATCTAAAAAGCCTAACTTTAGCTATTTTCATCCATTTGGTTGCAAGTGTTTTGTTTTAAACAATGGAAAAGATAACTTAGGTAAATTTGATGCTAAAAGTGATGAAGCTATTTTCTTAGATTATTCTTTAAACTCTAAAGCTTATCGTGTATTTAATAAGAGAACTTTAGTAGTAGAAGAGTCTATTCATGTTGTATTCGATGATAACCTCCTTCCGAGGAAGGATTCTTGTGATGATGATGATGTAGGAATCCTTGATGCCTTTGATAGAGGACAAACTTCAAAGGAGGATAAGATTCCAACGAAAGAAGAGGATGCACAAGATCCACCTCTTGAAGCCTTGAAGGACTTGGCTCTTGAGGAAAAGGAAGTGAGCTACCCAAGGGAGTACAACTATGTCAAAGGTGGTGAAATCTTGGGTGATCCATCAAAGGGGGTAACTATTAGATCTTCTCTCAAACTCATGAATCATGTTGCTTTTATCTCATGCATTGAGCCTAAGAACATTAAAGAAGCATTAAAAGATGATTTTTGGATTATGGCTATGCAAGAAGAGTTAAACCAATTTGAGAGAAGTAATGTATGGACATTAGTTGAAAGGCCTAGTAATCAATCTACTATAGGAACTGAATGGGTATTTAGGAATAAACTAGATGAGAGTGGTAACATTGTGAGAAACAAAGCTAGATTAGTTGCTCAAGGTTACACTCAAGAAGAGGGAATTGATTTTGATGAAACCTATGCACCCGTAGCTAGAATGGAAGCTATTAGGATGTTGCTTACATATGCATGTTATCATGATTTCAAGCTTTTTCAAATGGATGTTAAAAGCACATTTTTAAATGGTTTTATAAATGAAGAAGTGTATGTGGAACAACTACCGGGTTTTGAGGATTCAAAATTTCCAAATCATGTTTTCAAACTAACTAAAGCACTTTATGGCTTAAAACAAGCTCCTAGAGCTTGGTATGAAAGACTTTCAAACTTTTTGATTGAAAAAGGTTTTGAAAAAGGTAAGGTGGACACTACACTTTTCATAAAAAGGTATAAAAATGACATCTTAGTAGTACAAATATATTTTGATGATATTATTTTTGGATCTACTAATGAGTGTCATTGCAAGGAGTTTGCTAAGTTAATGCAAGGTGAATTCGATTTGGGACTCCAAATCAAGCAAAGGAAGGATGACACCTTCATAAATCAAGCAAAGTACATCAAGAATATGCTCAAGAAGTTTGGATTGGAGGATGCAAAGCCTCAAGCCACACCAATGAGCTCATCTACAAAGCTTGACAAAGATGAAGGAGGTAAGTGTGTTGACTCTAAGATTTATCGATCTATGATTGGATCTTTGCTTTACCTTACCGCAAGTAGACCGAATATATTTTTTAGTGTTTGCTTGTGTGCTAGGTTTCAAGCTAGTCCTAGAGAGTCTCATCTTATAGCCGTTAAGAGAATCTTTAGGTACCTTAGAGATACCCCTTGTCTAGGTCTTTGGTACCCTAGAGACTCAACCTTCAAACTTCATGCTTATTTGGATGCAGATTATGGGGGGTGTAAAATCGATAGGAAGAGTACTTCGGGAACATGTCAATTCTTAGGTAGTATGCTCATATCTTGGTTCTCTAAGAAACAAAATAGTGTAGCTCTATCTACCACCGAAGCCGAGTACATATCCTTAGGGAGTTGTTGTGCTCAAGTCCTTTGGATGAAGCAACAACTATTAGATTATGGTATTCAAGTTGAAACCATACCCCTTAGATGTGACAACACTAGTGCCATATGCTTAACAAAAAATCCCATCCAACACTCTAGAACCAAACATATAGAAATAAGGCATCTTTTCATTAGAGATCATGTCCTTAAGGAAGATGTTGCTATAGAGTTCGTTGACACCTTAAACCAACTAGCGAACATTTTTACAAAGCCTTTGGATAAGGAGCGTTTTTGGTCTCTTAGGAGGGAGTTAGGTCTAACTAGCCTATCTTGACCTTTTAGGACCTTTTTGTGCTTAAATTGCTTGATTTCTTGAAAAATTCCATGCTTATGTGTTTTTGCTCCTAATTTCATCCATGCTTATAGTTAGGGGGAGTATGTTTATGTTTATAAATGTTATTCCTACTCATTCATGTCATTTATGCATATAGGACTTCATGAAATTCATTTTTCTGGAATATTAGAGCCTCATCTACACCTCCAGGCCTAGGCGTATCGAAACGGGTCAATCTGTTTCGATACGGGTGCCTTAAAAGAGTGATCTATGACAAGGGTGTTTCGAAACGCCTTAAAAGGGTTTCGAAACGGTTTGCCTCTGCTAAGAAGTGTATCGAAACGAGTTTCGATACGGGTCAACACGTGGGATTCGATACGGTCAAAGCCGTATCGAAACAGTTAACTAGACTCGAAACGTCAGTCAACGTTTCGGTACCCACGTTTCGGAACGCTCGTGTCTGTTTCGAAACGAGTATGTGGACAACTTTTTAAAGAGCTTTCAATGCTAAAGTTCACTTTTAATTAAAACTCTTAAAAACCTTAACCCAATTTTTTTCCTATAAAACCCTCCAAACCTCATTGTTTTTCATCAAATCTTGAGGGCTTTTACACACAAACTCAAGTCTAAGCAAGCTTCAACAATTTTGTGCAAGATCTTCCATGGAAGGAATTAGCTAACTAGCCTAGCTGACAAGGCATGGCATGAATGGCGGGATGCTAACTCGATTCGCCCTTGCCTCTACGTGATCAACTCATCCAAAATCCCTATTTAAGGTATATTTTCATCTTTTTCTTTTTCCTTTGATTTTATTCGAATTTTAGGTTAGAAAATTTTAATTTTGTATAGATTATATGTTTTGCAACTTGGGTTTTTCAAAATTTGTAATTTTTTTCTTCAAAATCTCAAAATTTTTGTTTCGAATATATTTGGTTTTACTCGTATTTTTTACTGTTTCTCAAACGTATTTTTTTTTCAAATTCTTTTTGTATATGTATACATGTGTATAAAATTTTCTTTAAAACCTAAATGGGATTTGTCATTGGATTGAATTAAAGATGTTCATGCATACACTTATATTTTTCAAATTGCTTGTTTTATGTTTTTAGGATTTTTCCATGGAAAACATTAACAAAAAACGCAAGACGGCTCAATCGAGTGAAGCTTTAAGTCAAGCCAATATCCGTCCTAACCTCACCCAACTTTTTCTCAAAAGTCTTTGGACTCAAGAGATGAAGGATCGTTTCACCTACGTCAAGGATATTGCCCTTTTGTCGAGAGAGTGTTGTTGATGTCCCATTCCGTGATTCTGAGCGTTTCACTTTCTGCTATCTAGAGCGTTTGCAAGAATGAAACTTCATGGCTTTCTTGAACATACCAAATATTATCTACAAGCACATGGTCCTCATTTTCTACTCAAATGTTGTGCTTATTGATAATGAAGATCACACCGAGGTGATTGACATTGAGTCGTATCTCTTGGGAAAGAAGTTCATTATCAACATATCCTTTTTAGAGAATGCTCTATGGCTCAAGAACGAAGGCATTGAGGATGAGAACCACTTTTGTGCTCACACTAGATCCGTTCTTTCTTTAGATGCTCATGACCGGTTCCTACACTTGATGATTTCATGGTTCATTCGCCCCTCCGGAGGTAAATTCTCTCATATTCGTCAAGTTGACTATTTTTGGCTAGAGGTGCTTTTGCTGAGGAGAACGACCAAATCTTGTCAAAATTATGTTCGACCAGATGGTCAATAATGTGAAGCTTCGTGAAACCGATGCTCTTAAATCTTTCACTTATGGGACTGTTTTGAGCTATATCTTTGGCATCCTCAACTTTGATTGCTCCTATGATTCTCCGGAACCCCGTAAGAACAAGATTGGTGAATCTTCTCTCCATAAGTCCGGGTTTCACTACACTCTTGGCCGATGGGAACGTGTTGATAGGCAAGCCCCTCCACCTCAAGTTTAAGGACTAAATTGAAAAATAGAAAATCAATTTTTAAGTCCTCAAAACCTCTCTATGTATTTAAAGAAAAATGTTTAAGTCAAAACCTCAACTTGTCAAATATTTTATAAGTGTTTATCAAGCCAAAACGGTGATTTTCGAGTCACCATTTTGGAACGGCCTTTGGGCGTTTCGAAAAAGTTTGAAACTGTTAACCTCTGTTTCGGAACATGTTTCGAAAAGGATGAAGAACATCGGAACGGTTTGAACCGTTTCGATACTGCCGTATCGAAACGGCCTCAAACGTTTCGAAACGAAATTCAAACTTGGTTTTAAAATATGACCCTTGAAGTTTTATAATTGATTTTAAAAATATCGTTAAGGCGTATCGAAATGCTCCTAAGCCGTTGGGACTCTTTCTATTTTGGTATGTTTCGAAACAAGGTCGGGCGTTTCAGAATGGGTAGTTGCAGACTGCATTTATGGAGGGAAGATAACATCCCAACGTCTATATTGATGAATGCAACAACCCCAACGGCTAGAATTCAATGAGAAGGTATAAAAGGGACCTCTAAAAGCTCCAGCAACAACTATTGATCTCCAAAGAATTATCCAAACATCAAATCCAAGCAATTGTGCTAAAATCCTATTATTTCTTGTAAACCCTAATTGTGAAATTTGTAATTCCCATTCTTATCTGTTCAATTGGGTTGAGTGCTTGTAAAAGGGCTATATTTTGTATTGAGAGATACTAGTTTTAGCCTTTATCTTCTTTGTATTTCTTGAGTGAGGATTGAGTCAAATTTTGGGTAGGAAATTAGATCGGTATTGTAAAGGTTACCTCCTTAGCCTAGAAAAGGGGAAGAACAATTAGTGGATTGTTGGAAAATCCTTAGTGAAGCTAAGGTAGTGGATGTAGAGTTCGATTGGAACTTGAACCACTCTAAATCCTCTTGTCTAGCATTTTTAATTTTCCACTCCACCACCAAAAGTTCTAAAAATCCAATTCACCCCTCTTGGCTTATATCGTTTCATTGATCCACTCAACAAAAATTGAAAGACTTGTGTAAAATAAAGTTTAGAAAAGCTTGTGGTTCAAAGCATTTTCCTAAAAGGAATAAGAAATTGCAAAATTTTACAACGTGCGACGAACATCGCTGAACACCCCTAACGTTGAACACCATTAAATTGCTTAATGAAGATTAAAAATTTGAAGGACTCGACATATAATTAATAAGTATTTTTTTTTAAAAAATCATTTAAATTAGTTTCCACTTATATACTATTTTTAATATTTTTATTAATAATTGGATCGAATTAGAAATGTTAAAAGACACTAACTATTCCCATCGGCCATCGCCATTTGAGACGCTTCTACCGTTAGACACCCTTCGGCGGCGAGAGTGTCAGTGTCGCGACGCCGTGATTGCCTGACCACTGTCAGAGTCGGGACGCCGTCAATGGTTGGTATTTGATCCAATTATTTAGAAAAACCCTAAATTAACTATGGTTGGTTTAGGTTTCATATAAATAGAGAAAAATGCACAAAGGTTTTCCTTGTATACAAATATGCCAATTTGTCTAATTTATTTTTTATAAAAAAACCATAACTCAATGGTTTTCCTTCTATACAAATATGTCATGTGTCTAATTTATTTTCTTACCTATAGAAAATTTACAAACGCATTATTTTGTTATTCTATTTAAATATTAAAATTCTTGTTGCTTGCTTATGTGAAATGAAAGCAAGACAAAAAATAAGAAATTGCAATATAGGTGAAATGAAAGGGTAAAATTGGGTAAATATTGCATAAATTAAAATGAAAGTAAGAAAAAGAAATTGCATAAATTAAAAATAGTAAACATAGTCTAGTACCCAATCCAACTAAGAGCTATGACAACATGCCAACAGTTGTAATTCATTCCTCGCTATTTGGGTCGTATTCCTTTAGTTCCTCCACTTTGAATGGGCGAAGTCCCGAGACTACCTTAACAATGGTATCCCCTGCCCATTTTCCACTCCCTCCTTCGTACACAGTGTTGTGATCATGTTAGGAAAGAATAGATCTTGTGGTTTGCTCATCGACGCAGCTCTTTTGATGATGGCATCGTGAATGAGTCGCGACGGGTATAGGTCACGACCCTTGATGAGGGAGTCCAATAACAACATCCTGTGGAGAGAAAAAGTTTGTTGATTTGGGGTTGTTAAAAGCCGGTTATTGATGATATGGGGCCAAAATTTTGAATCTGCAGAAGTTGTCGCCATTGAACCATTTTGTCATGGCCTTCTCCAGTCTATTGAGTTCCTTCAACACAAAGGTCCTGCAAAATGGAGGAGTATGTTCGGTCCGCATCAAGGGCCATGGAAGTGGTGTCGACTTCCTGGTTGTTTGAGAATTCATAGTAATTTCCAATTGCGTCGGCAAAGAAATCCACAAACTTCCCCCTAACCTGTACCAGTTTCTCTCTATCGTGGCCGATGTGGGTGTAAAATTCTTGTACCCAGGAGACATAAATGTTACATGACTGCTGAATAAATCTATCCCACTTCTTTTTGCAAATAACATCCAACACATCTGCATCGAATTGTAACATATACGTAAGGGTGAATTCCAACCCTTCTTCAAGAATCTGCTGTTGGCATACAAGTTCATATCTTTGCTGGAATGAACTGGAGAGGAGACGAGGGATCTTTGGTGTGGCATCCGGTTTGTTGGGGTTAGATGTACCAGCGATGGAGTTAGAGGACGAGACTCTGTGCGCCATAATATGCAGTTGAAGACAAAGCAGCAGATGAATTCAGTTGAGACGTTTGTATTAAAATGGAAATTGAATAAAATTTGGCGATGATGGGATAGAAAGGAAAGGGTAACTCCGTGTTAAGCCACCAAGCAATTACATTTAATGAGGAAGCGGCGTATGGAAAATGTCTACGTTTGTCGTAGTCATTAACCTTAAAACCCTAAAATTGAAGCCTCATCCTAAACCCTAAATCCTAACCCCTTATCTGAAAGCTTTATCGACTGTTGCATTTTAATAAATGCCACTAAAATTATAAACCTTAAAGCATACAAATTAATTAATCTCATAAAATAGTAAACTACACCTTACACCCTAACCCAGTACTACTATGCCGTAAAATATAAACCATTGATAGGTTATAATTATATACACTTTGTTGTGATTAATTCTTTCATATTCTAGTTATATTATGGGCTTAATTGTGGAAATTATGTTTGTTTTGTTATAGGAGGTGAAATATGGATGTAATAGTGAAAATTAGCTCAAAAGCATGTTTTTAGCTTCCCTTGTGAGAATCAAGTCGTTTGGAAGAAAGTAGAACTGGGCGGAATCTCATCTTCGATAAGGCGTGACCATGCATTGTGACTAATGCGAGGTTGGTGTCTAACGTGAAGATCCGGGCTTTTGCAGCCAAATCCGTGATGAAGCCCTATTTTATGGATATTTCCATTATTTTGAAAGTGTTGGACCAAGAATCAATATCTTTTATTAATTATGATTTTATTTATTTAGATTTCTCTTTCAGTATATCTTTTCTTATTGGATTAAAACTCAATTAAAGGAGATTTACTTTTAGGATTAGGGTTTTTTTGCTCTCTATATAAAGAGCTCAATAGGTATCTTAAAATCAATCTTTCGACAACTCTTTTCTCTTGTATCCTTTAATCCAAGTAATCTTTATTTCTTGTTCTTATTTTTATGAATATTTGATATTGATTAAATCGACGCCTTAATTCGATATTAAATGTTCTATCGCTATCCATAACGCAAGTAGCAAAGGGTAAGGCTCATGTTTTGTGTTCGTCGACTACACATCATGTTGCGTGTAAAAGAGTCTATCGCAATTGTAGTGCAAGTGTACACGACGCAAGTAGTAAGTGATACGAAGTATCAGATATCGTCTCCACAGGGATTGGGCTAATAGCTTCACCTTAATTCACTGCACGAAGTAAAGAAAATAGTTTAGAAAGTTGTCACGAAAATATGGAAGAAAACGTAAATAAAATAATTGAAATATCAAGATAGAGGGAATGGGCTGGTATTGAATTGCTCAGTAGTGCAGGTATTGCAATGCTTAGGAACTCCAGTTCTGTCGTAGTGCCTGTCGCGGCAGCAGTCCGTCGGTCGTCGCGGCAGCAAACACACCAACTCCGCACTTCAAGTTTGGCAAGAATCCCAGATCTGCCTTGGCCTATCCCTAGGTCCAAGTCTGTCGATGATCACGTCTTGATGATACCTCCCGGCGTGAATCGAAGGATGAACACCGATGTGTATGAATTCTTCTTTAGCCACTTAACCTCGCCCTATCCCTAGGCACGAGATAGTTCAACTATAAACTAGAGAACTTGCTCTTATTTCTTTCGTATACTTAACTCTCCCGATGCTAAGTAAATAGATAACCTCACAATGCTCTCCCGATGCTCTTGCAAGATATTAAAACCAAAATAAGAGAACTTGAAGTTTATTTTATTGAACTTGAAAAAATCCTAAAACAAAACAACCCTTGCAACTACTTTACAAATCAACCCGTGGCCCTAGGGGGGTTTTAGAACATATCGACGGCGGGTAAACGACGGAGGGGTTTGGTTGTCGGTTATGGGGTATGATGTTTTTTTAGGTTAAAATCTATGCCCTTATATAAGCTTTAGGCTCAAGTATTCTAAGTTAACAAGGATTACAACTTTAATTAAAAGTAAGATTCTAATAAAGACTTAATCTTCAAGTATCCTACTTTTCAGCCGCCTTCCTTGTTTCTTGGGATTTCCTCTCCTTGAGCTTTGGCTTGACATATCTTTTGATCCGGGGCTTGGAAAAATATATGGTTTTCACACGACAGACAAGCATAATTTTCTCTATCTATCGAGGTCCACTTTGCTTTTCCTTCACTGACTTGCTGTCGTCCTCTGCTGTCACGGCAGGTCCATGGCAGCATCGTCCTCATCGTCTGCTTGTCCAGTTCAGCTCTTCTGATTCTCTGCCCTGCGCCTGCCTTCTCCGTCAGCTATGGCGGATACCTGCAAAAACAGCCATTTTTAGTAGAATCTGTGCCTTTAATATATTTGTGATGTTTTGCTGTAAACTGACCTAAATGTAATGAATAATGCTTGAATGCAGCAGAAATATGGGTTAAAAAGGGTGTAAATAATAGAACTTTTACACACTCAACACACCCCCAAACTCAAGTTTTTGCTTGCCCTCAAGCAATTAAGACCTAAAAAATGAATATTTTTGTGTTGGCTTTCAAGCAGTGAACTGTCCCTTACCCGTCGCTCATTCTCTGTGGCGGCAGCAACCTGTTGGAAAGATTAGGATCTGTTCGAAATCTCACTATAGTCCTCGTGTAGTGTGTGCATGCTTGTGAACAGTTATATGCTAAGACTCTCTTAGTTTCACTAGAATATTCAACTCTTAACTTGAATTTTTATGCCAAAGTTTATCTTCTCGAAGGCACATTTTCATGCTTCTTTGATTTTTTTGTTTTGACTTTATTTCTCTATTTTTCAAGCTAAAGTTTCACTAGAGCCGGTTTCGGGCACCTCTAGCTAACTTCCTAGAGCCGGTTTCGGGCACCTCTAGGGTTGTTGAGTCTATTTTGCTAAACTTCTTTCCTAGAGCCAGTGTTAGGCACCTCTAGGGGCTATTCAAGTGCTAAGCTTCCTATTCTAGTTTGGCTAAAAGAAATCTAAGCAGTATAACAGTCACAATGGTGTTTAAGTTTTTCAGAACTATAGAAATGCTCTAAACTTCTCCTTAAACTGTCCTAAAGATGCTGCCACGACAGAGCTGTCATGACAGGAAAGTTTACTTCACAGTTTTAAGCCAACAGTTTTTTTTTCTAGTTTTTTCTGATTTTTTTATTAGAGAACTTAAAAGACACAACAAATAATTAAAGATGTACTAAGACTCCATTAAAATAGAGGGTTGCCACCCCCAAACTCGAGGGTTGCATTGCCCTCAATGCAAAATGACAAAATAAAAATGAAGGCAGGTACATCACAAAATATAGATGAAGCAGGCAGCAATAAAAAGAAAATAAAAGACTTAGATTTTAAGCGATATCTTCACTGCTGCTGCTGACACGAATTTGGCGGCGGGTTCTAGTCCTCGGGGCAGGCTGGGTGGTTTGCTCTACTACTTGGATGTCAGAGCTGCTGCCGCTATCCCAAGTGCTGCTGCTGCTGGTGGTGGTGCTGGCCTTGGGCATTAGCTTTCTGTCGGCCATTCGTTTCTGCCTCTTGACAGGCGTGAATTCCTTCTCCAAATTCCTCCGAATAGGAGGTTCTGCCTCATTGTCAACCCAGACAGAGGAAGGGGAGAAACCAGCAACATAGGCATCGATGTCATCCGAGGGCTGTCGCTTCGTTCCACGGGCGGAGGTGTCTGCTGGAGGACTGCCTGCTGCAGGTGATGGGGTGGAAGCAGCAGAATGTGTGTGTGGGGAAGTAGGTGGTGTAGGTGTGTGGACAGGGGTGGGGATGGTGAAATAGTGGGCAGGGAAGGTGGGGAAAACAACATCGGGATAATTTAAAGTATTGGTAATGAAATTTACCGTTGAGTTGGTGAAATCCCTGATGAATGTCATCAGCCCCACCTGTCTGTCTTCCACTCGCTGTATGGCAGCAAGGATCTGAGCAGATTGGTCTGTCGGAGCGGCTGCTGCGGCAGGTTTATGGGCAGGTTCCTCGGATGATTCTGCTGGAGTGGCAGCCGGGTTGAAGAAGGAGAGGGGGGTTGCGACTATCAGCTCCATGAGGCTGGTAATGTTGTTATCGGTCCAGCCTCGTCCCTTGACCAATTTATCGGTGGTGGCTTCTGGTACAGCAGCGCACCGGCAGAGGGATGTGATCATGAATGGTAGGCAAAGGCGGGCGGTTGATCGATTGGTGCAGTCCAAGATGCTCTCCCTCATATAGCAGCCCACGTTGATAGGCCGGTTGTTCATGATCGAATGAATGAGGGCTAGCCTCTGATGGTCCACCGTCGTGTGATGGGAGGACGGCAGGATGCGCTTCTTGATGAAAGCATTCCATAACTTGGCTTCTGGAAGCAGCTGCCCCCTTTTTACAGTGTTGGGGTTCTTTTTGCTCGTATTCCACTCCGTCCCTTCTTCTGTCACCTCTGCCATGACAGCACCGAAAGCGGCAGAGTCGAGGGTGTCCAAAAACTGCTGATGGGCATCGTCGTTGGGACCAAAATAGAGGCCATACATATGGTTGATGCTATCGGCTGTGAATGGTACCTCTGTCCCTCGGAAAGTTACTGATGTTGTCGTCCTGCTGTCGATCGCAGCGTAGAACTCCCTTACCAGCGTGTTATTCATTTCAGCTGGCTGCTCGGCAAACTGCTCCCATAGCTGAGCCTTTATCGCCCTTGCGATGAATGGTCTAAGCCCCATGTTCTTTGCCTTTCGGATGTATATGAAGCCTCGTTCTTCCCATATTTCCTTAGTTGCGAAGGATTGCGGGGTGGGTGCTGCCGCTGAAGAGGTTGAAGCAGCACTGCGGTGGGTACGTCTTGAAGACATGTTAGTTGCAAGGGTTTTGAAAGTAAAGAAAACAAAGAAAAATGAAAGGGGAGAGCAAGTAAGAATAAGCAGAAGTGAGGAAAATAAAAATGAAACGGGGTTTTATAGAGGTAGAGTTGCTGCCCGTTTAATGCTGTAACGGCAGGCGTGAATAATGGAGCGACTATTGAGTTTTGGCGTGTCTGACGCGTCTGACACGCATTTATGCGTCTGTCATACGCTTCTGCATCTGCCGTGTCAGTTTGTTGACAGCCTGTCTTATCCTTGTCTGCGGCAGCAGCTGGAACGACAGGCATCAATAAATGGGCTCTTTCAGGCTGATGGATGGATGGTGGGCTTGGGTCACTTCTCCTTTTCTTCTTGACTCCTTTATTTCTTAAAAACAGAAAATATAAAAACATTATTCAAATAAAATAAACCTAATTTCCTAATAAATAATAAAATACATAATTAAAAAAAATTAGGTTAAATTAGGGATGCCTTGCGGGGCATCTCCCAAAGTAACCACTTCCTGTACTCCTGGGGCTTCAGTCCCCTGATAATGCTTGAGGCGCTGTCCATTGACTTTGAATTGGTGCCCGTCTTTTAATGATCGGATAGTGATGGCACCATGGGGAAAAACTTGTACCACTTGAAACGGGCCAGACCATCTAGACTTTAGCTTTCCTGGGAAGAGTTTCAGTCTAGAGTTGAACAACAACACAAGCTGCCCTGGGCAGAACTGTCGTGGCAGCAATTTCCTATCATGCCACTTCTTAGTTTTCTCCTTGTAAATTCTTGCATTGTCGTAGGCCATTGTTCTTATTTCGTCAATCTCGTTCAGATCTAACAGCCTTTTCTGGCCTGCCTTGTCCAAGTCCATATTCACTGCCTTGATTGCCCAGTATGCCCTGTGCTCTATCTCGACAGGCAGATGACAGGTTTTCCCATAAATTAATCGGTATAGAGACATGCCCAATGGAGTCTTAAAAGCTGTCCTATATGCCCATAATGCATCATTAAGGAGTAAAGACCAATCTTTCCTAGTTGGCTTAACCATCTTCTCAAGAATGTTCTTAACTTCCCTATTAGATATCTCAGCTTGTCCATTGGTCTGCGGGTGGTATGCTGTCGCGATCCGATGCTTGACACCATATTTCTTCAAGGCGGCAGCAATAACCCTATTGTCAAAATGTCTCCCTTCATCACTGATAATCGCCTTAGGGATGCCAAACCTGGAAAATATGTTTTTGTGTAGAAATTTTTGGACTGTCTTGGCATCATTCCTTTGTGTAGCGATAGCTTCAACCCACTTAGAGACATAATCCACTGCTAGGAGGATGTATAGATTTCCACATGAAGATGGAAAAGGTCCCATAAAATCAATCCCCCAAACATCGAAGATCTCGACTTCTAGAATGTTCTGCAGTGGCATCTCGTTTCTCCTCGAGATGTTACCTGTCCGCTGGCACCTGTCATAGTTCTTGTAGAAGTCCTGTGCATCTTTATACAGTGTCGGCCAGTAGAACCCTGACTGCAGCACCTTGGCAGCAGTTTTGTTGCCTCCTAAGTGACCTCCATATTGTGAAGCATGGCAGTGATGGAGAATGTCTTCTTGCTCTTCTTGTGGTACACACCTCCTTATAACTTGATCTGCACATAGTTTGAAAAGAAGAGGTTCGTCCCAATAATAATGCCTAACATCATTTTGGAACCTCTTCCTGGCTTGATAATTAAGATCAGAAGGAAGTATTCCGCTAACTATAAAATTAACGAAATCAACATACCAGGGAAGTTCAGAAGACTTACCTGCCGCCATGGCTGTTGCGGCAGCGATTGCGGCAGCAAAGAGCTGCTCATCTGGGAAGGTCTCCAGTATGTTTGTCTCATCTATTGGTAGACTCTGTCCCTTCTCCAACCTTGACAAGTGATCTGCCACCTGATTTTCTGTCCCTTTTTTGTCCTTGATTTCAAGGTCAAATTCTTGCAGTAGCAAGATCCATCTTATCAATCTAAGCTTTGCATCCTTTTTCGCGAACAGATATTTCAGGGCAGAGTGGTCTGTGTGCACTATTACTTTCGTTCCATGTATGTAAGAACGAAACTTGTCAATGGAGAATACCACAGCTAATAGCTCATTTTCTGTGGTGGTATAATTCACTTGGGCGTCATTCAATGTCTTGCTGGCATAATATATGACATGAAACAGCTTATCTCTGCGCTGCCCAAGTGCTGCCCCGACAGCGTAGTCACTAGCATCACACATAATCTCAAATGGCTGTGTCCAGTCTGGTGGCTGTACTATGGGGGCTGTTACTAGTTTTTCCTTCAGAACCTTGAATGCTTCAGTACATTCTTCATTAAAGTCAAAGGGTCGGTTCTGCTCTAAGAGATGACATAGGGGCTTAGTGATTTTTGAGAAATTTGCAATAAATCTCCGATAAAAACCAGCATGCCCTAGGAAACTTCTAATGCCCTTGACTGTGGTCGGCGACGACAGCTTCTCGATCACTTCTATTTTGGCCCTGTCGACTTCTATCCCACGGCAGCTAATCTTATGGCCAAGGACTATCCCTTCATCCACCATAAAGTGGCATTTTTCCCAATTCAAGACTAGATTGGCTTTTTCACATCTTTCAAGTACCTTTTTTAGATTGCCGAGGCAGCTCTCAAAATCGTCTCCAAAGACGGAAAAATCATCCATGAAAATCTCTAGGAAGTCCTCTACCATATCGGAGAATATGGCCATCATGCACCTTTGGAAGGTGGCGGGTGCATTACATAATCCAAACGGCATTCTCCTAAAAGCGTATGTTCCGTAGGGGCATATGAAAGTCGTCTTTTCTTGATCCTCCGGTGCAATAGCAATTTGATTGTAACCTGAGTAACCATCAAGAAAACAATAGTAAGGTTTTCCTGCTAATCTATCAAGCATTTGATCAATAAAGGGTAAAGGAAAGTGGTCCTTTCGGGTAGCTTTGTTAAGCTTCCGATAGTCCATACAAACCCTCCAACCGTTCACAGTCCTGGTTGGGATTAACTCATTGTTTTCATTGGTTACCACAGTCATTCCTCCTTTCTTTGGAACGCATTGCACCGGGCTCACCCATTTGCTGTCGGAGATGGCGTAAATAATACCAGCATCTAAGCATTTGATTATCTCTTTACGCACCACCTCTTTCATCGCATGGTTTAGCCGTCTTTGGGCATCTATAGTCGGCTTATGGTCTTCTTCTAAAAGGATTTTGTGCATGCATAACACCGGACTAATGCCTTGAATGTCAGCGATCGTCCATCCAATTTCCTTTTTGTGCTGCCGTAGCATGCCGATTAGCTGTCGTTCCTGTTCCTGCGGCAGCTTAGAAGAGATGATTACGGACAACGTATCATTTGAACCAAGAAAAGCATATTTTAGCTGCCCTGGCAGGGGCTTCAGTTCTAAGGCAGGTGGTTCAACAGTAGATGGCTTTTGGATTAAATGGTTATTCGAAGTGTAATTTAAAGGTTCGAATAACTTACCTGGACGATTGCCTAACCAGTTTGCCTCCTCCTGATCTTTAGTATCAGATGTATCGGAGTCAGAGGAGTTGCTGTCGTCAGTGCTGTCGTGACAGCCCTGTAGGTGGCTGCCGCGGCAGTGCCCGATTTTTATGTCGTGACAGCCCGACCAGATACAAGGTTGATCAAGGATAACTTCAGTGATAGCCTTGCATTCCTCGTATGCATCAGCATGCTTCATTGCTTGGAGAACATTCAACTTAATCTCTTGGTCATTCACTCTAATGGTGAGTTCTCCTTTTTCCACATCAATCAGTGATCTTCCCGTGGCTAAAAAGGGTCGCCCAAGGATGATTGGTGCGTTTTCGTCTGCCTCACAATCTAAAACAAGAAAGTCAGCAGGAAAAATAAATTTATCCACTCTTACCAGAATATCTTCGATTTTTCCTTCTGGATGAACGTAAGAGCGGTCTGCAAGCTGCAAAATTACTGTCGTGGGCCGCGCCTTTCCAATACCTAATTTCTGAAAAACAGATTTTGGCATTAAATTGATACTAGCACCAAGATCACAAAGTGCCTTACCCACATATTTGTCTCCGATTACACAAGGTATGATGAAGCTCCCCGGATCCTTCTTTTTCTGGGGTGGCTACCGATGAAGAATACTCATGCAACCATCTGCCATCCTTACCGTTTCAAATTCCCCCAGTTTATATTTCTTTGACATGACATCCTTGAGAAATTTGGCGTAACCGGGCATCTCCCTAACGGCATCTAACAGCGGAATATTAATATGAACCTGCTTAAAAATATCATAAATCTTTTTAAGTTGAGATTCTTGCTTAGCTTGCTGTATCCGTTGAGGAAAAGGAGGCGGGGGACGATAATCATCAATACGGCCTTCCCACTGCATACGAATCCGAGGAGGTTCAGGCTCATCAATTTTCTCCTCTGTCGCTTCTGCTGTCGTGACAGGCTCATCGGTAGCAGTCTGTTTGTTACCTGTCGTGGTAGCTTCCTCGGCAGGTTTGTCCAAGGCTGGTTCCTTTACTGTTTCAGCTTCCTTTTCCGGCCCTGGTAGTTTCTTCCCACTCCTAGTAGTAATTGCCTTACACTGCTCATGTGTGGGCTGCCTAGCATTTTCAGTATTACTAGGGAATCCTCCAGTCTGCCTCGGCTTAATATGTTGGGAAACCTGACCCATTTGTGTCTCCAGAGATTTCAAAGTGGCCTCATGATTTGTCATCCTCATCTCTGTTTTATCCATGAACGTCTCTGTTTTCTTGACAAACTGATTCATATTCTCAATATAAGTACCTGTCTGAGACATAAAGGTGGCCAGAGTCTGTTCCAGTATACTGCTCGTGGCAGCTGGTGGCTGCTGTTGCTGCTGCGGCGGCAGGTGCGGCGGCAGTTGCTGTCGCGTCAGCAATCTAGGTCCTCCCTGATTCTGATTGTGTGCTTGAGGATTCAGGGCATTATTAGGATTACTCCAAGAAAATTTGGGATCCTTCCTCCAATTGGGATTATAATTGTTGGAGTTGTAATTCGGCTTGTTGTAATTTCCAACATACTTTCCCTCTTCTAACTGTATTGGACACTCATCCCGACTATGATTTCCCTCACAGATATCACATACCTCCTCAACAGCAAATCCTTGTGATCCATCATCATTTAATAACCTTTTCATTGCTTTAGTAAGGAATGCTACCTGTGATTTCATGGTGTTGTCGGCCTCATAATCCTTGACATCAAGTACTCGCTTACCCCCTCTTCTTGTAGTTGGAAACTGCTCCTCATTCTTGGCCAGATTTTTCAAAACTTGTAATGCCTCGTCCGGATCTTTATCCAATAATAGTCCATTTGCTGCAGAATCAATTCGAATGCGAGTTTGTAAGTTAGCAGCATTATAGAGCTTTGTTACCTGATTCCAGACGGGGAATCCATGCATTGGGCAGTTCCGAAGAAGAGTAGTGAATCTGTCCCAGGCCTCGTGCATCGGCTCGTCATCTTCCTGCTGAAAAGTAGCAATTTCATTACGTAATCGCTCAGATAAATGCGAAGGATTAAAACGAGATAAAAATTCACGAGATAAATCTGCCCAAGTTATGATTGAACCCGGCGTAAGTTTATTCCACCAAGTTTTTGCTCTGTCCCTTAATGAATGGGGAAATAACCGAAGCCTCAGTATCTCCGGATTAACTCCTGGTAGTCTAAACGAACCACAGATCTCCTGGAACGTTTTGAGATGCTCCCTAGCATCCTCTGTAACAGCACCACTAAACTGCCCGGCATTGTTAATCATACTGAACATGACAGGTTTAAGCTCGAAGTTATCAACATCAATATCCGGCAGCGTGGTCTCCAGCTCTACATGATCGTTTAACATGTAGTCACGACAGGACCGTCGTCCGGCTGCTGCAGGCGGGTCGCCGACAGGCGGTATACCATCTCCAGCGGGCGGGTTACGGGCCATCTTCTCTAGCTGCTCCTCAAGGTATTCGTTCCTGGCTAAAAGGTGACGAAGTTGTTTCTTGAGATTGAAGGAACGTTCAACTTCCAGATCTAATGGATACTCAGGATCTTCACCTCTTTTAGATCTGCGCATAAACAAGAAAACCTCGTGAAAAGCAAGAGTTTAAAGCACCAAAGAAAAAAAAGAAAAATAAAAAGAAAAACAAAATAAAAATAAAAATAAAAAGTGCAATAAAAGAAAGGTAGAGTTATGTTGCCAATCCCCGGCAACGGCGCCAAAAACTTGTTGCGTGTAAAAGAGTCTATCGCAATTGTAGTGCAAGTGTACACGACGCAAGTAGTAAGTGATACGAAGTATCGGATATTGTCTCCACAGGGATTGGGCTAATAGCTTCACCTTAATTCACTGCACGAAGTAAAGAAAATAGTTTAGAAAGTTGTCACGAAAATATGGAAGAAAACGTAAATAAAATAATTGAAATATCAAGATAGAGGGAATGGGCTGGTATTGAATTGCTCAGTAGTGCAGGTATTGCAATGCTTAGGAACTCCAGTTCTGTCGTAGTGCCTGTCGCGGCAGCACCTGTCGCGGCAGCAGTCCGTCGGTCGTCGCGGCAGCAAACACACCAACTCCGCACTTCAAGTTTGGCAAGAATCCCAGATCTGCCTTGGCCTATCCCTAGGTCCAAGTCTGTCGATGATCACGTCTTGATGATACCTCCCGGCGTGAATCGAATGATGAACATCGATGTGTATGAATTCTTCTTTAGCCACTTAACCTCGCCCTATCCCTAGGCACGAGATAGTTCAACTATAAACTAGAGAACTTGCTCTTATTTCTTTCGTATACTTAACTCTCCCGATGCTAAGTAAATAGATAACCTCACAATGCTCTCCCGATGCTCTTGCAAGATATTAAAACCAAAATAAGAGAACTTGAAGTTTATTTTATTGAACTTGAAAAAATCCTAAAACAAAACAACCCTTGCAACTACTTTACAAATCAACCCGTGGCCCTAGGGGGGTTTTAGAACATATCGACGACGGGTAAACGGCGGAGGGGTTTGGTTGTCGGTTATGGGGTATGATGTTTTTCTAGGTTAAAATCTATGCCCTTATATAAGCTTTGGGCTCAAGTATTTTAAGTTAACAAGGATTACAACTTTAATTAAAAGTAAGATTCTAATAAAGACTTAATATTCAAGTATCCTACTTTTCAGCCGCCTTCCTTGTTTCTTGGGATTTCCTCTCCTTGAGCTTTGGCTTGGCATATCTTTTGATCCGGGGCTTGGAAAAATATATGGTTTTCACACGACAGACGAGCATAATTTTCTCTATCTATCGAGGTCCACTTTGCTTTTCCTCCACTGACTTGCTGTCGTCCTCTACTGTCACGGCAGGTCCATGGCAGCATCGTCCTCATCGTCTACTTGTCCAGTTCAGCTCTTTTGATTCTCTGCCCTGCGCCTGCCTTCTCCGTCAGCTATGGCGGATACCTGCAAAAACAGCCATTTTTAGTAGAATCTGTGCCTTTAATATATTTGTGATGTTTTGCTGTAAACTGACCTAAATGTAATGAATAATGCTTGAATGCAGCAGAAATATGGGTTAAAAGGGGTGTAAATAATAGAACGTTTACACACTCAACACATCACACATGATAGTCCCTAGGGAAATAAAGGTACAAAATCAATTTAATTGATTTTGTTTTAGTCATTCTCATGAATCTTAATGCCATCATTAATTTTATTTAATGGTAAGTTTTGATTTGAATGCTTGTTGCTGTGTTCCCTCAACTAGACTAATCAATTATAAAAGGAGAATAATTGCTTGTTGTGGTGTTCCCCAAGTAGAATAATTTATTGGATATGAGAAATTTATCTTGTAGCCTATGATCAAAGTTACGGTTGGATGAAAACCACACCTTTGGATTGGAAGTTCGGTAAGATTGATCTTTGATATTTTTATTTGTAGTTTTTAATTATTATCTTTAATTTTATCTTTATAAACCAACCCCCTCCAGTTTTACTTAATTGTTTAAGCTTTGAGATTCTAATTTTAGCTCTCTTGGGATTCGACTTGATCTCACTATTGCTACAAGTTAGTTTAGTAAAATCAGTTTTTATTTTGCAAAACTTCGACAACCCTATCAACCATAAACCTTAAGGCCATAAAAATTTGTCCCTTTAACCTTGAAGCCCTAAACTCCGCCACAAAAAATAACCCTAAAGTTCTATACATGGGAGTTAGTCTTACCAAATTTGGTTTTGTTTCTGTAAGGTTTAGGGTAAATAATAAAAACTGATATTAGTAGGCTTAATTTGCCCTACAAATTCTGCCATTTTGCTGGGTTTTTTGGCTGATTCTTCGTTCTTTTCTTTCTCTTCAATTCCCTATTTGGATTTTGCTTTATGACTGAATCGAAAGCGGATTGGAGAAAGCTTTTCGCTCCTATACCTGTTGTGGAGCATTCGCTTGATTTTTCCCGCCGATTGTCGCGAAGGGATCTCTTACTGTTGAACCTCCATCGGATGTCTTTGAGGAGGGTGTGCGAGAGAGGAATCGAGTCTTGTAGGGAAATTTCTTGGATATGAGAAATTTATCTTTTAGCCTATGATCAAAGTTATGGTTGGATGAAAATCACACATTTGGATTGGAAGTTCGGTAAGATTGATCTTTGATATTTTTGTTTTCAGTTTTTAATTATTATCTTTATAAACCAACCCCTCCATTTTTTTAATTGTTTACGCTTTGAGATTCTAATTTTAGCTCTCTTGGGATTCGACTTGATCTCACTATTACTACAAGTTAGTTTAGTAAAATCAGTTTTTATTTTGTAGGACTTCGACAACTCTGTCAAAAATTGGCGCAGTTGCTGGGGAGCTATTTTTAGTTTCTCATTGTTTATTTTATTTTTGTTCATAAGCCGTTCTTCTCATATTTTTGATTTGCAGTATATTCCTGAAATTGAGAAGATAAAACGTAGATTAAGAAAAGAGACTAAAAAGAGGAAACACTTAAAGAAGAAGCGGAAATAGATTTGAATATCGGCCATTTATCTATTTTTGAAGAAGTAGAAGAAAGAACGTCGAACATAACTCTCAAGGAGTTAGCCGCATCGGATCTAAATCAACAACCTTTATGCATTACTTTTCCTAATTTTGAATTAAGATCTGGTTTAATTCACTTAGTTCCCTCTTTTCATGGACTCGCAGGTGAAGATCCTCCTAAACACTTGAAAGAGTTTCATATTGTATGCTCCGGGATGAAGCCACATGGAGTAACCGATGAGCAAATCAATCTAAGAGCTTTTCCTTTTCCTTTAAAGGACCAAGCAAAAGATTGGCTCTATTATCTACCATCCGGATCAATTACGACATTGAATGATATGAAGAAATTTTTCTTGAAGAAGTTCTTTCTCGCGTCTAAAGCCGCCAACATTTTAAAAGAAATTTATGGCATTACGCAGCTCAACGGAGAAACTTTGTACGAGTATTGGGAGAGGTTTAAGTGATTGTGTGCTAGTTATCCTCGTCATCAAATCCCTGACCAACTTCTAATCCAATACTTCTATGAAGGATTGTTGCCAATGGATAGAAGTATGATCGATGCAGAAAGTGGAGGAGCTTTAGTGAACCTCACGTCTGAAAGAGCCAAGGAGTTAATTTCGAACATGGCTGAAAATTCCCAGCAATTTGGTGCGAGGATGAACAGATTCGTTAGTCAAATTAGCGAGGTAATGATTGATTCTCTTGAAAATAAAATTTCTGATTTAACTACTTTGGTTCGTCAAATTGCTATAGGGCTGGTATATGGGGCAAAAGTTTGTGGAATATGTTCGATTCAAGGACATTCTACAGATATGTGTCCTACATTGCAACCTGATCCGGTGCAAGAGGCTAACGCTCTTGGTGGATTTCCTGGTCAAACCCAAAGGAAGACCGATCCTTTTTCTAGTCATTACAACCAAGGATAGAGAGATCACCCGAATCTAAGTTATGGGAATCAAGGAGGTCAACAAAGATATACCTCTTAGAATTTTGTTAAGCAAAATCAAGCATCAATACAACAACAATCTTCAGGTTTGGGTATGTCTTTAGATGATCTTGTTCAAAGCCTTGCTAACTCGACTAATGCATTTCAACAGGAAACGAAGGAAGCAACTCGGGCACTACAAGCAAGCAATCAAAATTTGGGCAATCAAATGAATCAATTGAAAACGTCAAATAGTAAATTGGAGGCTCACAATTCTAGAAAATAACCTTCCCAAACAGAGGTAAATCTAAGAGACAATTGTAGCGCAATTTCATTGAGGAGCGGAAAAGAAATTCCTTCGAGATCTATTTCGCGTGAAAAAACTGAGATAGGCAAGGAAGAGGAGGAATTCAAAACTCCATGAAAAGTTTCACCAAAGGTAACATTCAACCCTTTGTTATCTCTTTCGTCTCACACTCCTTTACCTCTATTACTTAGCAGGCTGTCTAAACCAAAAAAAGATGAGCACAAGGAAATCTTGGATACATTTAGAAAGGTACATATCAATATTTCATTGGTGGATGCTATCTGTGATGAGGTGTTTTTCTTTCCTAAGTCCCACTTTTTGAAACACTTAATTAAAAGAGGATTTTAAAAATTCGGGTTTAGAAAAAAAAGCCATTAAGAAAATCTTTTTAGTTGGAGTCACCACCGGCCATTGAGGTAGGCCAGACACCGTAAAAACTAAACCAGAGATTTATTTAAAAGGGTTCGGGAGTTGGTTACGTGTGGGGAAGGGTTAGCACCCCCATCACGCCCGAAAATCGGTACCAAAACAATTGTTGCCTTTAATTGATGGAAATTATTCGAATTTTTTAAAAAAGACTTTAATTAGGGGTTCTTAATTGAAAATTGGACTTTAATTATACAAGCTGGATCAAATTGGTGATTTCAAATTAATTCGTCGCTTAATTAAAAAGGATGACGGTACACCGGACCAAAGACTAAACCGATATCATATAAGACCGACTGCCGTGTTAGTTTAAGGTTTGGATCCCGCACGTCATCTTTATGCATGATGCAAGCAGATAAGGTATGATGTCGTAGTCTTGTTCGTTTTAATTATTTACGAGTTTACCTTTAGACGATTCAAATTAATCTGAATATTCGAGGAATATCCAATAAGCTAGGATATTCGACCCGAATACGCGAATTAATAGGTATCTTCTTTTTATGATTAAAATTAATTATAATATAAATTCAAACATTAAAGAGCCACATGAATGACAATTAAGATATATGTCACATATATTCGATTGATATAAAAACTAGCTACGCCAAATAAGAAAAAACACATGCTACGTAGTAAAACCATAACATGCATCATATAAACCATGAATTATACATTCTTTAACAAGATTTTGTGAAAGCCAAATAATCACACATTTAATATATACACATGCCACATTTAACAAACATATATGCACATGTTAACATAAACAATATGGCAAAATATACATTCGATGCAAATAGGTAACATGCATGAATAACAAAAAAATAACATAATAAAATGCTAAATAAAAAAAGAGCAAACTGGCAGGGATCAAAACTATAATAAATCCATTTAAAAACTGATTAAAATGCAAAATAGGGACTCAATTAAAAGGACGTGAAAAGCTACAGGGACCCAGATGGTGATTTTCCCATTTGAAATTTAATTAAAATAGAATCGAGACGATATTGAAAACATTTTAAAGAGTGCAGGGACTGCGGAAGGGGTTTTAAAACGTGGAAGCCCTGACCGCGAAATTAACGGGACATGGGAGGGTTAAAAAACGAATTAGACAAATTTAAAGAATTTAAAACAATATATAAGCCAGGTTAAAACAGATTTTAGCCCCCTTTTCCCATTTGTTAACCCTAAAACACCGAAAGCTCCTCTCCGTTCTCCGTCAAAGCCTCCGTTACGATTCCGGTCGCAGTTGCCGGAACCCTAAAAAGCACCATTTCCCAATCTTTTTCGAACCCAAAAACCAGAAAACCCTTTTTTTCGAGAAACCAAAACCAAAACCTTTCGACTGTCTTTTTGTTTTAAAACCTACATCGAAACCCCAGATCTAAAAAAAATTTCGTTGCCGTCTTTACCGACTCACCATGCGTGGCTTCGGAAAGAGCCAGAAGGCTTGTCGCCGACAAAGAAGGGCGAACGATGAGGAGATGGTTCGAAGTGAAGGTAAAAAAATAGCTTTCTATTTTTATTTTTTTTGTTTCGAAACTGAAAACGAAATGAAGACACTGATATACCTCTGTAAACTTGAGGTGGCTTATATTGATTTCTCTGATTTTTTCTTTCGATTACAACTTGTTCTCTCTCCTCTTTTTACAATATCGGTTTCGGATTTTATAGCCGAATATTACGAATTTCAGAATACATGAAATTGAAGGAAAAATCTGCTATTGGTTGCTCTTTGTTTTTGTTGGTATTCGTCTGCTGAAATCCGTTGTTTTTGCCTCTGTGATTTCTGGTATTCTTGGTGCACATCTGACAATTTGATTTTTGTTTGTATGCATCGGTCGTACGAGGGGGAGGGGACCAGAGAAGGCTGGGACGTGGCCGGTTGTGCGTGCTGTCGATGGGATCTGGACGGTCTCAATCTGGGAAGCCGAAGAGGTGGGCGTGTGATGCACGCGCGCGTCTGGGCAATGGAGAGTCACATGTGGATCACACGCGCTTGGGGAAGACCGATCCGAGCCGTTAGATTCACCAGCCTGATCCAACGGCTGATACGTTGCGGCGCTAGGGCAACAGGAGGCCAGCTAGGGTTTCCACGGAGACTGGATCTGGACCGTCAGATCTTCATCCAGATCTGACGGCTGGGGTTGGGCGGCTGTAAGAAAAGAGAGAAGGATGTTAGGGTTTTGTCCATCAGATTAGGGTTTAATTATTTAGGCCAACGAGCCTTGTAAATTTTTAGGTTTTGAATTGTAAATGAACATTCTAATATTAAATAAACTTTGGGCTTTATTATTATTAATATCGGGCTTTATTTATATATATGTTAGTTTTTTTCCAGATTTGTTTCGACACATATAACATTAATGAAAATAATAATAATAATAATAATAATATGATATATTGTAATAATATAATAATAATGACGAATGATATTAATATAAATAATAATAATAATAATAAATAGTAGGAGATAATAATGATAATAATCATAAATAATAAAAAACAATAATAAGAGTAATAGATAATAATAATATGATATATATAGTAATATGATAGACAATAATAATATGATAGATAATAATAATAATAGTAATATATGATAATAATAAATAGTAATAACAATGATAATATATATATATATATATATATACTGTTTCTTCTCCTTTTTTTTAGTTTTTATTCTTAATCACAATATGTATAATTAAAGCCCATTATTTAAAAAGAAAACGAGTTAACACCTCGGACAAAATAAGTGATTACAGCTGCCCCATTTGCTTATACTTGTGGAACAAGAATAAAGAAAAGACCATAGGCACCAATTTTGTCCGACTTCCCTGTTTGGATCCCGAGTCACCATGCACTTGAATTACTAGCGGTTCGGAAGTCGGTACGGGAAAATGTAACGGTCGCGGAGGCTTGAAGCCGTTCTTCTCATTTCAACATTCTTCAACCCTTCGAGGTCCAAACAATCAAAGTTCCATTCTCAAAGTGCCCGAACGGATAGGCGGATCCCATTCTCCAAAAGCCCGAACGGATAGGCGGGTTCCATTCTCCAAAATCCCGAACGGATAGGCGGGTTCCATTATCCAAAAGCCCGAACGGATAGGCAGGTTTCATTCTCCAAAAGCCCGAATAGATAGGCGGGTTCCATTCTCCTCATGCCTGATAAGCGGGTTCCATTCTCCAAAAGCCCGGACAGATATGCGGGTTCCATTCTCCAAATGCTCGAACGAATAGGAGGGTTCCATTCTCCTCATACCTGAACGGATAGACGGGTTCCATTCTCCAAAAGCCCGAACGGATAGGTGGGTTCCATTCTCCAAATGCCTGAACGGATAAGCGGGTTCCATTCTACAATAGCCCGAACGGATAGGCGGGTTCCATTCTCCAAAAGCCCGAACGGATAGGCGGGTTCCATTCTCCAAAAGCCTGAATGGATAGGTGGGTTCTATTCTCCAAAAGCCCGAATGAATAGGTGGTTCCAATCTCCTCATGCCTGAACGGATAGGCGAGTTCCATTCTCCAAAAGCCCGAACGGATAGGCGGGTTCCATTCTCCTCATGCCTGAACAGATAGGCGGATTTCCTTTTACTGGGAAATGCTTTAATATACATGTCAAAAATAAGAAAAAAATGATATGATGATGTGAGTTAGCATGCCCCTAATCCTAGGGATGCTTAACTATAAATGATGCATGAATTATGACATCAAAAATTGCTCGGACGCTTTCACTCTTCGGATCGGTCAATCTTGACCTTCTTCTTCTTCTCAATCTCTTCTGGCTTTCTCATCCTTGCCAAATCTCCATCCCTGGTCTCTTCTTGAAAGATGACTGTTGACTTTCACTAGTCAAACTGGACGTAACACTTCTCGTAATGTTCGTTCTCAAAACATTGCTCCCTATTCAGACTAGGTGCTCAATTATTCTCTTCGTCTTAACTCAACACGACGACTTCTTTTCTCGACATCAGGGGAAGCACATGCCCCCAAGTCCCCGAACTTTTCTCCTAAGTTCATTAAGGTCTCTTTCATTTTCTGAACCAATCAAGGCATTTTGACAAAAATTCGCTTCAAGACCCTGAACTGTAGTTTGTAGAAACTTTCTACTGTCCTCACCATGGCCACTGGTGAACTATCGTTTGCATTCATGGTATGCATTCTAAACTTTATCCTCGAAGCAATGGGAAGAAATATCTTTGTTTCCACTAAAAATTCAGGTTGCATCTTCTGACTTCAAAATGAGATGCATTTTCAAAACTAGACTTTCTTTTCAAATTATGGATATATCAAGCTAGATTGAATACCCCGAATATCAAGTGCACGGACGACACTGTTATGTCTTACCTAGGATTGCCTCAAGCATCATGTGTCTAGGAGACCTCGAAAGCTGAGCTGATGTCTAAAAATGTGAAATACTCTCCGAGCTATTTCAGCTTTTTAATCAATTAGACTTATCTCTTATAGGCTTCACCTTTATCAATTCTTTATGATTTTGGGGAATTCAACTCATCACATTCCTTTGGCTCGAAATAAATGATGGAGCAAACAACAAAACCCCGAGCTACTCGGCATTGTCATGATTTGAAAATATTACCATCACTCATGTAGCTAAAGTGAATGGTGCATAGAAACCTTATTGGTCTTTTGCTACAGCGGAGTGCCCCAAAAATTCCACACTCGTATCCGAAAATGCCTATTACCAGGCTTCAAATATTGGAGTGCTTTTGTTACGCTTTTATTATCCTCGAATTTTTCCTCTTTTTCTTCTTTCTTTCTTTTTCTTTCCTTTTCTTTTTCTTTTTCTCTGCTTTTTTTCTTTTTCTTCTTTTTTTTCTCCTTTTCTTTTTCTTCTTTTAGCACGGAAGATTTTCGGTTATTCTCCCGAAGGCCCTAATTCTATGCGTACCCAATAGATGACCAAATTAACTCGGGGTGTAAGCCACATATTCATCATCTTCGCAGCTTTCGATTTCCACTAGACACATGCTGCTCGAAATCAACCTTTGGGGTCAATGTCAATGTCCCTTGTGCAATTGATATACGGGGACTCAAAAGACAATATATACACAAAATGAAGAGACAATTGAAATAAAAACACAATGCATCCCTTCATTGAAATTAAAAATATGCAATCTTGGGCCCTTACAAAAAGATCTTTGCTACCTTCGGGCAAAGGGTAGCAAAGTTGATTCCACACATTACTTCAAAGAAAAGATTAAAATGCAATGAAATGAAAACAAGCAAACTTGAATGCATAAAAACCCTTGACTACTGCTTGGCTGGCCATCCATCACACCCCTTAAGCTTCCTCGAGGAACTTGATCTCCTGATTATCCATTTGTTCCTGAACCAACTGCTTGAATTCCGGACAACTCTGAATCTCGTACCCCGAAGTCTGATGGTACTCACAAAAGGATTCATGGCCATCATATGCTCCCTTCGGACCATTCTCAAATCGGCTTCTAACTTAGCAAAACTCTCCTCCATTTGCTTCCTTTGGTGGCGAGTAAAGTGTGGATACGGAATCTTCGATAGTCACGAATACTGCCATGACCTTGAACAATTAATTCCATGACTTAATGATGTAATGCATGCAATGTCGTATGCATATCAAAAACAGATGATTGAATGCAATAAATTAAAAAACAGAACCGAATGCAAGGAAATGTTGATTTGACGAACATCCTCATCAAACAATTTCTCATAACAGAGATCATGTCTTGTTACAACGAGGTAAGAAAATAAATACATAGGGCACGATATTTCAATAAATTTTGCTCGCCCCCCTTTAAACTAGGGTTCCGGAAACTCCGTTGCTATGGACTCTTTCTCCTGTTGTGAAAGTTTTCAACTTTAGACTGTTCTCGAATCAACACTTCGTATGAACATGCCATGAATATGCAAAATAATTAAGCAAAACAAGACAAAAAGGTAATTGGATTAGTAACAACAATAATGAATACTGAATAAAACAAATCAAAAGAAAACACCAAAGCAGATTAACAAAGCAAGATCCACTAGCATGAATTCTAATTCTACGGTTATCCGCATGGCTCTAATCGGGGTGGGCTTCTTAAATTCTCACACATGTGGGCTCGGTTCTAACGAGGGTACTCGAACCTATCTTATCACCTACTAAGGTGACAAGAACCCTAATTCTGGCCCATTACAAGCTTTGCGAATTGGTTTCGGTTCGAGGGAAAGCACGACCTAGTGACGTGGAGGGCTGCTCACGTGTCAAAGGCGTGGATTTCGAAAATGAATTACCGACCCGTGGAGGGATGCTCACGTGGGTATGGGCGTTTCACTCCCACTTAAGGGACGAAGCTCGGGTATAGAGCTTAATGATCGTGATGCAACATATGTCGGTGATTCCTTTGGAATTAAATGAAAAATTAATTTAAAGACCACCAATTATCGAAGCTCGTATAATTCAAGTCCCATTTTCAAGGAAGAACCACCTCGCTAAAGTCAAATTAAATTTCAAAAATTTCCATCAATTTAAAAGCAACAAGTGTTATTTTTGGCTTAACTCTCTTTTGTTGTGATGAGTTTTTTTTCTTTCCTAAGTCCCACTTTTTGAAACACTTAATTAAAAGGGGATTTTAAAAATTCGGGTTTAGAAAAAAAATCTTTAAGAAAATCTTTTTAGTTGGAGTCGCCACCGGCTACTGAGGTAGGCTGGACACCGTAAAAACTAAACCAGAGATTCATTTGAAAGGGTTCGGGAGTTGGTTACGTGTGGAGAAGGGTTAGCACCCCCATCACGCCCGAAAATCGGTACCAAAACAATTGTTGCCTTTAATTGATGGAAATTATTTGAAAATTTTAAAAAATACTTTAATTAAGGGTTCTTAATTGAAAATTGGACTTTAATTATACAAGCTGGATCAAATTGATGATTTAAAATTAATTCGTCGCTTAATTAAAAAGGATGACGGTACACCGGACCAAAGACTAAACCGACATCATATAAGACTGACTACCTTGTTAGTTTAGGGTTCGGATCCCGCACTTCTCCTTTATGCATGATGCAAGCAAATAAGGTATGATGTCGTAGTCTTGTTCATTTTAATTATTTACGGGTTTACCTTTAGATGATTCGAATTAATCCAAATACTCGAGGAATATCCAATAAGCTAGGATATCCGACCCGAATATGCAAATTAATAGGTGTCTCCTTTTTATGATTAAAATTAATTATATTGTAAATTCAAACATTAAAGAGCCACATGAATGACAATTAAGATGCATGTCACATATATTCGATTGATATAAAAACTAGCTACGCAACATAAGAAAAAACATATGCTACGTAATAAAACTATACCATGCATCATATAAACCATGAATTATACATGCTTTAACAAGATTTTGAGAAAGGAAAATAATCACACATTTAATATATACACATGCCACATTTAACAAACATATATGCACATGTTAACATAAACAATATGGCAAAATATACATTCGATGCAAATAGGTAAGATGCATGAATAACAAAAAAAATAACATAATAAAATGCTAAATAAAAAGAGCAAACTGACATGGATCAAAACTGTAATAATTCCATTTAAAAACTGATTAAAATGCAAAATAGGGACTCAATTAAAAGGACGTGAAAAGCTACAGGGACCCAGATGGTGATTTTCCCATTCGAAATTTAATTAAAACATAATCGGGACGAGATTGAAAACATTTTAAAGAGTGCGGGGACCGCGGAAGGGGTTTTAAAACGCGGAAGCCCTGCCCGCGCAATTAACGGGACACAAGAGGGTTAAAAAATGAATTAGACCATTTTAAAGAATTTAAAACAATATATAAGCCAGGTTAAAACAGATTTTAGCCCTTTTTTTCCCATTTTAACCCTAAAACACCGAAAGCTCCTCCTCGTTCTCTTTCGAAGCCGCCGTTACGGTTCCGGTCGCTGTTGCCGGCGCCAAAACCCTAAAAAGCACCCTTTTCCAATCTTTTTCGAACCCAAAAACCAAAAAAGCCTTTTTTTTCGAGAAACCAAAATAAAATCCTTTCGACTGTCTTTTTTGTTTTAAAACCCACATCGAAACCCAGATATAAAAAAAATTTCGTTGACGTCTTTACCGACTCACCATGCGTGGCTTCGGAAGGAGCTAGAAGGCTTGTCGCCGGCAAAGAAGGTCGAACGGTGAAAAGATGGTTCGAAGCGAAGGTAAAAAAACTAGCTTTCTATTTTTATTTTTTTGTTTCGAAACTAAAAACGAAATGAAGACGCTGATATACCTCTGTAAACTTGAGGTGGCTTATATTGATTTCTCTGATTTTTTTTCTCTCGATTACAACTTGTTCTCTCTCCTCTTTTTACAATATCGGTTTTGGCTTTTATAGCCGAATATTGCGAATTTCGGAATACATGAAATTGAAGGAAAAATCTGCTATTGGTTGCTCTTGATTTTTGTTGATATTCGTCTGCTGAAATCCGTTGTTTTTGCCTCTGTGATTTCTGGTATTCTTGGTGTGCATCTGACGTTTTGATTTTTGTTTGCATGCATCGCTCGTACGAGGGGGAGGGGACCAGAGAAGGCTGGGACGTGGTCGGTTGTGCGTGCTGTCGATGGGGATCTGGACGGTCTCGATCTGGGAAGCCGAAGAGGTGGGCGTGTGATGCACGCGCGCATCTAGGAAGTGGAGAGTCGCGCGTGGATCACACGCGCTTGGGGAAGACCGATCTGAGCCGTTAGATTCACCAGCCCGATCCAACAGCTAATACGTTGCGGCGCTAGGGCAACAGGAGGCCAGCTTGGGTTTTTGCGGAGACTGGATCTGGACTGTCAAATCTTCATCCAGATCTGAAGGTTGGGGTTGGGCGGCTACAAGACAAGAGAGAAGGATGTTAGGGTTTTGTCTATCAGATTAAGGTTTAATTATTTGGGCCAATAGGACTTGTATTTTTTTTGGGTTTTGAATTGTAAATGGACTTTCTAATATTAAATAAACTTTGGACTTTATTATTATTAATATCGGGCTTTATTTATATATATGTGTTAGTTTTTTTCCAGATTTGTTTCGACACAAATAACATTAATGAAAATAATAATAATAATAATAATATGATATATGGTAATAATATAATAATAATGACGGATGATATTAATATAAATAATAATATAAATAATAATAATAAATAATAATGATAATAGTAGGAGATAATAATGATAATAATCATAAATAATAATAAACAATAATAAGAGTAATAGATAATAATAATAATATGATATATATAGTAATATGATAGACAATAATAATAGTAGATGATAAATAATAATATGATAGATAATAATAATAATAATAATTGTAATATATGATAATAATAAATAGTAATAACAATGATAATATATATATATATATTGTTTCTTCTCTTTTTTTAGTTTTTATTCTTAATCACAATATATATAATTAAAGCCTATTATTTAAAAAGAAAACGGGTTAACACCCCGGACAAAATAGGTGATTACACTATCAAGAAAATTCCTAAATATGCAAGATTTTTAAAGGAATTGTGCACAAGAAAAAGGAGGTTGAAAGAAAAAGAGAGAGTTCAAGTAAGTAAGAATGTGTCGACAATCTTGCAAAAGAACATTCCAGAAAAATACGGGGATCCAGGTATGTTTTCTCTACCTTGCATTATTGGTAATAAAAAAATTGAGCATGTTATGTTAGATTTGGGAGCTTCAATAAATGTCATGCCATTTTATATTTACCAAGAATTGAAATTAAATGACCTACAAAAGACGGGCGTGGTAATTCAATTAGCCGATCATTCTTATATTCACCCGCTTGGAGTTGTTGAGGATGTTTTGGTGCAGTTTACATAGCTACTTTTTCCTGTGGATTTTAATATCTTGGACATGAAAGGTAATTCTTCTTCGAAATCACCTTCGATTCTGTTAGGGAGACCATTCATGAAGACATCAAGGACCAAGATTGATTTAGATGAGGGTACTTTGTTCGAGGAGTTTGATGAAGAAATTGTGAAATTTAATATTCTTGATGCGATGAAGTATCCTAATATAACATAATCTCTTTGTCAAATTGATGTGCTTGATTTGATTATGTAGGATGTTTTACGGAAGAAAGCATTGAGTATGAGCTGAAATTATGTGCACAAACTGATCTTGATGGAGTTTATGATGAGATTGGCTTGGAAGAAATATTTTCAGCATCATCTTTTGATCAAGCAGGCTTAAACACTAACAAAATTCTTCCTTATGTTGTGCAGGCCCCGAAGTTGGAGCTCAAGGCCTTACATGATCACCTAAAATACATGTATTTAGGTGAAGAGGTGTAACCCCCTTAGCCCGGCCTAGACGGTTGACCCGAACTACGAAGATTACACGGGGAAAACCAAAGTCAACCCGAAAGTCAACCTTGATTAACGACCCTTTTTTATTTTTAATCTTGTCTAAATGCATAATAACCCTAGGTGTATTCTTGAAAAGAACATACTCAAAAATCACAGCATTCGGAAAACATTTAGGGACTCAATTGCACAACATACAAATTTAGGGACCAAAATGCAAATTCTGAAAATTAAAAAAACTTAACCAGTTTTAAAGTTACCATCATGAAATTAATCATATTTCATGCTTCTCTGTCAAATTTCATCTCATTCGAACATCTCAAACTCAACCTATTGCATGTACAAACATTGGGACCAAAACGTGAGAGTTTCAAAACATTTAACCATCAGATTCAGTGCCCAACGGTCGAGTGTTCCGAAACGGGGAAGATCCGTTCCGAAACGCGGGACCGTTCCGAAACTTGTTGCGGAACAGGGCCTGGCAGTGGCAAATCCGTTTCGGAACATCTCTTACCTGTTTCGAAACGCCATGGCCATTTCAAGCCACCTGTTCCGAAACAGTAGCACCCGTTCCGATACGGGCTGCCCAGAAATGCAGAATTTTGCTGGTTTATTACTCTTTCAACCCATCAAACACAATCACATGACCTCCATATCATACCAACAAGTCATCAAACACTTAAGGAACATATTAGAACCATCTAATCTCAATCATGGCATCATTCAAGGAAAATCCCAATTCTATAGGCATGCATCCTATATTAGAAAATCATGCAACCATCAATTCACCAAAACCAAATACCAAAAGGCCATTTACATGTTCCAACATCATCAAAGGCATTAACCAAAATTAGGGAGTCCAAAACATCTCCCAAAAACACAAACTAGGTTCCCATTGCCAAATGCCAAAAGCTAATAGTGTTAGGAAAACATTCACCATACATGAGCTTAGTCTTTCACTTGGATCCTTGACCTCCTTGCTGCCCTTTAAGCGCTTCAATGCTCTGCATTATTGGTTTAAGAAAGAGAGAGCGCGTAAGCACATAGCTTAGTGAGGAATGCTCAATTAAAACATCACAATAATGCATTTGTAAAAACACCTTTTCAAGGCCTTTAGTTTCAAAACAACATTTATCATGCAATTATGCATACAAACCAAGAATCTCATGCTTCAATCCATCATCATGTCATATTGGCTTACAAGTGATAATCCATAACCATTTTACAACTCAAAACACAATCGGATACGCGGATTACAAGCGTTGTCCCATACGCTTCATACACACTACCAATATCAAGGTGGAGAATATGGTACAATCACAACCCCTTAACACCCGTGATGGAGTATATGGTACAATCACAACCCCTCCACATCACTCATTGGTAGTTGTATAACATCACTAACGAGAACACGGGACACACAACACAAGATCCACACATGGACTTTTAACCACCATTGTGATCTTAACGCAAGATCCACTCATGGACATTTAACCACCATGGTGATCTTAACCATCTCGTTAGTGTACTTGGATGGAGTTTACGGTACAATCACAACCCCTCAACGTCCAAGGCGACTTTATTCACGGTGCACCCAATCCTATAGCCGGCTAACTATATCCGATTCAAGTACTTTTAAACCAACACATCACTTGCCAATATACAACATTTACCATCATTAATCCACTTTTTAAAGCATTTAACAAAGCCATTAAATAGACATGCATTACAATGCATCAAACTACATTTGTCAATGTTCAAAACAAGGATCTCTTACCTTGAGCATCCTTCAACATATGGCTTTCAAAACCAGCATTTAACATGCTAAAATATGATTTCAAAACAGAATTTAAAACATGCAAAATAAACGCATTGCATACAACCATCTCATGGTTCATCAACAAGAGAGTTTCTCCGAAAACTTACTCTTGAGCTTAGCTAAGTTGTTTAGACTTAAACTAAGCTCCCATAACCTTCAAACATTGGTTTCAAAGCTGAAAACCAAACTTCACTCACCGATTCCGTTTCGCAAGCTTGCCGAAACACCAATCAAGCTTCCGGATCAACACCACAAGGATCCGAAGATGTCTCCCCTGTTTTAAACACATCAAAACAGAAGATTAATGCATCATCATGCATTAATACCTTCAACCAAGACACCTAAACTCGCTGCTCTCATCAACACTCACATTTCGGCTACCAAACACAACCGAAATCATATCCAAACACCTCTACAACATTACCCAGCCAAGATCCATCAATTCCAATCATACTTATACATCAATTAACATCCAAAAAGGATCTAATCACGTCCTTATACCTCCAGCTATAGCAGGGCATCAAAAACACCTCAAAAACCACCATTAACTCAAGCAAAACTTAGGAAAATCAACCTATCCGGGATTGCATTGATTAAACCTCAACTACACATCATTTATACATCCAATAATCATCAAAAAGACATCTCAAAACACAGCCCAATCATTTAGTACGAATTTAATTAAAATTAAATCCAAATCTTGCATTTTAAGCCAAAATCAAGAACACAACATTAAAACCTTTAATAAAACTCAAATCAAGGATTGAGAACTTGGGAATTTCAGTAAAGAACTGAGTATTTAGAGGAGAAGGACGTTCATACCTCTAAATGTGAGTTTCTCCTTGTTTAAAGCCAAGATTCTTGAAAATTCAATAAGCAAATGATAAGGATTTGATGTAGGAATGATTAGAGATCAATTAGAGATTGAAATCTCATCTTTAGATGTTAAAATCAGAGGAAAAATGGCTGGGGAAATGTGTTTGGCTGAGAGAAAATGGAGAGAAAATGAAGTGGGAAAATTTTAACAAAAGTTAGTTATGAAAACCAAAATATCCATTTCCCTCTTTTTCCTTTTATTAAATATCATTTAATAAATGTTTAATATTAAGAAAAAATCTGGAGAAAACTCTTCTTGGGTAAATTAGCTCCTTAAAGATTCAAAGTTTCAATCCTTTTAAAACAGTCACCAACTTTTCAAAAATTACATTTTAGTCACTAACTTGAAATGTCACATTTCGAAACCTCATTTTGTAAAATTGATTTCACCACTCTCTTATATATAATAAAAGAGGATTTTTAGATATTTTTCCATATTTTTAATGCATCCTGAACTAGGCTTTCCCTAAATCCACCTTTTATATTCGAACCGAAATCCGACCGATTCGATTCAAACCCAAAACCTCTAAGCCCAAAATTGGGGTGTTACAAGAGGAGACATTGCCGATCATAATAGCAAAAGAACTCACAACCGAACAAGAAGAGAAGTTGGTTCGTATCTTAAAGGAGTATAAAGCAGCAGTTGGGTGGACCTTAACCGACATCAAAGGTATAAGTCTGTCGATTTGTATGTATAGAATAGTTCTTGAAGATAATTCCAAACCTTCAAGAGAACCACAAAGGAGGTTGAACCAGGCCTTGAATGAAGTAGTGATGAAGGAGATACTCAAACTTGAACAACGAGTCGACAATAAAAGTAATGTCATTTATTATGCTTCTCGTACCTTGAACACTGCTCAACACAACTATTCTACCATAGAAAAAGAACTCTTGTCAATTGTTTTTGCTCTTGAAAAATTTAGAACTTATGTACTTATTTCTGAAATTATTGTGTATTCTGATCATAAAGCTTTGAAATACATGTTGGCAAAGAAAGAGTCAAAACCAAGGCTAATAAGATGGATTCTACTCCTCCAAGAATTCAACTTGAAGATTAAAGATAAAAAAGGAGTGGAGAATTTTATTGCGGACCACTTGAGTAGATTGGTCAGGGACGAAGATGATCTACCTTTCAATGACAACTTCCCAGATGAGCATTTGTTCCAAATCAAAGGTATGATTCCTTGGTACGCAGATATTGTCAATTATTTGGCTACAGGAAATCTACCTCATAACCTTAGTAAGTCTAGGAAGGAAAAGATAAAATCTGACTCTAAGTATTATGTGTGGGATGGTCCATACTTGTGGAAATTTTGCTCCGATCAAGTGATCCAGAGATGTGTGCCTGAAAATGAATTTCATTCTATTTTATCCTTTTGACATGATTATGCTTGTGGGATACATTTTGGACCTAGACAAACTGCTAAGAAAATTTTAGATTGCGGTTTGTATTGGGAAACTTTGTTCAAAAATGCCTATCAATTTTGCAAAAGCTGTGAAAAATGTCAAAGAGTAGGGACAATAACACGTAAGAATAAAATGCCTCAAGTTCCAATTATTATTTATGAAATATTTGATGTTTGGGGTATGGATTACACGAGTCCTTTTCCTTCATCTTGTGGTTTTTCTTATATACTCTTGGTTGTCGATTATGTTTCAAAATGGTGGAAGCTAAACCCACCAAAACTAATGACTCTCAAGCTGTTGTAGGTTTTATCAAAGCTAATATCTTGAACAGGTTTGGAATTCCAAGAGCAATTATCAGCGATCAAGGAACTCACTTTTGCAATAGATCGGTCGAAGCTTTGATGAAAAAGTATGGAGTTAACCATCGAGTGGCAACTCCTTACCACCCTCAATCCAAAGGTCAAGCCGAAGTTTCAAATAGAGAAGTGAAATCCATCTTGGAGAAAACATTGAATCCGGGAATGAAGGATTGGAGCCTTCATTTAGACGATGCTCTTTGGGCTTATCGCACGACCTACAAAACTCCTATAAGGATGTCTCCCTATCGATTAGTTTATGGAAAAACATGTCATTTACCCGTGAAAATAGAGCATAAAGCATATTGGGCGATTTACATATGCAACATGGACTTAGACAAAGTTGGAATGTCAAGGTTACTGCAATTGCAAGGATTGGAGAAGCTTCGTTTAGATGCTTACGAGAATTTGAGGATTTACAAAGAAAAATCATAGTTGTTTCATGATAACATGATTACTAGGAAATAATTTGTGATTGGTCAAAATGTGTTAATGTATAATTCCCGATTAAAAATCACGTCAGGTAAGCTTCATTCATGATGGCAAGGACCATTTGTTGTTACTAATGTATTCCCTCATGGCGCAGTGAAAATAAAAAATTTGGATTCCGAAGAAACCTTTAAGGTGAATGGTCACAGATTAAAAATCTTCCATGAAGGTGATATTTTCCCATATCTCACTGGTTTTGATTTGTACCTCCCTATCTACTCCGATGATTGAAGGATTTGTCGTACCGCATCGAGAAAAACGACGTTAAACAGTTGCGCTATTGGGAGGTAACACAAAAGTTTTTATTTTTACCTTATAATTATTTACTTTATCTCATTTTATTTTTTTCAATTTTACTTTATTTTGTTTCGTTTTCAGAGAGTTTGATTTTTGGGAAGAAGACTATTCTGAGTAAGGCGTGACCATGCCTTAACATAGATAGGCTACTGAGTTTGAACTTCACAAGATTGAATTTTGGGCAGATTTCTGGTTCGAATAAGGCGTGACCACGCTTTAATACAGACACGCTTCTAAGTTCAAATTTCCATTAAAACCTAATTTTTGGCAGTAGAAGGGTTCGAATTGTAACCCCCCTCGTCCCGGTCCGGACGCTTGACCGATCCGAGTGGGCTACACGGGGATAATCGAGGCGAAACCCGTTAAGGCTCCACTTCGGTTACCGACCCAAGAAAAACTTTTCCATTGTTATTATCTTTTCTAGATGAGATATTAAATCCTATATGTGAAAAGCAACAGCGGAAGAATCATTGAGGTAAACAACCAACAGCCCACATAAAACAGCCCAGTTTAGTCTTAAACAGCAGGCCGTATTGATACACTCAGAGAGGGTATCGATACGCCTTGACTAGGTCAACGGCCCAAGGTCAAACCAGGAAGATCGTATCGGTACACAGGTTGACCGCACCGATACTCCCTGACTGGTCAACATCTCACGGTCAACGATACAAGACCGTATCGATACACCCTAGACCCGTACCGATACGCCAAAAACTCGTCAAAATCTCAGATTTCCAGTGAGCTTTGGGCGTATCGATACACCCCCGTGTATCGATACGATAGGCCAAACTTGAGTCCCAAAGTGTAGAACCGTATCGATATGGCCCTTGGGCGTACCGATACGCCCTGCACTGCAACACTCAAATTTGCAGCCCAAGACTCTCAAACACAACTCTAGATGCATTTTAAGACTTCCCTAACCACATACAAACATACATATAACATCCAACAATCAGGATCTCAGCATACAAGGCATTCGAAATGAACAAGAATCATACATTCAATGGATTCATGCATATACCAAAAGAAAACACATAGGCATCCAAGATAGGGCACAAGGCCAACATACAAGGCATAAGCAAGCCTTAAGCAAACATCTACATAACAAGGAGTCTAAACATGCTCCTAAAACCAAACATCAACATAACTCCAAAACGTTCAAATCCCATTGCTTGACTATTACAATCCTTCAATTTAAAGTTCATACTTGAGCTAACCAAAAGCGACACAAGCACACTTGGAGGCCCCCTTCTTGCACTAGAAACCCACGAACTACGGATCTACATTGTCGAACAAAGAGAGCGTAAGCATAAAGCTTAGTGAGGGTAATCTCATTAAAACAACCTCGATAATGCAGGGTCCAAGCACATGCACAACCAAGGTAGAAATGCATGATCTTACCTTCGATCCACGTGAGCCAAAATACACATGATGCATGAACATATAATCAATATTATGCCATGCTCAACAAGCTCAAAACCACATCATATGTAAACACATATAATCATCCCCATTTGCAACATATCTCAAATCATATTGGCACACATATAAACTCATATTGGCATCTAGCTATGACTCGAATACGCGGATAAAACATTGGAAGTCACATCCAACAACAACCATTACCATACGGTGGGATTACACTCATCACCATTCACACGGAGGGGATTCCACTCATCCTCACACCCCGTCGATGGGATTACACTCATCACCGACTATAATATATATAAGAAGGTTTTCCGGGCGAACCCGTACTCCATCTTGATGACTACCATCACCAAGACCACGCGCGCATTTGATTCACGTGTGCACACTAAACATCCTAATGATCGATCATTTGTACCCAAGCATACTAGTGCCAATAATAAACACAATTCAAAACATCATTTCTTACCAATTTCCGTGCTTAGCACGTACTCACCATGACACACCGTCATGCACAATCCACATGCATATCACAATACATCAATACCATGCCTCAACATACATGTATAACACATTTATACATAGCCACCATAAACACAATTAAACATGAGGCATAAACAACAATTAGAGTGCAACCAAAGTCTCTAACTAAAGCTTGGGATTAGGCTACCACTCTAATCCCAACTCTAGGTGGGTCTACCAAGCCCAACCTAGTCCACATGCTTGAACCAAATACTCGAAAACCATTTAAAAACATTTAACCACTCCCCGACTATTCCAAGCTCAACCCACTAGCCGATCAAGCTTCCAACGATTCCGGATTTGTTCCCGATGCTTCACCAACACAATCTCTTGCTTCTAATCAACTAAACACAATCAAAACAACCTCAAATCAGATCACACATCAATGTAGCAAACCCGGAACACTACTCAAGCATAAAACACATGATTTTCAAGCCAAGAACAACCCCGAAACTTCAAACCCGAGCAGCCCTCAAACACAATCCAAAACTCTTGTTTCAAACACTTTTAACACACTTAAATGCTTCCAAAACAACCCCTAACTATCACCCTAACATCAGCCCTCAATTTCCAACATCAAACACACCCAAAACTCAACTTAAAACCCTTCCAAAAACCCCTAAAAACCCAAATCCGGGAATCTTTATAAAACTTATTAAAATTCACATATGTTGAACCTTTTAGGTTGTAAACGACTTATCTAACCTTAAATAATCAAAAGCTTAGGTTAAAGACAATAAAGCTTCAACCTTTTGACAAGAACTTTGAAAACCTAAAATGCAAAATACATAGTTTTAATTAAAACTAATGGTACCAAAATGTAGAGGATGGCAAGGCTAAGTCAAAAATGCAATTACCTTTTGAAAAGCTCCAAAGATGAAGATGAAAGGGGATGGAATAGTAAAATGGGGTAGAGAGCTCTTCAATGTCGTGGGTTTTGAAATGAGAGTGGGGAAGAAGATGAGCACATGTCTATTTTAACAAAAGGGGTTTTTTAATTGGAAGTCCATTTATTTACGGTTTTGCCATTAATGAGATGGCAATTTCATTTATTTGCAAATTCCATGGAAAAAGAGTTTCAAATCAATTTTGGTCCAACACAAAATGTTTGTTTTGGAAATGTGAAGCCCAAATAATATATTATTATTTTAATTATAAAAACGAAACTCAAAATATTATTTAAATATTATTTCCACCCGACCCCTAAACCCGGGTGTTACAACTCTCCCCCACTTAAGGAATTTCATCCCCGAAATTACCTGACGGAAACAATTACGGAAACTGCTCAAGCATATCAGCTTTCCTCTCCCACATGGCCTCTTCCACGCCTCTATGTCTCCACAACACCTTGACCAACTCTATGGTCTTACCGCGTAACACCTTGCTATCAGAAGCAAGTATCTCAACAGGTTCTTTATTATAAGACAAATCCGGATTCAACTCTATCTCCTCAACATGTATAACATGAGATGGATCTGATTTATATCTCCTAAGCATCGACACATGAAACACATCATGGATCTTCTCTAACTCAGAAGGCAATCTCAAACGGTAAGCTACTGGCCCAATCCGCTCAACTATCTCATACGGACCAATGAACCTCGGACTCAACTTGCCTTTCCGGCCAAATCTCATTACCTTCTTCTACGGAGATACTTTCAGAAACACTTTCTCACCCACGGAGAACTCAACCTCTTTTCTCTTTAAATTTGCGTAAGACTTCTGATGATCGGAAGCTGCTTTCAAACGGTCACAGATCAACTTCATTTTTTCAGTAGTCCCCTTAAGCAAATCCAGCATAGGTAACAATCTCTGACCCGTTTCAGCCCAACAGATCAGAGTCCTACATCATCTACCATAAAAAGCCTCATAAGGAGCCATCTGTATACTAGCCTGGTAACTGTTGTTGTAAGCAAACTCAACTAAGGGCAAGTGCTTCTCCCAAGAGCCCTGGAAGTCAATCACACAACAATGTAGCATATCCTCTAAAATATGTATCACTCGCTCTGACTGTCCATCGGACTGCGGATGATAAGAAGTACTGAAATGCAAACGACTACCTAAAGCACTGTGCAAACAACTCCAGAAGCTCGAAGTGAATCTCGGATCTTTGTTTGATACGATAGACTTAGGAACTCCATGAAGTCTCACAATCTTGCGAATATACAAATTTGCCAACCTGTCTAAAGAATCTGTAGTGTTCACTGCTAAGAGGTGAGGACACTTAGTGAATCTATCAACTATTACCCAAACAGAATTCTTCTTCGAAGGAGAAAAAGGTAACCCCGACACGAAGTCCATAGTGATTCTCTCCCATTTCCATTCCAGAATCTTCAAAGGTTGTAACAAACTTGAAGGAACCTGATGTTTTGCCTTCACTCTCTGACAAACCATACAACGACTCACATACTCGTCTAAATCCTTCTTCAAACCAGCCCAGAAATAATCACTCTTCAAGTCACGATAAATCTTAGTACTACCTGGATGCATAGAAAAAGGACTCGAATGTGCTTCACTCAAAATCAGACGTCTCAACTCAACATCTTCAGGTACTACAACTCTGTCTTTGAGACACAACACATTCTTACCACTGAAACTATACTCGGTCGGTCTACCTTCGGCTATGTCCTGAACATGAGGAACTAAAGTCACATCTTGTAACTGCTTCTCTCTAATCAACTGAATCCAAGAAGGCTTCACTTGCAACTCTGTGATCAAACCACCATCACCGGATACACTCAATCTAGCAAACATAGCTTGCAACTCAACTGCGACTTTTCTGCTCAAAGCATCGGCTACTACATTTGCCTTACCCAGATGGTACTCTATGGTCAAATCATAGTCTTTCAACAGCTCAAGCCATCTTCTCTGCCTCAAGTTCAACTCTCTCTGAGTCATCAAAAACTTCAAGCTCTTATGATCGGTGTAAACTATGCACTTCTCACCATACAAGTAGTGACGCCAAATCTTCAACGCAAACACAACAGCGGCTAACTCAATATTGTGAGTAGGATAGTTCTTCTCATGCACCTTCAACTGTCTCGAAGCATAAGCAACAACTCTTCTTTCTTGCATTAGAACACAACCTAAACCTATGTAGGAAGCATCACTGTAGATCACAAACTCTTTACCTGAAACTGGTTGCACTAACACTGGAGCATTCGTCAAAGCTTCTTTCAATTTCTCAAAAGCCTTCTGTCTCGCGTCTGACCACTCAAACTTAACTCCCTTTTGCAATAATTTAGTCAACGGAGCAGCTACTCTAGAGAACCCATCAACAAATCTCCTATAGTAACCGGCTAATCCTAGGAAACTCCTAATCTCAGTCACGGACTTAGGTTGTTTCCACTCAACAATAGCCTCAATCTTCGTCGGATCAACACGTATACCTTCAGCTGATACAACATGGCCAAGAAACACAACTTCTCGAATCCAGAACTCACATTTACTAAGCTTAGCATACAACTGGTTACTCATCAATCTTTGTAAAACAAGTCTCAAGTGCTCATCATGCTCTTCTTCAGATTTCGAGTATACAAGAATGTCATCTATGAAAACAACTACAAAACGGTCTAGATAGTCTCTGAAAATTATGTTCATCATATCCATGAATGCTGCAGGTGCATTCGTGAGCCCAAACGGCATCACAAGGAACTCATAGTGACCATATCTAGTCCTAAAAGTTGTCTTCGGAACATCACACTATTTTACTTTCAACTGATAGTACCCTGATCTCAAATATATCTTCGAGAACACTGAAGCACCCCTCAAGTGATCAAACAGATCATCTATACGAGGCAACGGATACTTGTTCTTCACGGTCAACTGATTCAACTGTCGGTAGTCAATGCACATTCGCATGCTGTCATCTTTCTTCTTTACAAACAACACAAGAGCACCCCAAGGTGAACTACTAGGCCTAATGAAACCACGGTTTAACAACTCCTGAAGCTGACTCTTCAATTCTTTCAACTCTTTCGGAGCCATACGATACGGAGCTATAGAAACTGGAGTAGACCCTAAAACAGTATCAATCACAAACTCTACCTCTCTTTCAGGAGGCAAACCTGGTAGCTCTTCTGGAAACACATCCGGAAAATCACAAACTGTTCTAATGTCCTTCGGTCTAACCTCACTCATATTCGAATTCATCACATATGCTAAGTAAGCCCCACAACCGGAATCCATCAACCTATGAGCCTCTAAAGCTGATACAACATTCGATAAGAACTTAATGTTCTCGCCTACTACTACTACCTCGTAGTCATCAGAAAGCTTCAAAGCAATTCTCTTCGTCTCAAAGTCTACATTAGCTCTGTGCTCAACTAACCAATCCATACCCAGAATATTATCAAAACCATAGAACGGAAGTTCCATCACATCAACTGGAAACACATGACCATGAATCTTCAGCAGACACCTCCTATACATCCGTCTAACTACAACTGTCTCACCAAAGGAACTAGTCACATGCATACCTACATCTAAGATCTCAACAGGTATGTCTAACTTCTTTGTATGCTCACTCAAAATGTAGGAATGCGTAGAACCCGAATCAACCAAGGAAAGCAAACACATAGACTGTAACTCGAAATTACATGCTATCACATCAGTGTCGTTCCCTGCCTCTCTCTAAACATAGATCCTCGCTGGTCCACCTGCCTCTGGCTGCACTGCCACAACATGAGCAAGGTTCCTCTAAGCCTCTACCCTAGGTGCATCATTGTAACACCCCAAATTTGCCCCAATTTGAAAATCCCTAAATTTTAGAATCCCTAATTTAAAACCCTAAGATTTGGGAATTCTAATCTTGGAACCCTAATTTGATTAAGGGATTTAATTGAATAAATTCAGAATCAAGAGGCTTAATTTAAGAATTCTTGGGTCTTTTTGAAATCTTGAGAAAACATAAGTGCTCTCTTGCAAACCCTATTGTAATGTAGTGGCTTCATGTGTAATTTAACCTTTAAGTAGGGTATTCAACCCATGTTATCAGAATGGTTTTTGCTCAGTAGCCGCTTACCCCCCCCCTCTCGCTCTCGTGCGTTAACTCAGTCACCCTCTTCCTCTCGTTTTCATCTCACCGTCACCCTCACTCCTTTGCATCTCCGACGACCCTCCGTCCGCCGTCCGTGGTTTGCACGGCCAGTACCACCGTGGCCACCATCTCTCCGTCACCAAAACCCATTAGCCCGTTCATCATCTTCGTTTGTCCTTGCTCAAAATCGTGGGTAAACCGTTTGGCTTCCCTCCTCCCTCGTGCGAGGTATCGTGAAACCTTCACCCTTTGCCCCTTTTCGGTAAAGCTTCGATCAGCCACCGTTCGCCGTCTTGTCATGCACCGCCAGTACCACCTTGTTCGTCATTGGTTTGCGAGTAAACCTTAACTTTTGGGCATCCTTCATCAGCCCCGTTGCGAGAGATCAGAGAAGGAACCGTTTGGATCTATCTTTTAGCGCTGCCGTCCTCTTGTCCCTTTCTTACGCCTCCGACGTCGTTCTCTGTCCTTTGTGTTGGTTCATTACCGTGTTGCCACCACATTGCTGAGCCATTGTCTTCGACGTTCTTCTGTCGCAGCTGCATAGTTGAACTACTGCCACCGTGATATTGAGCCGTCGTTTCGGGTGTTGAAACCCTAGCCCCATATCTGATGCTAGGTTTGAGAGAGATGGGCTAAGTGTGTTGAGCGGTTGGGCCGAGTGTTGTTGGTTGAGCCCAACCCTGGCGTTTGAGTGTGGGTTGTGGGTTGTGTGAGTGTGGGTATGTGGTTTGGGCTTGGTGATTGGCCCGTGTGGGTGGTTGTGGTGTGAGTATGAGTTGTGGGTTTTTGAAGTTAGTTGGATGGTGAGGCCCATGTGAATAAGTGTATGTGAGCCCTGATCTATGAGTAACCCGAACCAGTAAACTGAACCGGCAGACCTGAACCGGTCTTATGAACTGAACCATTCTAGAACCGAATCAGATCAGTAAACCTTGGACCGAACCGAACCATAAGTTTTAAACCAGACTGTTGACTTGTGACCTTGAACTGTTTGACTCTATAGTTGACTTTTGACCTTTGACTGACTCATTTGACTAGTTTGACCAGAGTTGACTGTTGACTTTGACTAGTTGGACCAGTTTGACTTTGACTAAGGTTGACTTTGACCAAAGTTGTCTTTTTTAGAAAAGGTTCACCTTGACCTTTCTCGACGTCCTGAATCCGAATCTTCTGCCCGTTTTGTCAAAATTAGAACCCGAAAGCTCCGTTTTGCTAAGTTCAAGTATTTATTCATAAAATTTGGTTGAGTTATGGATTTCAGAATCTGATTTAGAATATTTCTGTGTTCAGGTGATAACGTCTTCGAGGCCGATAAGTTGCCTCCAGTTGTACAGATCGACCGTACACGTTCTCTGAGATCTTCACGTGAGTATATCTTCAGTTTAGTTCTTAATGTTTTAGTTAGTGGCGTAGTGATAGTAATAAATTCTAATATAGTATTCATACCTCGTAGGTCCTGATTTAGCTAGATCTGAGCGTGAGACGCGCTTTTTCTCGGCATTAGAGCTTCTGTTATTAATAAACTTGTGTGTTTCTTTTTGTGCTATAATTTTATATGCTTTTATGGTATTAATATAAGTAAATGTTTTGTACATTTTGTGTGCATACTCTGTTTTGATTGGGTGAATGTTTTCAGACATCATGCATAACATGTCATACTGTGATTTAAGTGAAATATCAGATTTTCGGAATCGTAAAACATCGGATTTATAGTATTGTGCAACTTGAATTTTCATAATTCAAGTTTCGGATGAGACTCGGATTTTAAAATCTGCATCATATCATTGTGGGTATATGGTTTGGGATTTGTTCGGGGAAGTTTAGTGGTTTCACCCTTCGGGCTGAATTCCGCTTCGGATCAGTGGTTCCACCCTTCGGGCTGAGTTCCACTTCGGATGGTGACGTTGGAGAAAGTAGGTTCTGGGGAACCTTACTTTTCGATGTATCGGAGATGGGTACTATGATTCATGTGCATCAGACATCATATCATCATGATTCAGTTTTGTTGTGTTTTTTGAAAAGTCTTTATCAGAAAATAAAATTTTGTTTTGTTTTGTTTTCGTTTGCACTTTAGAGACACACTAAGCTCTTTAGCTTACACCCTTATTTTTTACTTTTCAGATATCTCAGACTTTTAGGCGATCGGTACCTGGAGCATCTCTTGTTTATTCAGATAAATTATTATTCAGTACGAACTTTTCTGTTACCTCATAATTCTTATTTTAATATTGTTTGGGATATTTGTGTAATATGGACATTGGAACTGTTTTTAATTTGGGTTTTATTAAATGCATGCATCTATGAAGTTACTTTCGAACTTTTAATTAATTATTGGAACATCGTTTAAAAGATTGAGTTTTATTTTAATCAGAATATTTGTTGAGTTTACTTATTTGATTGATTCTTTTGAATTACAAAATATTTTAATCTAAATTGTTTCTTGAGGGACAAGTTTCCAATCGTTACTCCCTAGATTCAGCCCATTCCTTCTAGGTCGGGTTTAGGGGGTTACAGTTCAGCCCTAGGCTGGAAGTAGCCACGACTGCGCCCACGGCCTCTTTGAAAATCAATGGCCCTCGCAGGAGCCTAAGCAAGATTCGGTGCCTGAGCCGCATGATGCGGACACTCCCTCCTAAAGTGATCCCTGGAACCACAGTTCCAACAAGCATGGAAGTTACCCCAACACTCTCAAGAATGCTGCCTCCCACAACATGTACACTCGGGCAAACACCCTCCAGCTCTATGGCCCTGGTGGCCTCTACCATGGTGGTCACCGCCACGCTTATGGTCAAACTGTTGTCCGCCACCCCAATGCCTCTTGGCATCTCCACAGTCAAAGTTATTATGTCTCTTACCAGAACTAGATCCTCCTGAAAGCTTGGTCAGCCCCAAGCTATGCTCGATGTCCTTGGCTCTAGCAACCAAAACATCAAAATCTGAATAATCTGAAGCTAAGGTATACCTCTTAACTTCTTCATGAAGCCCGTATCTGAAACGGTTACAACGGTCCGTCTCAGTAGGAACCAACTCTGGAGCATACTGACTCAAACGAACAAAACGGATCTCGTAGTCAGTCACTGAAGCATCTCCCTGAAAAAGAGCCATAAACTCTCGTTTCTTCTCATCAAGATATCTCGGCCCCAAGTACCTCTTCCGGAATGCAGACTCAAAGAAATCCCATCCAATCTCAGCCTCAGGAACCCTAGTGGTAATGGTGACCCACCAGGTGTAGGCATCACCCTGAAGCAACGAAATCACACAGCCCAACTTGCGAGCACCCACGCAACCCATCTGAGCTAAGATGCAGACGGTCTTCTCCAACCACAACTCAGATCTCTCAGGTGTAGAACCTCTGAACTCTTCTGCCCTTAGGCTACGAAGCCTCTCTAACGGTAAACTAGTATAATCACCTCTAGGCTGAGCTGCAGCCTGAGCCCTGGCAACTGCGGCCTGAAACGCTCCCGCTTTTGCTTGTACAAGCGGAGCCATATCTATTCCCGCAGGACATGGGCCACCCTGGCCAACCTGAGGTCCCTCTCCCTCAGCTCTAGCCTCGCCTCCTACTCCAGGCTGAGGAGGTGGTGGTGGTGGAGGTAGTGGAGGAGCTCCAACTCCAGCAGCAGGCCCTCCTACATGAGCCTCTACTCCAGCCACCGGCTCATCAACAGGAGCCGCAACCCGAGGTTCCTGACGAACCACCCTCGGTCTACCCCTAGGCCTCGACAGCGCTCACAAACAACAACTACAACAACGACAACAAAGCACAAAAGATAGGGTTAGCAAGGCAAAGGTTCCAAGTGGCTCAAGTATGTTCCCTCACTTTATAAATCCTTTTTCCGATGTAATATGGGACTCTACACAACATGCCTCGAACAGAACAACACACATATATGCTCAAACAAGCATTCAACAAGGCATACTTGATAAACAAGCAAACATGCTTACATGGCAAGCAAACACCGTGCATTTTCAATACAAGAACTCAACTTACCCCACTTACCTGCCCAAGGTCTCGGAAACCTTAGGCTCTGATACCAACAAGTGTAACCCCCCTCGTCCTGGTCCGGACGCTTGACCGATCCGAGTGGGCTACACGGGGATAACCGAGGCGAAACCCGTTAAGGCTCCACTTCGGTTACCGACCCAAGAAAAACTTTTCCATTGTTATTATCTTTTCTAGATGAGATATTAAATCATATGTGTGAAAAGCAACAGCGGAAGAATCATTGAGGTAAACATCCAACAGCCCACATAAAACAACCCATTTTAGTCTTAAACAGCAGGCCGTATTGATACACTCAGAGAGGGTATCGATACGCCTTGACTAGGTCAACGGCCCAAGGTCAAACCAGGAAGACCGTATCGGTACATAGGTTGACCGTACCGATACGCCCTGACTGGTCAACATCTCACGGTCAACGATACAAGACCGTATCGATACACCCTAGACCCATACTGATACGCCAAAAACTTGTCAAAATCTCAGATTTCCAGTGAGCTTTGGGCGTATCGATACACCCCCGCGTATCGATACGATACGCCAAACTTGAGTCCCAAAGTGTAGGACCGTATCGATACGACCCTTGGGCGTACCGATATGCCCTGCACTGCAACACTCAAATTTGCAGCCAAAGACTCTCAAACACAACTCTATATGCATTTTAAGACTTCCCTAACCACATACAAACATACATATAACATCCAACAATCAGGATCTCAGCATACAAGGCATTCGAAACGAACAAGAATCATACATTCAAAGGATTCATGCATATACCAAAAGAAAACATATAGGCATAGAAGATAGGGCACAAGGCCAACATACAAGGCATAAGCAAGCCTTAAGCAAACATCTAGATTTCATTGCAGCAATTGAATTCTTCTTTGCTAGCTCTTCTCTCTTGCCAACTATTAATGCCACAACTGTAGTTCTTGTGCCTAAATCTCCTAGCGCTTTCTCTTCTTGGGATTACAAACCAATTTCTTGTTATTTGGTGATTTATCACTTGCATCTTAGTCGATAGACTTACGGCTTTCTTCCCTGATATGATCACTCCGAATCAAATTGCTTTTGTAGAAGGGAGGAACATTGTTGACAATACTCTTCTGGCCCAGAAATTAGTTAAGGGGTACTCTAGGAAGTCTCTCTCACCTAGATGTGCCTTAAAGATTGACCTACAAAAGGCCTTCGATAGTTTGAGTTGGGACTTCATCCTTGCAATCTTGGAGGCCATGAGACTGCATGTGAAATTTAGGGGCTGGATTCGATGTTGCTTGACATCCCCTAGATTTTTTATCTCTGTGAATGAGAGCCTAGTGGGGTTTTTTAAAGAAGCTAGAGGAATAAGGCAAGGAGATCCTCTTTCTCCTTACCTTTTTGCTCTCTCTATGGATGTCTTGTCTCACTTACTCAATTTGGCTGCTAGTAAGGGTGTTTTCCAGTTTCACCCTAAATGTAAAAAGATTGAGCTTACTTATATTTGCTTTGCGGATGATCTACTTATCTTTTGCAAGGGAAATCGACATTCTGTTGTGGGTATTCAGTGTGTTCTACAAGCTTTCTACGAGATGTCAGGTCTGAAGCTCAACCCATCTAAAAGTGAACTATTTGCTTCTAGGCTCCTTGATGATGATTTGAGTTGCATTAGGGAGTTACAATTTTTTAGCTTGGGCACCTACATGTCCGCTATTTGGGTATTCCTTTTGTGACTAGGAAGCTATCTGAAAAAGACTGTAAGCCTCTGTTGGATTCGGTGAGGGCTAGACTGGGGCATTGGACTCACAAAAATTTAAACTATGCTGGCAGGCTTCAGCTCATAAATTCAGTCTTTTTTAGCATTTCTAACTTTTGGTGTAGGCAACTCTCTCTTCCCAAGTCTGTTGTGAAAGCTATCGAGCGGCTTTGCCTTAGGTTTTTTTTGGAAGGGGGCAGATTCCAGTGCCACTGGGGCTAAGATTAGCTGGAAACCATCTGTACTATTAAGTCTGAAAAAGAGCTGAGTCTGAAGGATCTCCAGTGCTGGAACACATGTTGTTTGATGTTAGTGATCAGAAACATTCTCGCTGGACAAGGCTCTCTTTGGGTGGCATGGGTTCATGCGTATGTGATTAAGGGAGGTGAATTTTGGACATTGGGATGCAAAATTAATATGAGCTAGAGCTTGAAAACGTTGTTCAAGCTGCGAGAGATTGCTGCACTTCTCTTCAGGAATGAAACAAACCTTGGCAGATTCACTACCAGGATGATTTGGTCTGAGATCCATGTGCAAGGTCCTAAGGTATTGTGGCATAAGCTTGTTTGGTTTCCCTTGCATGTGCCTAAATATGCCATAATTGTGTGGATGGCTTTACATGGGAGATTGGCTACTAAAGATCGGCTACGTCGTATGGGAATTCATGTTAATGGCCAGTGCGTTCTGTGTGGTGGTGAGGAGGAAACCCATATGCATCTCTTTTTTAAATGCTGATTTTCACATGATCTTTAGAGAACTGTGTTAGTAACGTGTGGCCTTCGTAGAGAGGTCCTACTTTGGGATCAAGAAGTTGCTTGGGCTATCGCTACTCTGAAAGGAAAATCATTCTTAGTTTTGTGCTGAAACTTGCTTGGTGTGCTTGCATTTATTTTCATTGGATTGAACGTAACAATCAGTTGTACAGGGGGCTTTCTCGCTCGGTTGAAGATATTTTTGCAGATATTAGAGAGATTATAAGTATCAAGGTTAGGGGCAGGAACATAGATAAGATAGATAATATTAACTCACAACTTTGTATAGATTAGGGATTACTTGTATAGTTGGGGTTTTTCCATGAGTTAGGAGTTGTTGTGTAGCAGAATTATGCTTTCTTTGGATAATAATAAATTCACATTTATCCAAAAAATAAAAACTGAAGGGAACTAAAATGAACACAACCCATAATTTTTTTTGAATATTTTTGGGGTAAGAATGAAATATAGAAAGTAAAATGAAGACAAATATGAACATATTAAAAATTATGATTTACATTTGATACACAACTCATCATCGGCACTGGAAAGTCATAGTTTCCATCTAAATTTAACCAGCACTTAGCTCCACCTTCAGATGTTTTGAATTTAGAAGACGTAGTATTTTTTGCTGTCTGTAACGTCTCCCCCATTAAATTACGGGAAACAATCATATTAAATTTATTCACAATATTTCCCTATAAGCCTCCATATCCCATGACATCTGCCACAAACTACCTTTTATTTCGTATAAATATGCTTCGACAACCTGATGAACATAGTCGATTTTGACTTCAACGTCGTTTATCTTCTCTACCAAGCTCTACTTCAAGCAGGTCATGTTGGCCTGCACTTCAGCGACGTCTTTAGAAAGAAAACTCAATTTCTCTCCAAACTTCTTATCATCTACCCCCTCATACTGTCTAATTTCTCCTCAACTTTTATTTGCTTCTCAATTCCCATATTGACAACTTATTTTAGCCCATTCACCTCATACATTATTTGCTCCTCACCTTTAATTTGCTTCTCCTTTGCCCTATTAACAACCTCTTTTACCCCTTCCACCTCTGATATTATTTGTTGAAGCATCTCCGACATCATCTCCCTCGTTGTACCACCATCGTTGCATCTCGCAACGTCATACTCTGCGAAAGAAACCTTGCAAATTAAATAAATATTCAAAATTTGCCTCCCACATAATAAATGATTAATACAATGACTCATAATATATTACCTTTGGTCTCTTCAAAGCTTTGCTGCCTTCGTCTGCTTCCATGACTTTTGCAGATTCCTTGACTTTACGTGCTTTCTTGCCTAACTCTTAACTAACCTACGAATGACAAATTCAAATGAATTTAACATTTATTACACATAATAATCAACTGAAACCTACCTTAGTAGTCACTTTTTCCTTTCTTTGCTCCATCCTTATACATTTATCTTTACTGTAAAACAATAAAAAACAAAATATACATTCAACATTCATTCATTTTTCATTTCATTTCAATAAGAACAATATCAACTTACTAGAACTAAAATTTCATGAAGGGTAGACATGCTTTTTCCCTACCCCTTATCATATATGGCCAACATCTTAGACGGAGCAACTTCATTACCATCTTTATGACCAACTTCTTTAGCATTACAATCTCTATCAGTAACTTCCTCAGCAACTTTATTAGAACCTTATTTACCAACTTCATCATTACCATCTTTATCACCAAATTATTTACCAATTCTATCAGCATCTTCGTCAAAAACGAGATTCAGATTTACAGTACTCATCCTGAGAATTAAATCTTCACATGAATCAGTGCAGAAGCAAACAAACTCACTCATAAATAAACTCATCCTCATTAAATACAAATCTAAGATTTTTTGGTTCAAACTGATTTTGTACCATTCTCAAAACAAATATATAAAAACCAACCCGGACTATATTCAGTTTAAATAGATTTCCTCCAACACGAAATGCAATTCCATACCAAATTTTTGAAACACAATCCCTAGATTTTAATTATTTTGCAAATAAACAAACCTTAGGGTTTTGGGTTGTTTCCGTCGCGATTGAGACGACTGTACATGTTTAGTTGCAGACCTAAGTTAAGGTTTCAATCCTTTACACTAATTAAAATGGAGCTTCAGAGGTTTATGCAGGTTTTCAGTCGAGAAATAGAAGGTTCGATTCTCATTCCATACTTCTTTCACTTTTACAGTTTTTACGTCTACTTTTATCTATCCAACATACCTTTCTCCAGGTTTTAGTACTTATACGTGAGTTCCGAAATTTACTACACAAACATGTATTCTTAAAGTCACTTTAAACATTTCTACTTTATACTTTTTCTACAAGTTCTGGAACATGTACAAAACTACCGATATTAGGAGAAAAACGTCAAGTGTTAAGCGTTAACCCAAATGTTACTTTCACATCATACTGTTTCGTTACTCAATATCAAATTCTGAGATATCTTCTTCCAACTTTACTTGTCAAAAACTTTACTAATTATTTGGGTTTAAACTATTAACTATTGGTTCCAGTGCATATTTTATAGTTTTGAAACATATGCGTCATTTTATCTTTTTACGTTGCAACATAACTTTTCTCCCCATGCAGTTGCGAAACTTCATACAACGTTCCGATACTTATCGGCAACGACCTCTTCTCGTTTCCACATTTTTTAATGGGAATTTAAATCTAACGGTCAAAATTAGAAGTTTTCCCATCCGACAGCTCTAACATCCTGTCGTTTATTAGCCATAAACTAATCTGATGTATTTTAGACAAGCCCAGTTAAAGTCTTCCTTTTCATCAGCTAAAGTTGTAGTCTGCACAAAATCCTGCAGCATTTAGACTTGTGCTTCTTCTACATCTGGATCGATGGAACCAATATAAAATCCCATAATTCCTTTAGTAATCTGATTATGAGTTGTAATCATTAATTTTTTTCGAGTTAATAAACCATTTATTATTATTATTATTAAATAATTAAAACCCATCCCAATTAAATATAATAGTCCATTAACTTACATTTTAAAGTCCTATATATATATACATATATATCGGCCCAATTTAGGCCCAAACCATAATAAGTAAACCTAAACCCTAAAACATCCAAACCTTAATCATATCTTCTTTTCATGCACAACTAACCCTCTACCGTTGGATCTGATCTAATTCAACAGTCCGGATGAAAGCTAGAGAAAGCCCCTAGACTCCCCACGGGCAAGTGGTGCCACGCGCCCTACTCTTCACATCCTCACTCGCGCGTGGAAAGCACGCATTGTGGCCTTTCATATCCCGTGTGCAATACAAGCCCGTTCCAAATCCTTCTAGCGGCCAGATGTGTGCCACGTCGCCTTGGATCAGTAGATACGAGTCGTTCGTTCCCAACCCGTCTTGGTCGTCCGTTCTAGTTTCCATCAATAACTAGGATATGGCTTCGTACCAGAGCCTCCACCTTGGTAATATTATCTCTATGGTCCCCCTCCTCTCCGGCGGCCACGACATCACATGCCAACAAAGAAACAGAATATCAGAGGCATTTTCAGAGGAATTTAGATTGTTATTTTTCATTTCCTTTCACATGTTGTAATATTTGGGTATAAAAGCAAAACCCTAATATATTGTAGGCTTAAACGTCAGATAGGTGCCCAAACTATACCCTTTTTTCCAGTTAGGTGCCTAACGTTTGTTTCGGGCCACATTGGTGCCTAACGTTTCATTTCGTAACCCATTTAAGGTTTTAGCCGTGACGGACGTTAAAATTTCTGTTAAAGGACATGTGGCATGTTTTTAGATTTTCTGATATTAAAAATAATAAAAAAATAAATTAAATTAATTAAAAATAAAAATAACTAGGGTTAAATTACCTTAAACCCCCCATCTTCTTCCCCCCATCAAACCGTCCCTCCCCCCTTTCTGATATTAAAATGGCATCTGCAACAACAAGACTCAGTTTTTTTTTTCACCACTTAACCCAACCTAATCCAAAGCCAAAAAAGCCTCACCTTTTTCATCTCTCCCACAAACTCCCCAAACTAAACATCAAACCCCAAAGAAACCACCACCACCATTTCAGCATTCATTTCGTTGATGTCTCGAAAGAAGACAGCCAAGAAACGCCAGCTCCAGACCCAGAAAAGCAATCACCATCTTCACCGCTTGAAGAACCGAGCGGTGAAGATGAGAAGTTCGATAAGCGCAGGCTAAAGGAGAAGTTTGCAGTGCTAAACACGGGGATATACGAGTGCAGATCATGTGGGTTCAAGTATGATGAAGCAGTGGGTGATCCTTCGTATCCGATACCACCGGGGTTTCAGTTCGATAAGTTGCCTGATGATTGGAGGTGTCCTACCTATGGGGCTGCACAGTCTTTCTTCCAGAGTAAGAGTGTTGAGATTGCTGGGTTTGCTCAGAACCAGCAGTATGGTTTGGGAGGCAATACTCTTACTTCTGGTCAGAAAGCTCTCCTGATATATGGAACTTTGTTCTTCTTCTTTATGCTCTTCTTGAGTGGCTACTTTCTGCAATAGGTACCAAATATTGTGTATGTAATTCTTCTTTGTTTTAAAAGTATATTTGTGTGGAATTTTTGCAAATAGGAAAATTCATCCTTTTGGTATCAACACAACAGTCCTAGTTTTGGATGTTTGGGTTCATGATCCTTCTTAATGTTCAATTCTAAGATTAATCACCAAAACCGTTCAAAAATTACCATTCGAATGTTGCTCACAATGCGCACACAACTTGATGACAAAACGATTGAACTCGAGTCTTCTAAAATGAATATGATTCGCTTTTTCATATCAAAATATAGAGAAGTTGAAAGGTTTTCAATTGGTGGAATGTACATGCCCCTGTCAAAGAAACAGGCAAGAAGTTCGCCTATATCTTCTGGAATCATTCAACTTGAAGACAATATTGTCCCATTGCTCTACAATCAAGATATCATTTAATTAGTATCAGTTGTTTCCGCTCTACGATAGTATCATGGTGGAAAAGATGTATTATTGTTTGTGCAGTGAAAAGGGGGAGGGACGGTTTGATGGGGGAAGAAGATGGGGGTTTAAGGTAATTTAACCCTAGTTATTTTTATTTTTAATTTATTTAATTTATTTTTTTATTATTTTTAATATCAGAAAATCTAAAAACATGCCACGTGTCCTTTAACGGAAAATTTTAACGTCCGTCACGGCTAAAACCTTAAATGGGTTACGGAATGAAACGTTAGGCACCAAAGTGGCCCGAAACAAACGTTAGGCACCTAACTGGAAAAAAAAGGTATAGTTTGGGCACCTATCTGACGTTTAAGCCTATATTGTAATAGAGATTTTCAGCAATCGATACTCAAAAGAAAAGGAGATTTTAGAGGTATTTCTAGGGTTTTTAGTTTCCATTTTGAATTAAAAAAGGGGAAGGATCTAGAGTTTGTTATCTTTCTTTTGGTCTTCGGACGGTCGTTTCTCGGTCGAGATGGTCGTCTCCGATGATAGGTGGTACTCTCATGAATCAATGATACGAGGTTCTTGGTTTTCTTTTCAAAAACAAAAAAAATATTAAAGTTAGGGTTTGTAATTTCAGTTTTTCCGAGATTGAAGATTAGGGAGGTCTGGTTTTTAAAAGTTAATAGGGGTTTTGGGTTTCTAGAGGAGGAACGTTTGGTTTGGGGGTTGTTTTCAGAGTCGCCAGTGTCAACGAACGGCGACTGGTACGATGGTGTTCAACTGGTTTCTCGGTTGAAGGAAGAACAATTGAATGTTCTTAAGAGGTTTCACCTCTCTCTTTATTTTGAAATTTATGGAGAAATGCGTTTAAAAAAATAATTTTATAGTATCGATTTTAAAACAAAGGGTCCAATTACACTTATTAAAACCCTTCATCATTTCGAAATTATCTCTAGGATCCTTTTTTTGAAACGCTTCAGTTTCTCCCGTTTTCGGTCTACTTTTTGTTTTCTTTAAAACTCAGCCTTCAAGCTCTGTTTTGTTCAGTTTAGTCCGAAGACCAGAGGTTGACCCTCTTCAGGAAAGGATACCTCGCATGGGTTATTTACTTTCTTAATCCCTCCCTTTTGTATTGTATTTAATTTCAGTTTACTAATGGAATTGCCTTTATTTGTTGCCTTGTATCTCATGTTCTTGCATTTTAGTCCTTTTTTTGGTGATATGTGCGTTTTTATACACTGGTATGCTTTTTGGTAATCTTTGCGTTACGTGGTATAATATGCTACATACGTATACATGTGTTTTGGTCTTCTATGTTACATATCATAATATTTGGTTTGTCTATCTGTTTCTTTTAGGGTCTTGTCGTATATACATATTTGTATGTAATGTGTAGTGTATGTTGCACAGTGTTGTATCGTGAAACATGTTTATTTTGTATGGTATTGTTATCCGTGTATGACCCATATTATTTATAGCACGGATAATGGATTCACTAATTTAATTTAATTTAATTCCGCATTTATTTAAGTTCTGTAATTATTTTATGCCTTATATTCTTGTATATCATGCCAGCCATGATGTATTATTATGTTGCATCCGGGATATAAATTGTTAATGTGGCAATTCTTTATTCGAGTGAAAACTTAGCTTGTACCTAAGATGTAGGTGGTGGTTTTCGTTTATTTCTCAAACACCGGAGCCCTTTAAAATGAACTCACATGTATAACCAAATTCTAATTTAAATGTCACTTCAACTCGCAAAATCCAATATTAATAAAAATGGTAATCGACTTGGTACCAAATTTGGGCGTGGTGGGGGTGTGAACCCTTCCCCACACGTAACCGACTCCCCAACCCAAAAGTGAGAATCTCTAGTTAGTTTTTTTGGTGTCAGGTCTACCTAATCCAAGTGACCGTTGACAACTCTAGTTTCATTTCAAAAGTACGATTTTCTAAAAAATCCTCAAAATCATTTTTTCAAGAAAAATAGGAAATGATGATAGGAGGAAAAGGGGGAGATATTATGTTGGAGAGAGAGAGAGAGAGAAAGTAAATAAGAGGAGAGAAAATAAAAAATGGGGAGAATTTTAAACTCCGATCTACGAAGATTCAACTATCTGTTGTCGACACCTCCATTGTAACAATCACAAATGGGGCTAGTAAAATTTTAAGAATTTTTGGGAGATTTAATCCTTTTTTACTAAAATAATAAGTTTTGGGTCTTAATTGAATGAATTTAGATTTGTGAAGCTTGATTTATAAGGAATTGATGACCAATATGAAAACGGAATAAAGTTTGGAGACAAAAGTATGAAATCCCAAAAGTTAAATGGCTAAGAGTGTGATTTGACCTTTTTTGAAGGACATTAAATCTATCATGGTAATTATCGATATCAGTGTTTGGAGTTCTCCCGGCGTCACTTTTGGAGTACGACACCGGTTTAGTTAGTGGGCATGCATGTCATGTATTATTTTATGACAGTGTCTGTAAAATGTTTTCTGAAATTATTGTTATATGTTTAAATGATTTTTTGAAGTGTATTTTAAAACAATAGTCAATGTTATGGTTCAATTAAACGTTTAAAGGAAAAATGTTTTTATGTGGATTTTTACTGTGGGTCACTCTTATGACCCTAATGTGACTCCCTAGGATCCGCGGTAACGCATAGACGGGTCTAGGGGTTACATTTAGTGGTATCATAGCTTAGAGTTGTGTCATTCTAGGTAGATCGGTCGATCGTTAGTCATAGGGTGTTTTATTTGTGCAAGCCCCTAGATCATAATCGTATTCCTCTGAGCCGAAACTCTGATCTTAAATTCTTTCCTTAAAATAAGTGAATCTAAGTATTATGTCCAGTATAGCCCGATCTAAATTGGAAAAGAATGTCTGTAACGTTCTTCTGTGTTTTGGATTAAGTTGATGGATGTGAATATGGATAAAGAACCTGAAATGAATTATGCATTTGAAATTGAAGATATGATTCATGTTGAGAATAAAGTTTACATTATGTGAGATGACCGATATAAGATTGCATGTAAGACTATTCGATGATAATGTTTACGTTTGAGAATATCCTGATAGAAATTTGATAAAAGTAGTATGAATTTAAAAGAAAATTGTTTGTGAATGCGGCGAAAGTGTAAATTCTGTGGTGACTCTACTATACACGAAGGAAACAATTGTTTGAAAATTTTACTGAAGGTAAGTGATATCCGTTTAAAACCTTGTTTATGTTTTATCGGCTTAAAGAAAGAATGTCTCTGAAAATGTAGCATGGTGTATCGTTATGTATCATTCCTAAATGAAATTCGATATTATACCATGACTCTAGGAGGTTCTGTTGAAGGCCTTGGGTACTCGTTGGATTTCAGGTATAGTTTCTCATCCGTAAATTGATGGTTAACCTAGTGGAGTAATTCATATTCAGAAGGATGTACTTTAAGGTCATATGATTGACTTATGTGGCGGTTCGGAAGGTTACTTATCCCTGACTAAGATCATGTATAATAAAAGTTATGAGACGAGTGTTTGCTTGACACCGTATGAAGTTCAATATGGATTCAATATTGTATTCTGATTAGTTGGTTCGGGATGTATGATGGGATGACTTTGAGTCTAAAGATAGTCCGAGTATTTGAGGACACTACTAGATTGATCTGTGACCATTTGAGAAACCCGAGAAACAAGGATACTCTGGTGGATAAGTTTCGGTACAAGAATAGATGAAATAGATGTGTTACATTTCTCCGACTCTGATAAATTTCGAGGACGAAATTTTCTTTTAGGAGGGGAGAATTGTAACAATCACAAATAGGGCTAGTAAAATTTTAAGAATTTTTGGGATATTTAATCATTTTTTTCTTTCTAAAATAATAAGTTTTGGGTCTTGATTAAATGAATTCAGATTTGGGAAGCTTGATTTATAAGGAATTGATGACCAATATAAAACTGAATAAATTTTGGAGACAAAAGTGTGAACTCCCAAAAGTTAAATGGCTAAGAGTGTGATTTGACCATTTTTTTGAAGGACATTAAATCTGCCAAAGTTAACGTGTTGGCAGAAAGGGGGTGGGGGTTTTAAATTGGGGAAAGAAAAAGGAAAGTGAGAAAGAAAGAAATTGGTGGAGATTCAATCTTAGATCTACCGAGATCTGACCGTCCATTTTCGACACCTCCACCACCATTGCATTCATCTCGTCGAGACGAGTTCACCGGTATCAATGGCATCATCATCAGAGTCACTGTTGGGGGGGATGTATGTGTATCGTCGGAAAACTTGAAAGGTTAGTATTCAAACTTTGAGTTTGAATTTTGAAAATCTGAGGCCACCACCGTGTTTGGGAGGTCAAAAACTATCAGCCTGTAAATTTTGGTAACCCACTGCCGCCCACAACCACCGCACGCGCCGCCTGCCACGAGTGGGCTTCGTTTTGGGCACTTGGAGCCGTCTGAGCCGAGCCGTTGAGTCGTCTGCGCTAAGCCGCTGAGCCATTTGACCGAGCCGTCTAACCGTTTGACCGAGCCGTTTGACCGAGCCGCTAAGCCGTTTGACCGAGCTGTTGACCGTTGACTTTTTTACCATAGTTGACTTTTTTTGGAGACCTTACCGGGGGTTTCTCGATGTTTCGGATCCATTGGCGCAGCCCGTTTTTCCAAATTCGATCACGGTAAGCCGTTTTTCAATGTATGACTTTTCGGATAAATTCGATTATCGTGTTTTAGTTCTATTTGTGATGCAATTCGCATTTCTACGTATCCAAGTTACCGAGTGACGTCGAATCCGAGTTCAAGTGAGTGATCGAATGGAGTATCATAGATCGATCGAGGTAGCTCAAAGCTGAGGTAATACTTTACTACCTCTTGTATGCTTTATGAAACATAGTGGTATCCGGTAAATGCATGGTTGATCATGTTTAAGGGTATGATTAATTCTGTTAATGCCTAATCGATTATGGAAAATGGGTAGTAAACCAGTTAAGACTAAAGTGCTCGGTTAGAAAGATGAGTGACCTAAAAGAACTTCTGAGATCCAAAAATAATTAATAAGACTGTGGTGCTTTAAATTTGGTTTTGCTTGTTAATGATTTAATTTCTGAAATGCTATGTTAAGAAATGATTGAAATGCCCTCGAGGTGCGAGAATGACTAAAATGCCCATAAAAATAAAGCGATATGTGAATTTATACTTGATCTGGTAAAACAATTGATTCATCTGAAAATCTCGTTATACTTGGAAAGATCCAGTAATAAGATTAGTATCTTCGAGAATGTAAAACACTTGGATTTTCCTAAATTTTGAATAATCTCCGAAGATAATTTTACAAGAAATTATTCGTATGTTTGGAACTATCAAAGTGGTGCAAATTATCGAATTGACTGAAACGAGTGAAATGACTAAAAGGATTGAGAATATTGATGAGGATGAATTGATCGGAATGACGTAACGACCAAAAAGACTAAAATAACCTTGTGCACTAATTTTCAAATTAACCAAAATGATGGATATACCCTCGAGATCAGAAACGAATGAATAGATGGAAGAACCGAGAAACTCTGAATAATTGAAATATTTTCGAGCATCGTAATGTCTAAAATACCCTCGAATACTAGAATGACGGAGAATACTACTAAGAAACGGAATTAGAAACCCCAATAAAGCCAAACAAATGTAATGGCTTCAAAAGTGATAAAATACGAACCGTGTCAGTTGGTCGATTCAGATACCATGATGATACTGGAAGAATACCATATAAATGCACGTGCAATTTATTTGGAGAAAGTACATAGTTAATGGTATGAAAGACTTGTCCCCAAAGGCACTTTCGATGTTTTAGAATAAGTTCAGGTTCAATGCACATGCTCGAATACTTAGAAAATATTGTTTGTATGTATGTATGTATATATATATATATATTCCTGGTTGCTCGTAGTATTGTTCAGTGGATGATTGGTGAAGGCGAACTGTTTTGGTGTTACATTATAGTCAGTTCTGAAAATGAATGCTTAAAGTGTACTTATCCGGTTATTTTACAAACTTTGTGTTAATGGTTTCTATTAGTTCAAATGGACTCAAAAACCTGATAAGCAACTAGAATTCCTAAATTTTGTACATCACCATTTATAACTTGTTGGTTTAAATTACCAAATTACCCTTGAAGACAAGAATTACCATTTTACCCTCGTAAGCTTTAATGTTTGAATCCCTCACGATATATCTGAAATTCCAATGATCTCAATACATCAACTTTTTACATTTTGGCCCGATCCGTTATCACTGAACTTTCCTTTTTGTAGGGACCTCGTTCTGCAATCAGTCCCAAATTGTCGAATGATCTCCTTCTAATAATTACCAAGCGTCTCTGAAAAATGAATCGAACCTTAGAGTGTTTATTGCACAAGTATACCCTCTCTGATTTGAAACTAATCTTCTCTATGATCCGAATCATGAATTCTATCCGGCTAAATTATATACATTTGTATCTGATCTATAATGCATGCTCTCTGATTTCTGATACTCTGAAAATTACGTACGATTACTACTCAGTCTGTATTCACTAAATTATTTTATTTGGGGTACTTTTGGGATATGTTATGAAGTCTCTACAAGTTCAGTGCTGGTTATTTCTTATGGACTATAACCCCCTTAGCCCGGCCTAGACGCCCGACCCGAACTACGAAGATTACACGGGGAAAACCAAAGTCAACTCGTAGAAGTCAACCTTTATTAACGACCCTTATTTTTTTATATTTTCTAGATGCACATTATTACCCTATATGTTTAGCAAGGTGATTAGGCGAAAACGGCACAGCGATCGGAGTTCAATTAAGGGTTTAATTGCATGCTTTTGTCTTTTAGGGACCAAATTGTAAATTTCCAAATTTACAAGGACTAATCGGATTTTAAAGTTACCAATCCAAAATTAATCATGTAACATGATAGCATGTCAAATTTCAACTCAAAAGGATCATCCAAACTTAATCAATTAAACTTACAACATTCAAGGACCAAAACGTAAGAAATAGAAACCTGGAACAATTCAAAATCAACATCCAACGGTCAAGTGTTTCAGAACACAAGACCCTGTATCGGAACGGTCGTTTCGAAACCATGTTGACCGTGTGCATTCCGAGACCCCAACTGATTCGTTTCGATATGGTGATTTACAGTGGCGAAACGTTCCGGAACGTGCCTACTTGTTCCGAAACACCATGGCCATTACAGGCCACCGTTCTGAAACAGGTATGGGTGTTTCGAAACGCCTGGGCCTGCAATTTTCCAAATTGATGGTTTTTCTCATCCTTTCACCTCCGAAACCATTCCAAGACATGCCACAACACACATACTATATGAATAAACATCAATGAACACCAAAATGAAGCACAAGCAATATCATAGCATCATTCATGCAAGCTTTAGAACTATAGGCATGCTTCTTAGATGTCAAAACCACAAAAAGGCTAAAAGCCACATTCAAGCTTAAACCAAAACTCAAAGGCCATTTACAATACCAAATAAGCAAACCAAACATGCTCAAGGTGTTTAACATCACCAAAAATAACCAAGAGTAGAAATCCCACCCATTACCTCTTATTACACCAAGGTAAAACCACATACATTGTTTAGTCAAGATACTTGGAAACCACTTGCTCTCTTGTTGCCTCTAAAGCTCAAATCTCTACATTAATGAAACAAAATGAGCGTAAGCATAAATCTTAGTGAGGATCGCTAAAACCAACATTCATCAATGCATTTTAGAAAACAATATTATCATTATTTACCAACTCATGCCTTCCTTAAAACATGCTCTTTAAAGCATCAATGCACTTTTAAAACCTCATGCTCATAGCATCATTAAAACAATAGCAAAATCCTTTGCTCATGCTTAAACCAGGCATCACATGCATCTTAGCATAATTCACAAGCATCTCATGCTTAAATCATTAATCATCAACATTATATTGGCTCGCAAGTGATCAATCTCAAACCTTATCAAAACCAAAACAAATGACACAATCAGATACACGGATTACAAGCGTTGTCCCACACGCTTCATACACACTACCGGACTACACAAGGCTCACACACAAGATCAAGCCATCAACTGTTGTGACACCCTTGGTGGAGTTTAACGGTACAATCACAACCCCTCAACACCACTCATCAGTAGTTGTATAATTCCACTAACAAGAGCACGAGACACATACCACAAGATCCACACACGTGATTTAACCATCCACCGTTGTGATTTTAGCCTCAATCGTTAGGGTACTTGGATGGAGTATACGGTACAATCACAACCCCTCGACATCCAAGGCGACTTTATTCACGGTGCACCCAATCCTATAGTCGGCTAACTATATCTGATTAAAGTAACCAAAAACCAATTCCATCACTTGCCAATATAATCATTTAACATCATTATTCCACTGTTTTACAAGCATAAATCACAATGCCATTTCCACAAGCATAAACATGCTTAATCTCAAATGCATACATTTCATAAATCCAAGGATCACCTACCAAGTGCAACCTTAACCAAATGGAATTAAACACTAGCATTATCAATGCTTAAAACATGCTTTAAAACAGTAATTAAAATCACATTCAATTTAAGTGCATTTTCCACAAAAACATAGCACATTCCGAGAGAGACTTTTGAATCACTTACTCTTGAGCTTAGCTAAGTGTTTCAAACTTACACTAAGCTCCCAAGACCACGCTCAAAGCGTAACCAAGCTGGAAAATCCATTTCCACTCACCGATACGCGAAACCTTGCTCGCCGACACGAAAATCACCCTTCCGAAGCCTCCAAAATTGCTTCATTTGCTTCCAGATCAAGATCCCTTATTTTCACATCATCAAAACAGAGATCCAAATGCATTAAAATGCATTTCAACACCAGCAATCAAACACAAACTCGTTGCTCACCAAAACTACACCAATTTACCCATCCGAAACAACCGAAAACTCAATCGATTGCTTCCTAAACCAAGCCTAGCCAACATACATCACTTTCAACCATTTGTAAACATCAAAACTCATCTAAAAACAACCTAAACCCATCCTTATACCTCCAGCATGCATAACACCATCATTTCACCTAAAAAACCCAACTAAAACCATCAAGAAACTCAAGGATCTCAAGGATTTCGGGATCTATATTATCAAAACCCTTTTCAACATAACAATCAACTCAAAACTCAATTAAAACCAATCCAAAACAGAGCTTATCAAATCCAATCCGAAAATCAAGATTTTAATCATATTTTTATAAGATTTTGATCTCAAACCGAAACTATAATAAAAACTCACCCAAAAACAACATTTAGAAGCCAGAGATCTTGGAAATTTCAATAAAGAACCTAGATTGAAGGTTAAGAATGGGATTTACCTCCAATCCTTGCCTTTCTCAATGATTAACAAGTTTTTCCTTATGAAATCTTGAAGAATTTAAAAAGAACTCTTGAGATTTGTTTAGAAACCAAAGGGAGAGTGTTTGCGAGAAAAGAAATCTGGAGAAAAGAGTTGGGAGATTGATTTTGCTGAAATGAAAGTTAGTTACGTGAAATGAGTTCTCAATTCCCAATTAATCCATTTTAATTAAATAAAACCATTTCTATTTTAATTATCTAAAACCCATTCAAAACACATGTCAATTTAAGGAAGGTGTAATTGCACCATAGCTCCCTAAAGATTCTAAGATTTTTGGCTCTTTTTCGAAATTTTGAAATTTTCCACAGTTTGAAACTTTACATTTTGGTCACTACCCAAAATGTATCACTCTCGAAGCCCTTTTTGTAAAATTGATTTGATCAACCCCTTAAAAATGATTTTAGAGGATTTTAGCAATTTTTACCATATTTTTATCCTTTCCCGATCCTTGATTTCCCTAAATCACCTAACGCAATTCGAACCGTTTCCGACCTGTCCGATCCGATGTCTAAAACATCTAGGCCCAAAACCAAGGTGTTACATGGACCCAAGGTCTCCCTTTTGGTAGGTTCTGATGCTACGGCTCGGGTAATTCCTTATGGACCTAAGGCAGCCCCTTAGGTTGGCTCCTATGCTCATTGGGCCTAGGGTAAGTCCTTGTGGATGCAGTTCTAGGGAACTACATATCGGTGTATGGTTGGAGGGTAGTTATGTTGATACTTAGCTTTCCATGTTCCCTCTCTAGCCTAAGTCAAACTCTATTGTTGTCTGAAATATTCTATCTGTCATTCTTGATCTGTAACTGATAGAACACCCTAAACTCTCTAGTTGGATTTTCGTAATCTATGTCTCTTCTGATTACCTGAGTTAGACATCGTGTCTGGTGGTCGGGTAATTAATTAGAAATGAATGTGTTGCTTTCAAGCGTACCAACTAAACGAATTGTATTCTATATCTGAAACTTGATAATGCTTGCTCCTCCCTCTTGTTCTGATACATCAGATACTTATGTGTGGCATGAAGCTTCTTTTGGTAGTTTCGTATTACTAAGCTTTCCCAAGCTCATGTTGTTCTTACCACCGCAGGTAATGAAATCTATCATGGTAATGATCGACATCAGTGTTTGGAGTTCTCTCGGTGTTACTTTTAGAGTACGACACCGGTTCAGTTAGTGGGCATGCATGTCATGTATTATTTTATGACAGTGTATGTAAAATGTTTTCTGAAATTATTGTTATATGTTTAAATGATTTTTTTGGAAGTATATTTTAAAACAATAGTAAATGTTATGGTTCAATAAAGGAAAAATGTTTTTATGTGGATTTTTATAGTGGGTCGCTCTTGTGACCCTAATGTGACTCCCTAGGATCTGTGGTAACGCATAGGCGGGTCTAGGGGGTTACATGCATCGCTATTGTATTCATCTCGTCGAGACGAGTTCGCCGCTACTAGCGGCAGCGTCACTGGAGTTGTCGTCAAAGGGGTGAGAGAAAAGAAGTTTGGCGAAGCTTGAAATGGAGCATTTTCGGCGGCCAAAACCAAAAATAGAGGCCATCGATGTGTTCACTGGCGTTGGGACAGCGGGACTCGAGCTCGCTGTCCCCGTCTGACCACTGGAGCAGCTCCTACGCGCCGCCCTTGAGAGTGGGCGTGTGTCTGCCCAGACGGGTTTACCCTGATCTAGTGCACCACGACGCACTAGATCCCGCTCGATCGAGTGCAACTTCTCATTGATGCATCGGATAACTGCCCCCGGGTGCACAATGCTTACCCTACACCGCGCTGCACCAGATCGTCGTGTAGTTGACCGGCATTGACCAGAGTTGACCGGCGTTGACCGAATGTTGAATTTTTTTAGGGGGCCCTACCCAGGGGTTTATCGGTGCTTTGAGTCTGTTTCGCCAAATTCGAACTTGTTAAGATGTTTTTACATGTTTTACCTTGTGGATTGAATAGGAGATGCATGAAATTAATGTGTTTTTATATTCGTTTTTATGAGAGGATTATTCAAGATCAAATATCGGACCAAGTGGAGTAATTAGGAAGCTTATATGGGGATTTATCGGTTATTCTTGAGGTTAGTACACCTCGAACTCCGAAATGCTTCATGAGCATCATAAGTGTAATTGCCTTGTTTGTTAATAATTGTAAAATAGGTTGATGATAGATAAGCATGTGTTGAGACCAGTATTTTGAGACTTGTATGTATGAGATGAATGAGGAGTTTGAGAATATTTCAAGACTAGTAAGAGCTTTAGAGACCATGTAGGATCGTTTGAATATTCGTATAATTATCTGATTGGTTGATTTACATGTTGTGTTGCTTGAGATATGAATTGGCATGCTCGATGGAGATTTTACTAAATGGTTTAATAATTGGAAATATTCAAATAATTGATCAAAAAGTCGAGAATTGATATTAATGATTATAAAGCTGATAATTAATATTAATCTAGTGAATGCGTTATTAAACAAATCCTAATGACTTTCATAAGCTTTGGGGATCGAATAAAGTGTTGTAAAATCGTAATTCAAGGAAATGGTGTGAACCCTTGAATAGGGTATCGGTACAAGCTTTAGTTGTACTGGTATGCGATTGGGGGTCATATTAGTACAGGTTGACCCATAATTTAGTACCAATACTCGTGTTCGAGTACTGGTACCCGATACGCTAAATAATCAATAAATGTAAATTAAATATGGAAATTAATGTGTATATTAATAATTGAATTATGCCTTGATTAATGAGATAACGAGGATTAATGGAGGCAATAAATGAGATTAATTATATACTTATCCATAATGTATTAACAACTTGGTAATGTAAAATAAATGATGTGTTGACGATTAGCAACAATAAGGGATCCTTGAGATCGCGTTGCTTGTACAACGGTTGGGTATTTTTTGATTTGGTTGAGTCGATGATTGATGGGATCCGGTTACTTAGAGAAAGAGTGTTGCAACACCATGGCTAGAGATACCGAATGAAGGTTACAAATGATATGTGACACGGGCCTCATTCGAAGATGCTCTAGGGGGATTTCAAGTATGAGTGTATGTTCCAATGCTATGTGACCCAGCTTCGCCCACGGTGTATGTTCCGATGCTATGTGACTCGACCTCTCCCGAAGTGTATGTTATGATGCTACGTAACCCGACCTCACTCCAGAGTTGTTGTTGTTGTTGATATGTGTTTCACCTAGATGATCTGATGAGATCTCGGGCATGGTTAGGCCATGAGTGCCATGTATGATGACTACTTCGATGAGAGCATGTGTTTAGGCGACTAGTGGTAGCGCCACATGTTTATTTATCTCTTCTTATTTCTCATTCTAGCTTGCATGCTTATGTTTATGATTAACATGACCTATAATAGAGTAAATGTGTACCACTGAGCTTTGTAAGCTCAACGCTCGAAATCGTTGTTTCCGTACGTAGGTTGATCGTTGGATCGTGGGATCAATAAGAACTATCGATATGGGATTCTAGCATGTGGTGATCTCCAGGGTACGATACTTGTATTTAGTGGGCTATGTATTCATAAGACCTTACGTGTTGGAGTCTGTAATCCTTATTTTGAAATTGTATTAATCAAATCGAATGTTCAAATATTTTAAATTTAAATTGGAGCTCATTTCTATCGTTTTGATTATTTAACTATATTTTCAATTGTTGGCTTTAAATGTTTTTGAGAATACCTTGTTGGGCTAAACTAAATTTGAGAAATTTTATGGTTTATGGTTGGGCTTAAGACCCAATTGTGACATCCGGGTCGAGGGTGTTACATTTAGTGGTATTAGAGCTTAGGTTTAGTCGGTTCTAGGAAACTCTAAGGTGGTATAGGTGTTTTAGTAAGGTGTCTAGTGAATACAATCCCTTAAATTAAGTTCATAATCCTTAAGTCCAGAATCCTGATGGTGCATCCAATGTTGCGATGCTATGATGGTTACGGTCGTGGCCGAGAGGGCCGAGTTAAGTGTTGAGCCGCTCATATGAGCGATTCTGAGGGCAAGGTCGCATGGATTGTTGAGATGCGAGTTAGTTAAATGATGCCGGAGTCGAGGATGTGTCCTCCTCCTATCACCTGAATGGTGTCTTTGTTGTGTGTTGTAGTCATTCCGAAGCCTTCAGATACGTTGTGAGAGTTGTGGCAAAGAATCTTTGCCATTATGCATGAATAACGTTTGTGTTGAGGGTATGAATAACCTACTTTCGAAATTGATCAGTGGGTGCACATTGGTTGAAGGTCCCTTTGTTTGCCAATACTTGGGGAGTATCATCATCCTTCTCAGAGGCATTTCTCGAAGATAGTGGATTCGAGATCCACGAGTTCGTTAGAGTGTAATCGAAGTTAGATGTCTACATGTTTGATAGAGCTACCTTCTTGGGAGTTGTTGCACCTTGGAAATTGCTTTGGTTAATCAAGTGCGATGCTAGTCAGTAATGTCGAGTGCGGGCTCAAGGCTCCGAGACCTCGAGGGAATCCAACCTTTGGTATTAGAATGTTGAACTGTTTGCCCTTCTACCGTGATTTTTGTAGTGGTCATTTTGAGAATGACAACGGGGTTGTAAGACATGCTTGATCGTTCAATAGATGTTAATGTGTGCAGTTCAATGCTCGGGAGCTTTCATACATTCATAGTGTTTGTTTATGCCTCTTGGAGAAGTCTCCAGGACTTCCTCCCCTTCAAGAACATGAATGGAAGTTTAGGTAAGGCCGAGTTGGACGTCGGTGCCCATCACCTTTGTTAGAGGACACCGACCTAGGTGAGAAAGTCAGAGATTTAGTTGCGAAGGTACAACTTGAATGAGGTTTCTTTTTTCAGAGTTTTTCACCCAATGGAGAACCGGGCTTGTTCACTAGTAAGAAGTTGGTTAGTTGGGGGCGATGCTTAAACTGTTGCTAGTCTGTTAAGTGGTAGTGAAAGTTACTTGTCTTCTAAGGTGGATGACTCATTTAACCGATTGTGAAGTACTCATGTGTTTTTTTGGGTTTGGTTCGAGAATAAGATGGTTACGGTTAAAGTATTAGAGGCTTGTAGTTTCGAAATAAATTTTGGAATGGGGATTTCTCTCTTTAGGGCGTGTTATGGTAACGTTTGATGTTTGTAGTGATGTTTGAGGTGTTTTAGCAATGATAAGGGTAGGGGCCAACGTGTTGTCTCTCGAAGGTAAGTTTGATGATTTGCGTGACACGTGTAAAGGTATAAGGAATAGAGAAATATGAGCGTTGACGAGATAATGACCTTGTGTGTGGGAGTGGTTGGTTACCGTGTGATCAGTTAATGAAGCAAGAGTTTGAGACTTCATGAATGCTTTTGGTTTGTATCATAGTTTTCTTGGAACGAGCCAAGAAACATTGTTGGAAACCTGAGTTGTGTGAGACCATTTTTTTGTGATAGTGGTGCTAACTCTATTAAAGTCGAGTAAGGTTTCGAGATCTTTGAGGATGTTTTGTTGTATTGTCAGTGCTGTATTTTTGTGCAAGAAAAGGAAAGGGCGTGCCTACCCCAATAGTGTGAAATTTTGGATACTTGATCTTCAAAGAAATTTGAGATTTTGACAACGAAATGAGCCGAAGTAATCGAGAACTGTTGATAGTGTGATCGATCCCCACCTAAGTAAAGTGAACTTGGTAGGCGATGGAGTGTACGAAGTTAGTTCGGATTAGAGTACCATGTTGCCCATGTGAGGCAGTCAAGGATCGTAAGTGATGGTCATGTAAGGGAGTATCGATACTAGCTCCAAGTGGTACCGGTATTCGATTCATCTAGGTTCGATTCTGATCGGTCAATACTGATACCTATATGTTTTGTTGGTTAAGCTCCAAGATGAGGATCAAATAACTTTGGAAGCCGCAAGAAGTAGCATCTGATGGTAATTAAGAGGATACAATGTTATGATTATATGTAAGTTTGATGGCTTTTGATGACTTTGAGATCTTGTTGTGAGTGCGTTAGAGAAAAAGATATCAAGGCAAGAGATTCTTCCTACATAGTACAATGGTCAGCACATGGTAAATTCTGAGAATTACAGTTTGTACCAAGCTTTCATTGCTTGTTTCAGGAGACAATGTGGAGTTGTGTGTTTGAGATAATGATAAATGTTTGACTTGCCATTAGTTGGGAGTCAAACATTGAGTTCTTTAGAGTTATTGTGATGCTTCAATGTTCTTTTGTGGAAATTAAATAGATGATCGTGGATCTTGTAAAAGGATTGGTGAGTGCATAGTTTGTTGGTATTTCGTTGTGTAAAGATATATTCTTGGTGAGTATTGTTTGATATTTTCGGCAAATGTGGGATCCAGATAGAAAGTCTGCTTAGATTGTTGTGGGGTGGGTTGTACGACACTACGGTGTGTACATGCTATATTTTGACACGAAATTTGAGGTTTGTGATAAAACCTTATTCCTTGTTGGGATTCCATGTGATGACAGATCTGAGTGATGGTACAGACGATATGTTTTTTTCCAGAAGTCTTGCACTGGGCAAGCAATAATTTTGATAAAGGATGTCAACAGAGTTGGAGTCTCCTTTAGGGAGTCAACGTGAGAGGAATCATTTCATTTTGGTTGCAACGACTGTTTAACCTCATGTTTTTTTAAATCATATGTAATTATGGGATGGAATTTATGTGCAACAATTATTTTGGGCTCTACAGCATAAGTTAAGTTTCTTTAATGACATATTGTGTGATAGTTTGTCGGGGTACCGTTGGGTCTTACTTGTTGTCTGTAATGTACTGAGCGAGGATGGATTCCTTCTAAGAGAAAGAATAAGTTGAGATTATGTTTGTATCGTTAGAAGACAAGGGTTATATTCGATAAGTGTTGAGATTAGAGTAGTGCAGTGGGAAATATTTGAGGGCGTCGAAGAGTTATAAAGGTTTTAGCATCTTCTTGTTTTGTTGGATACCAATTTTGAGGACGTAATTTCTTTTAAGGATGAGAGAGTTGTAACGACCCAATTTCAGGTTAATGAACTGGGTCTCGAACTCGGGGTATGGACCTTGATTTTAGAAGCCTAAGTTGAGGTTGTTATGTTGGGCCCATTATATTGAGAAAAAAGGTTTGAATTTTTAAAAGGATGAGGATAAGAGGAAAATTGGGAGATATTATGTTGGAGAGAGAGAAAAAGTAAATAGGGAGAAAGGAAATGGAAAATGAGATAGAAAGTAAGGGGGAGAGTTTTAAACTCTGATCTACAGAGATCCGTCCGTCCATTATCAACACTTCCACCACCATTGTGTTCATCTCGTCGAGACGAGTTCGCCGGTACCAGCGGCGGCGTCACTGGAGTTGTCGTCAAAGGGGATGAGATAAAAGAAGTTCGACCAAGCTTGAAATTGAGCATTTCCCACGCGTCACCCTTAAGAGTGGGCGTCCGTCTGCCCAGATGGGTGTACCCTAATCTAGTACACTGCGCCTAAGAGTGTGCATAATTAACCATAACCGTTAACCGTAACTGTTAACTGGCATAACCATTACATAAATAAAATATGTGGTAAAGGATTAACAAGTTATAGGTCTAACTTGGTGATTAGGCATTATGCCTTCCACCCACTAGTCATGGGTTTAATTCCCATCAACCTCAATTCTTAAGTTTTATTTCTCTCTTAAACCTTTGAATCAATCAAATGATGACACATCATCAAAGACATCATCAAAAGGTCAAACGTTGGGGGATATTTTTTACTTTATGCCTTTAAATTATTATGAAGCTTGTGTGTGTTGTGTTGAAACTATATATATAATATGTAAGTACTTTTATTATTGAAGTATGGAGTTGGTGTCTAGAATCTCCTTATTTAAGTATTTTACTAGACATTTTAATTTAATATTTATCGGATAGATAATTTCATTATTCTATTGAATATGTGAAAAAATTGTAATAGGTTAACCTATAATTGAAATGTCGAATAACCATGTTCTAATGGTTAACCGTCAGCGGTTAACCGTTTCATGATGGTTAGGTTACGATTAACAAAATTCAGCAACCGTTATAACGGTTAACCAACTGTTTAGGCTAAAAGATACGGTTAACTGACCATGAACACCCTAACTGCGCCGCACTAGATCCCGCTCGGCTGGGTGCACCTGCTCCTTGCCGCACCGAATAATTGCTCGTGGGTGCACCCTGGTTACCCTGCACTACGCCGCACCAGATCGCCAGGCCATTGACCGGCGTTGACCAGAGTCGACCAATGTTGACCTTTTTTGTGGGACCTTACCAGGGGGTTTCTCGACGTTCTGAGTCCGTTGGCATAGTCCGTTTCACCAAATTTGAATCAGGTAAGCTATTTTTACACGTTTGACCTTGTGAATTGAATAAAGGTTGCATGAAAATAATGTGTTTTTATATTCGTTTTTATATGTGGATTATTTAGAATCGAATATCAGACCGAGTGGAGTAATCAAGAAGCTTATATGAGGATTTATCGCTAATTCTTGAGGTTAGTACATCTCGAACTCCAAAATGCTTCATGAGCATCATAAGTGTATTGTCTTGCTTATTAGTGGTTGCAAAATAGATTAATGATAGATAAGCATGTGTTGAGACCGATATTATGAGACTTGTATGTATGAGATACATGTGGAGTTTGGGAATATTTCAAGACTCGTACAAGCTTTAAAGACCGTGTAGGGTCGTTTGAATATTCGTATAATTATTTGATTGGTTGATTTACATGTTGTGTTGCTTGAGTGCTGGAGATATGAATTGGCAAGTTTGATGGAGATTATACTAAATGGACTAATAATTGGTAACATTCGAATAATTGATCATAAAGCCGGGAATTGATATTAATGATTATGAAGCCAATAATTAATATTAATCGAGTGAATACGTTAGTAAACAAACCCTAAGACTTTTATAAGCTTTAAGGATTGAATAAAGTGTTATAAACCGTAATTCAAGGAAATGATGTGAACCCGTGAATAGGGTATTAGTACGAGTTTGGTCGTACCTCGCCTGGGGTGTATGTTTCGATGTTATATGACTCGGCCTCACCCGGAGTGTATATTTCGATGCTACGTGACCCAGCCTCGCTCCAGATTTGTTGTTGTTTATATGTTTTTCGCCTAGATGATCTGATGAGATCTCAGGCATGGTTGGGCCATGGGTGCCATGTATGATGATTTCTTTGATGAGAGCATGTGTTTAGGCACCTAGTGGTAGCACCACATGTTTATTTATATCTACTTATTGCTCGTACTAGCTTGCATGCTTATGTTTATGATTAACATGAAGTATAATAGAATAGATGTGTACCACTGGGCTTTGTAAGCTCAGCACTCGGAATCGTTGTTTCCGTGCATAGGTTGATCGTCGAATCGTGGGATCGAGGAGCATTATTGGTATGAGATTCTAGCATGTGATGATCTCCAGGGTACAGTACTTGTGTTTAGTGGGCTATATATTCATAGGACCTTACGTGTTGAAGTCTGTAATCCTTATTTTGAAATTGTATTGATCAAATTGAATGTTCAAATGTTTTAAATTTAAATTGGAGCTCATTTCTACTGTTTTGATTATTTAACTATATTTTCAATTGCTTTAAATGTTTTCAAGAATACGTTGTTGGGCTAAACCCAATTTGAGAAATTTTATAGTTTTGGGTTGGGCTTGAAGCCTAAATGTAACATCTAGGTCGAGAGTGTTACATCCTACTTCCATTGTCTATCAATACTCTGATCGTATGCCTTTTCCTCTTAACAACAACCATAAAATCAGTGGTCGATGTATGGAGCCCTCGTTGGGAATAATTGCATGCCCGTTTTTGAAAAAACAAGTTTAATTTTAATTTGTTTTCTTAAAAAAGAAAATTAGTTTAGGGTGTGAACAGTGAAGGTAAAAAACATCTGCATACTTATTTAAAAACATATTTTAAGCTCCAATTTTTTTAATTTCTAGATCCGTCACGGATAGAATAAAATAATTTTGTGTTTAAATCTTCCTCTCATGTCCATCGTATCTGTGTTCTATTTATAAAACTTCTCCTTAGATTTTTTAAATCATTCAACTAACCTTTTAGCTTCTCCCCCTCCCCTTTTTCTAAATCTTCAAATCTCATATTGCTAGCAAGAATAGCCAACTTTATATCTTCAAGTTCTTTTATCTCAGTAGCATTCCCTTAAGGATCATTGTCATTAGGCATAGAGTTCCTACTCCTAGCTTCTTCACAATTGTTTAAGACAACTAACTCAACATATGATTGCTTCCTTTGGCTTTAAGACTCCAAACAATCATCAACATTTGTACAAGATGTAATTGAAAAACACCGATACGATATATGAAATAGAAATTACACCGGCATGGCCTCAATTACTCTACGAACAGCTCTGTAGCATCATTTTTCTTGAGAATGTGGCCTTCCTATCACTTTCTCTAAATCCTACAACGTTAAAGATTCCTTTAGACTTCCAAACACAAAATTTGCTAAAAGCAATTACGATAAATGGAGTCGCCCAGACTTACCCAACCAAAAAAGAAAAAAGGAAATCAATAAATGGCGTCGCCCGAATTTGTACCAGAGACATTCAATATGTTAGACTGACGTGATAACCAACTACACCACGACACCATATTGGTGTTAGTTTCACCTACTTGTCAAAGAATAAAAATATAAATACATGTTAATAACCGACATATATGGATGTAAAAAGCTGACTCGACTTGTAAAATTGATTGAGACCGACTTGAGTTAGAACTGTTTGTGACCCGAGGTAGTGATGATCCAAAATTGATTCGAGTCTGAACTGGTGTTGACCCGAACTCGAGTTGGACCTGGAACTTTTGGATCTGAACCCGAACTGCACCCGACCTGAGAATGACTTGAACCCGAATTCAACCTGATAATGTGATAACCGAACCTGACATGCATCCGACCTGATATGAACTTGAACCGAGATTAACCTGGTAAATAACTGATATTACCCGACTTGTTATCAACTTGACCTATTATGAACCTTATCTGTAATTGACTCAACCTGTAAATGACATGGCTTGTTATTGAACTGATATGATATTTACATGACTTGATATTTATCTGACTTGTAATAACTAATAAGTTACAATTGATGAATTTGTGAGATTATGAATTTATTATATTATAGTGCGACAAAATGCATCTTCACAATTTAAGGTACATGATTAACTATGATCATTAAATTAATATGTTTACTTTTTTATATTTATAAATTATAGTATATAAAAATATTTAAAAGTTTTATTAAATATCTAAATGTTGTCAATATAATTCCTTAAGCTTTTATGATTTATGGTTTAATATTAACAGTTTATGGTTTAGTTTAGGGTTATTAGTTTATGTGATTAATTTGGATTCATTAAAGTTTAAGGTTTAGTATCAATTGTTTATGATTTAGCTTATGGTTATTGGTTTATGAGATTAATTTTGATTCCTTAAGGTTTATGGTTTTGAGTTTAGTATTAATGGCTCATGGTTTAACATAGGGTTATTGATTTACGAGATTAATTCCGATTCAACTTGCTAATTTATGCATTTAAATTTGACTAAATATTTAAATCAAAGCTTCATGTGTACAATTGAACTAAATTAAAGTTTCAACTTTCATGTGTACAATTACATATTTACATCCAAATCAAAAATTTGTGTATAATTATATTAAATCAAAATTTACATGGTATAATAATAATGTTCGAATTGAATTAACGTATTAAACTTAGGATCTAATTAAGCTAAATTAAAACTTAAAAGCATAAATCACGAACATAATTGAAAGAATTCTAAAACTAAATGTGTAATTTTAATTAAATTAATTTAAATTAGGACTCAATTGAATTAAACTAAAATTTAAAAGTGAATATTTTGTGACTTAGATAAAAAAACATCTAAAGTTAGAAGGGCTAAAAAATAATTTATCCTAACCTAAAAATCCACGCGCGGGTGGGAAACTTTTCCTCCCATGTTTCACTTTAACTAAAATTATGAAAAAAAAATAATTGATATGGCGGAAGGACAAAAATTTAGAGGGAATTAAATCCTTAAATAGGTCTTCACTTGTTTAAAATTTTCATTTTAGTCCTAACATTCATTTTTAAATTTTAGTTTAATTCAATTTAGTCATAATTATATATATGTTTTTAAATTATAAAATATTTTGGCATCTTAAAGGATATTTTGATTCATATTAATCCTTAAAATTTTATTTTATCTAAAATTTACCTACAATTACCATATCGAAGTCGAACTTCAACCGAAATCGATATTCTCTTACCTAAATTTTATCCGTCAACGACGTGAGTTTATCTGAAGCTGAATTAACTCGTTAATTAACTGATTCAGACCCGGACCATTTTGGCCTGAACTGAAATTTACCCGATCTAAAATTAACCTGACCCGAACTCGAACTCAATCTGATTTGAAACCAACCTGAATCTGAGTCGACCCAAACCTGACCTGATCCGAATTAAATCATTAAATTAATTTGACATAACTCAAATCTAATTTCATCTAACTTACATGAACTGAATCCTGAATACCTGATTTCACATCCCTATCGACATAAGCCTCCGCTGTTTTTCTTTTATTTTTTGGGTACAAACCGCTTTTTTGTTTTCTCTTTGGCGGAAACCCTATCTCTGCTCTTTCCGTCTCTCTTTCTCTGTACTTTTGTTTTCACTCTGTTCTAACCAAAAAGGATTTTTAAAAAATGTCAAGTGCTTTAGAGATGTCACTAGACGACCTCATCAAGCGTAACCGTAAGTCCGGTTCCGCTAATCCCCGCGGTCGAGGCCGTGGATCCGGAGCTGGACCTGTCCGTCGCTTTTCTAACCGAGGCGCAAACCGCTCGGCACCGTATACCACCGCTATGGTACATAGCTAGGGATTTAGATCTGATTATGCTTCTCTTCGTTTCGTATTTTCGTTTTGATTCACTTTTTTTTATCAACTAAGTTCGTTTAATTTTGTTCAGGCGCCGGAGACAACGTGGCAGCACGATATGTATTCGGTTAAGGGAGAGGCGTTCCAAGGACAAGCCGGTCAGGCCTCCGCAATTGAAACTGGAACGAAGCTCTACATCTCTAATTTAGATTATGGGGTTTCTAACGACGACATCAAAGTATGTTTCTTTACCTGTTTTCTGCTATGTTCTCATATAATATTTAATGCTGTATTTCTCCTGTTTCAATTTGTTATTATGTTAGCGGTTTGAATTTTATTTCTCCATAAACTTATCGTGATTAGGGCTTGACTTTTTTTGGGGGTGGCGAGTAGTTAAACAATCATTCAAAGTTAAATTTTTCGTATATTTGAGTAAAGTCTAGCTATACTATGCATTACTTTAAAAAAATCGTTAAGATCAATATTGTGTTGTTGTTAGGGATTTTTGGGTGTATTTCTAATGTTTGTGTGTTCATATACAGGAGTTATTTGCTGAGGTCGGTGACTTGAAACGGTATGCAATTCATTATGATTGGACCGGTAGATCGAAGGTATCTAATCGAGTTTGGTATTAACTGTTCCCTCAGATGAAATTCTTTGCATCACAATGTAAATTAGAACAAAAAAACTCTCTTCCCAGGGAACAGCAGAAGTTGTCTTCTCTCGGAAAGCTGATGCTATGGCTGCGGTCAAGAGATACAACAATGTTCAGCTCGACGGGAAGCCAATGAAAATTGAGATCGTGGGAACAAACATTGCTACCCCTGCTGCACCTATATCTGCTAATGTTGCATTTGGAAGTTCAAATGGAGCCCCTAGGGGGTATGAGTTATTTATTATTTGCATAACCCTCGTTTTATTTTATAGTTTAGATTCTGTCAATTCTTATGCTGATTTTTTGAGATGGTTCGTTTTGCTAAAAATATTTGCCTATATTTTCAGTTATCTTGTCCTTGTGTTTCTAAAAATTTATAATGCTGCATTTTATCTTTGGGTTAATTTGGGAAGAAATTTCATCTTAAGTATCCATTTATTTGAAAATTATAGTTTTTGATAACAATGGTGTGATAGCTTGGAGAAATCGGGGTTTTACTTCATGTTTCATACAACAATTCTTATTTGTAAGCGTCTGTAGTGCATGAGAAATTGGTACCAAACAACATTTTTGTTGTTGAATTTGTGTGGAAATTTTGTTCCATTTCATACTTTTATGCTATTAATAAACCATTTTCGGTTACTAATGGACTTAAGGAACTTATCTTTATGTGGCTATTTTACAGTGACCGTGGAAGGGGTGAAGGATTTCGTAGGCAACGTGGTGGTGGTGGAGGACGTGGCTTTGGAAGAGGCCGTGGACGGGGAAGGGGCCGTGGAGAAAAGGTTTCTGCAGAAGATCTTGATGCTGATCTAGAGAAGTATCATACTGAAGCAATGCTGACAAGTTGAAGCAATGATCATGGTCTTTTGGTTAGCTTCAAGTCTTCTCTGCTATGGACATAATATGTTTGATGCTCAACTATTTTGTGTATCTGTACCAAAATCACTCTTTAGAGGAACTAGTCAGGGAGAGAAGTATTAGTGTCTTGAGTTTTATGGAGTTTGAGCTTTTACTGTTGATTGTTCCATTGACTTGGGTATAAAGAATGCGGATTAGTGGAAAGCTATCATTTTGTAATCTGCAATTATGCGTTTGGTTCCATTGAAATTGACTCATCCCACAAGTCAGGGATGAAATCTCGGTTTTCCAAAGGAAACTTTGGTTGCATGCTGTGGGAGGAGTCCAAAGCTTGCATTGCCTTATGGTTGCTCCTGCATTTTGGAACCAGGGAGACTGCAATCAAGGTAGATTTCTTTTATGTTATCTTTTCTTAGCTTTTCAGAATGTGTCCTTTGTATTACTGGTGATAGATTTTAGACTTAATTCTATATATTATTGCCAAGAGATTATGCTTTCCCCTTGTCTGCTGATGTGGCTTATTTAGTCAATCATTGTTGAATCTCCTTGCTTCAGTTGATTTCCTGGTGGAGAGAGGCAGTTGGGGGCTTGTTTTCAAGTTTGAAGCACGCTAAGATTCTCCAGTTTTTCTTTCTGTTCCTATAACAAGTCACTCCCTGGGGGGACGTGTATATGCCTGCATTTCTTTTCTTTTCTTTTTTGGGATGTTGAAAACTTAAAACCCATCAGTGAGTAGTTAGGTTAGGGCGTGAATAGAGACATAAATGGCGGGAAATTGCATGACCTTTTTTTGTCATTCTGTGAACTGCTATTGCTATTGATTCAACATGAAGAATCACTGCTTCCTCTGATTCAAGTTTAGGAAATTGGAAGTGAACAGTGCTTATTCGGTTCTTCTCATACTTGGCATCCCATGAAGTTGGCGACTGCTGCTTTCCTGCTTACTTCTTGGACCTAATAGTCTCGTCTTCATCTTAATTGATATTCTTTATGATTATTGAATTCTAGCAATTTAGGGGTTTTTTTTATGGACAAGGAACCAAAACTTGTACTGGACTGAGAATGGTCTGGTATTTCTGAAAGAGATTATATACAATGTTGACGTATTAAAATCTCGATTACTTGTCAAATAGTCATGAAAATCCTGCCTTAAAATTTCTATTAAGGTTACCGCTTCCACTCTACTGTTGGCTTTTATGTTGTTGATGGAGTAAACTAACGATTCTCATATTAGCTAGTAATGATTCGATCCAAATTCGAGTAATTTTGTACGCAAAATGTGTCTGCATGATGATGACTATTTAAAAAAACTTAAATGACAATTTATTTTTTTAGTCTAAATAATTTCTGAGCATTAGTTTAGAGGGCTGAGGTTCCAACAAGAGCTGATCCTTTGCTCAAGCCAACCCTATGCTAAAGTGCAGCACATTTATAAATAATATAGTAAGAATCGTTTTTTTTTTTTTTGAGAAAACAATTCTTCAAATCAACATTCAAAACATTCTTATATTTTTTCGTATAAATAATATAGTAAGAATCGTATGACACTTTGGCTTTGGTTGAAAAATTCAGAAACTCAGATTAAAAGTCAGTATTTAACACAAAAAATTAACCTGACATTTTTTTTGTTCATGGAAATTAAGTCAGTATTTAACACAAAAATTAACCAATCTTAAAAACATATATATACTCAAGCAAAAAAACACCTAACACGAGGACCAGAACCAGAACCAGAGGACTCTCTAGTCTCTATCTCTTATCTAAAAAGGCAAAGAAACGAAAAGAAAAAAAAAAGAATTAAGAGGACTTAACACATGTAATCATACAACCTAAAGTTGAAGGCATAACTTATTGAACCGATATTTAAAAACGGAAAAGATGAGGGTGGATTACGCCGTCCTGCGTTCTCTAAGTTTTCCCCACCTAGAATAGATCAACTCCAACAAAGAATAGAAAACGGCCTTTATGCAAGACACTATAAAGTTCCAACATGAAGATGGCCAATACCAGGGATATAACAGTCTAAAAAACAGACTTATTAGATGTCGTGGGTAACGTCCTACCTGCAAAATAACAACAACAATCATAATATTCCCCAAAAGACAAGTTTTCTTGTTTCAGTGACGCATATACTTGACTAATCCAGGATGGCCAAATGGCAGATTTTTCTTTTGAGAATCAGGAGTGGGCGAATGTGGGGCGGAGTGAGTTTTCAATTAAAAATTTTAAATCCAAGTCAAGTCCGTTAAATCTTGTAAAACAGAATATAATATAATATTTTGGGACGGGTCGAATTGGAGTTGGGAACTTCTCTTTCAAGGCTTGGTTCGAAAGCTTAAATTTTAAACAAAATTGAATTTCGGGATAGGAGGCATAAAAATTAAGTAGGGGCTGAGGCAACAAAGAAACCACCCCGCCCCATTGCCCTTGCCATCCTTAAACTTATTATGTAGGAAGATGACTAACTAAAATCAGAAGACCATATTCCCAATAGAAGTATCTTACTTGTGAGAGTCCATTCTAAGATTCTACATGCATGTAAACACGATTACCTTATGAATAATGCATCAGAGCAACTTAGATGCAAGTGATTGGGTATTTGTGGGGAAGAATTTTCAACCTGGAAATTTGCTAAGAGCATTTATCGGTTAACTCAATTAATAATATCTAATTAACACAGTTCATTTGTCTCGTTAAGGTCATTCATTCAAGTCCTGACAAACCCTATTTCAAAAGACGAAAAGCAATGCTTAGTTTGTTTTCTTTCGGGAAGACTAGTCACTGTAAAGAGCAGTTCAAGAGGGTACTTACAGGAAAAAGGAAATCTAAGGCATCCCGAGCTGCATGACGGACAGCCCTCGTAGGATACATCGGACCACCAGGTGAAGTAAAGCTATACAGACAGGTTTTCAGCCTTGTACTTGTGGCCATTCTCAGTTCCATGCCTGCAGGAATTAAAAATTAAGGTCATATTTGAGTAGTCAAATGCCCCATAATCTTAGAAGAAGTTGATGGTAATAACCAATACCTCGGAGAACCTTAATCTGCGAAAGATAATGCAGTAGGACTGGCTCCACCTTTAATTTTTGAAGCTGGCAAAAGAAAATTTTCTGAAATGTGAATATGTTGGACATTGCAACGGCCTTCAGTTAAGGTGGTAATGTTAAACAAGTTCATTAAACGTATATCATCTAACCATGGAAACATGAAGTTACCTGGTCAGTTAGTTCAATAACAAGTATATCTCCTGGTCCACCAACCAGGAAAGCACTTGGAAAAGCAGGGCATTGCTTAACGAAGCTTTCAATTTTGTCGACTGCATAGAGTAACATGTCATAAAAGGAACATCCCTACATGAAAATTATATTTCAAAATCCAGGTTCCAAAGGGGGAAAATCCAACCTGAGTTGTAAAAGAATATGAACCTTGAAAGTAAAAGGTATAGATCTCGCTGGGCCTGAAAATGACAAATTGTAGAATCAGTTTTAGAAGATAAATGCCACTAAGGAATCTTGATGAGAAAACGGAATCCATACAAAGATCCAGAACTTGGCGTTAACTTCTTTCAGATATACAAAAAGAAGAGATAAAGCAAAAATGTTTGACCTGTACTGGAATTTTATTTAACCGTGTTGACTCCAATGCAACTTCGTCAAGGAGGTACTAAGTCCATAGAAGAAGAAAAGTGTTGATAAATGGGTTCTCCAAAATAAAAAGAAACATGCACTTCAAAGAGCTATATGTTCCTTTTAGGTTTTACCTGAAAGAGAGATTGGAAACACCTTGTATTGGATTGTATATCCACCCTGCATACAAGCACAAAATCAACTGAAGTTGTAACATTACCAGGGTGTAAGTGATTCCACTTTTTCAACAAGCATGACCATCATAATGGTCATCCAACTTTTAAAGGTATTGGCATTTGGCAACATAACAAAAATCGCACTCAAGCATTACCAATTTGCATTCATACCAGAAAACATTTGTTGCACCCTCAACAAGTGCAGAGGAATAACGTAATTGTACGTCTGCATTATCTAGTTGAGCTTCGAATAGCTGCAGAAAAAAATACTGTTCAATGTAAAGGACTTCATCAAAAGAGAATCAAAAGATCATTCACTGATTAAAACAACATTTGTTTGGTCAATAATGTTAAGAAATCTTAATTACTGGCAGAAGAAAATATTATTACTACCAAGAACTATTAGACATGATATACACAAAAATGCCATAACTAGATCTTTTGTGGTAATTTTGAGTTACAGAACTCATGGTACAAGGACTTCCATATTTGGAATACATCAAAATCCCAATGGCAAACAGAGACTGGAATCAGGAACCATGTATTAGTAGGGGGAAAAAGGAAGACCTACACTATACTGTAGAGTTTTCAGGCAAAAATAATTGCGTTTGGTGACTGGTCACATCTCTATTTTGTTTTGTTACTTTATCCAGTTAGGAAAACTCCAAATTATAACCTGGCCTAGCCACCAGCCATCCACAAAGTTGATAGCACCAAAAATAAGCAGCAGCAACTGCTAAACAATTTATATTCACATTAAACTACCATTATACAAGCAGAATAGTCTCCAAGAAAGCAAGAAAATGAGTTCGGTTGACTGAGCAATCAGATTGAAATTCAATAAAAAAGCTAAGCTGAATTCCGTATCTTTTTTACAAATTTGGGGGAAGGGGTGACACAAGACTCGAATCCTAGTCTATGATGGCAGTGAACAACTTTTATCAAGAGAAAAACTCATAAAAAATGAATACTACTGCAGCAAGCAAAGAAGTTCAAAAGAGAGATACCATGATAAAACGAAAAAAAGAACTATGAACTAATCAAGAGCTTGCTTACCCATTTATGGAATAAAAGGGCGAAAATGTGCGATGCAAATGACTGGCTCCATAGTTGCACAATCAAATCAAGGATCGGCTTTTCACTCTTGGGCATTCGAATATAATAATCCGCAAGGACATTGTAAAAGCATAATCGACCATTAACACCGTACTCTGCAAGAGATATTGCATCTTCTTCTCTACTTAGAATTATATCTGTTTTAGAAATCCATAAAAAACAAACATAATGAGAGATTCTCAAAATCATACAAAACTAAAATTAAATTTCCATCTGATAATTACGAAAGTTCGATCCTGAAATCTATTAAAAAGGCCAGAAAAAAGAGAGAGAATGAATTAACGAATCTTAGCTGACCTTTGGCTCGATCATCGACTTCCAAAGCTATATCAGCGAATAATTCTTGTAATAAGTTTCGTCTCTGAGACGGAGACGCTAATGCCTGCAAAAATTCGAATATACATAGATCAAGAAACTATTAAACGCATTACTTTTGAAAACTTATTAACCGAAAAAAAAAAGAATACAAGGCTTTCCAGAGTCCAGAGGCTAGTTCATTACAAAAGAAAATGTTAACCTTAAACCTAATATAATATATGCTCTATTTTTTTAAGAAAATAAATTAGAAGATAGATTTGAAAAGGAAAATGAAAAATCTAAACTAAATTCTGCTTTTCCTTCCATTTTATGGAGAAACAAACCGAGGGAGAAAACAGAAAACAAACCCGCTGAAGCTTTTTCTGGATTTCCAGGGAGAGCGCGTTGAGATAAGCGGAGCTTTGAGACCTTGAAGAAGCTTCTTGTTGCTGCATTTTTCGTTATGTTAAGATCTCAACAGATGAAGGAGAAAAGTAAAATATATCATCCGAGAGAGAGGGATTTGAATTTGATCGAATCAAAGAACAATGAAGAAATTGGGAAGAGCTTTTGGTTTCTGGTTTTTTTCAGAGGCAGTAGCCGTTTTGACCTCTTACCGGGATTTAAGTTGAGAAAGAAAGGCAGAGAAATTAATGGCGGAATGTGGAAGTCAAAAGTACGAACTCTGTTGGGAGGAAAGCAAAAGGGGCCAGGGGGAATGGGCTGCTGCCGGTGCGGTAACGTTTTTAACATTTACCACGTGTCTGCTCTTATTTTGTGACATCTGTCCATCTCTCTGTTTTCATGGATATACATAAATTATATGGTCCCCCGGCAATCCAGATGCAAAGCAATCGATTGTTAACCCAATGGGCCACGTGTGCTTAATTTAAGCCATTGCATTTTAGGGTTTTAGAATTATAAGTGATTTTAATGATTGTATAATTTTTGCAATTCTTATAAGTTGTACGATTATAGTTGGAAGTAAGTTCCGAATTTTTGTACACAAAAAAGAGGATGTTTTTTTTATTAAATAGTGAGTATTGCATTTTCATGCCGGAATTTGAATATATACAAGATGAACATCTTTAGTCACTAGGTCAATTAGTGGATCTCACAAAAAAAGGATGTTAATTAGAAAATAGGAATAATTTTATTTAGTGACACCAGTTTATATTATAAATAAAGGCTTTATAATAAAATAAACATTTAACGAGGGAATGAAAGTTCATGTTTTTTTAAAGCATACCCAACATTCTTTATAAAAATCTTGTCCTTGCTTTCTACACTAATGGCCGTTGTATTTATAACCGAGAGAAAACTGAGGTCGTAGCTTTAGAGTCTTATCTCATGGGTCAAAAATTTTAACTTGATTCTAAAGTAATAGCCGGTCTTTTGGGTATGGATGATGTGAGTATAGATAATGAAGATTCATTTGGTCAAACCTATAGTGGCTTCGTAACCGTTCTAGATGCCCATAAGCGTTTCCTTTACTTTCTCATCACTTGGTGGTTTCGACCATCCGGTTGTAAGTGGTTTATCATTCACCAAGTTGATGACTTTTGGCTATATTGTTTTCGTGAGGGTAAGCGTCCAAATCTAGCCCAAATTATGTTTTTCGAGCTTGTCTTTCTTGTTAAAAACCGTCATAACTCTCTTGTCACATCTTTCACCTATGGCACCGCCTTGAGTTACATGTTCCAAAAGCTTGGGATCGATTGTTCTTATGATCTTGGATTGCCTCTCACCGACCCCATCGATGATCATTCTCTTCGTCGAGCTAAGTTTACCATCTACAATAGAGAATGGGTTAGGATTGAGGATCTTCCTGGTGATGCTCAACCCGATCCCATGGAGAATGTGTATGTTGCTCCGGTTGCACCAGTTGCTCAACCTTCCCTAGATGCTCTAATGGCCTATCTTGATGGGATGTTTGCTTCCATGGACACTTGTTTTGCCGAGATGAACACAAGATTTGATACTCTTGATACTCGTTTCAATTCCTTAGATGCTCGAGTGACTTCTATTGAGAACCGTCAAGCTTCGATAGACGTGACTCTTACCGCATTTCATGGTGAATGGCGTGGTAACTCTCTTAGTGATAATGGCATGGAAGATGAAGACGAGGATGATGAAGATGAGGATGCTCCTTAGGCTTTGCATCTCTTCCATATCATATCATATCATATTAGGATTTGAGTTTATGCACCTTTGTCTTTTATTTGAATTCCTATGACTTTATATGCTTTAAGTATGTTATGCTTTATGATTATGTTTTTAGGTTTAAAGTTGGATTTCCTATGTTTCTTTGAATTTTGCTTTGAATTTAATAATATCTATGTTGTTTAATTATGCTTGGAGTTCTATTATTGCTTTATATCTTGCCTTTATTTGTCTTATTGATTTTGATCTAACAAAAAAGAGGAGAAGAATGAGATTAAATTTTTCAAAACTTTTTTCAAAAATAATATCTTTTAGCCTTAAAGAAAGGGGGTAATTTCAAAAGACTTAAAAATTTATTTTGGGTTTTGTTATATCAAAAAGGGGGAGATTGTAAAACCTATATTTGATTTTGATATAACAAGAAATTTCAAGGACTATTTTGTAAAAAGAGATAATTTTTTAAGTACTCAAAAGATTCACAAATTGACAAGTATTCGAACTTAAAATATTTTCTAAGTCAAAAACTTGAACCCCAAATATTTTCTAAGTGTTTTTGTACTCAAATAGCCAAAATTGGTCCAAGAGTATCGATACGCCCTTGGCCGCATCGATACGGTTTTTAGCTACTGAAAATTGTGTTTATACTTAATGGCTATAGGGTACCGATACTCGTGTACCCATATCGGTACGCCATTCATCCTGGGAACCAATTTTTCCTTTGAGTATAGGTACGACCTTTGTGCATACTGGTACGGGGTATTTAGATTTTCCAAATCTTTTGTAATAAATATTCGATCGTTGCCTTGTCAGTTTATTAGAATCACCACTTTGAAAATTAGTTAAAGCGTACTGATACCCTCTTAGGCGTATCGATACAATTATTCATACTCAACTTTCTCAGATTCTAGTGAGAAAAATCAGCACCGATATGGTACGAACCGTACCAGTACATATCCAACAATCTTTGAGCCATTTAGAGTCAAATCTCGTAATCCACTTGAGAGAGTTTTGGGGTTTGAGTGAACTTTGTATTGGGCAAACATTCTACCTTTGAGAGGATTTTTTAGTTTGCTATTTGTTCTTCTTGTAAAAGAGTGTTTTATCAAAGCTTTGAGGTATAAGCTTTGAGTTTGTAAAGGTTTCCTCTTAAACATAGAAAAATGGGAGAAATTCATAGTGAATTTAAGAAAATCCTTAGTGGGAAGCTAAGGTAGTGGATGTAAACTTTGTTAGAAGGTTGAACCATTATAAATCTCTTGTGTCTCAATTTTTATCTTTCCAATTTGCTTTCATCATTTTTTAAATTGCCAATTCACCCCCTCTTGGCCTTCCAACATTGATTGATCATCCCAACAAGTTTGTTGTGGCATCCAATGAAGATATTCTAATGTACTCAAAGACCAGAAAAGATGATGGTTTACACCCTCTGGTAGTACTTCATATTCTCTAGGAAAAGAGATTATATGAAAGGTTGTCCAAATGTGAATTTTGGATATCTGAAGTTGTTTTATTAGGCTATATTTCCTAGGTCGGTGGAATTTAGTTGGATTTTAAAAAAGAATATGACAGAAGCTCCAATGTTAGTACAAAAAGATTTCACACTCTTCAGTAACGCTTTCCGTAATAAATTAGGATACATATAAATGCAAAAGGGTAAATTAGTGGCATATGCAACACAGAAAATTAAGACTAATAAGAGAAATTATTCGATTCATGATCTGGAGTTAGACGTAGTAATATTTGCTTTGAAAATTTGGTGGCATCATTTGTATGGTGAGCAAGGTTATGTCTTCACGATTATAAAAGTTAAAAAAAAATACTTGATGACCCAAAAAGATCAGAACATGTGGTAGAGGAGGTAGATAGAACTCCTCAAAGATTATGATGTTGTGATTGACTACTATCTTGGAAAAGCCAATATAGTAGTCAATGCACTTAGTTGGAAGATATTCTCTATTTTAAGAGCAATGAATGTGCAAATGTATTTGAAAAATGTTGAGTTTTATGTGCTCGATTTCCTTCAACCGTTCTAGCTCGCCAAGTGGTGGAGAAGTTGGATATTTGGGTGAATTAGTGGGAGGAGAAAAATAGACAATAGACACAAGGATTTATAGTGGTTCGGCCTTCTAACAAGCACCTAAATCCACTACCTTAGCTCCCCACTAAGGATTTCAAACAAATTCACCAAGAATTTCGTCCCCTTTTGTCGGCTTAGGAGGAAACCGTTACAACGATCAAGCTTTCTACCAAAAGCTTGATCAAACACTCTCTTACAAGAGAAATTCTAAGCAAACTTGAAATCCCTCTAATTGGTATTTGTTTGCACTATAAAGCTCTCACCCAAACCTAAATACTTGAGCAAATTTGACAATGTTTAGCTCACTAGTGTTGTCTATACAAGAAAATGTACAATTAAGCTTTAAGACAATTTCTTTATCATGTTGTTGTTGACAATTGAAGAATTAACTTGTTCTTGATGCTTGGAGGTCTCTTTTATACTCTCAAATAAGTTTGTAGCCGTTGAGGACCGTTAGGATTGAATTGGAGCCGTTGGAGACTTTATTTCCCTCATTAATTGCCGTTCTGCTGATGTCCGTTTCGGAACAGGTGAACCTGTATCGGAACGACATTATTCAGAACTAGCCGTTGAAGCATGATGCAGCAAGCTGTATCGAAACACCTCTGGCCATATCGAAACGCCTATTGGCCGTATCAAAACGGTTACAACCCGTTTCGGTACGAGTGACAGTTGATCTACAATTTAAAAAGCCGTTGGGAAATAGTCGTTGGGGAGGTTTTGACCGTTGGGCGTATCGAAACACCAAAGGGGTGTTTCGAAACGAAAACCCTCTGTATCGAAATGGGCAAGCCCTATTTCGGTACGAGTTTTGGTCGTTTCAAACTGTTTCAAAACATGCCCCCTATATCGAAACGGGTACCTTGAAAACCCTGGTTTGGTTACTTAAAAACGTTTCAAACCTGGCCAAAACCATTTAAAAATATCCACAAACTTATTTTCAAGTTGTTTGGACTTAAAAGCACTTTTGAAATCTTTTCAATTTAGTCCAAAACTATTTTTCAATTATTATATCAAAATATTAGTTCTTCAATCTCCCCCTTTTTGATATAATAAAACCATCTTGAAAAATTGTTTGGGATTCTTCCCCTTTGTATTTTAAAAATTTAAATAAGAGATTTCAAAAAATTAAAAGAAGTTAAAGCCCCCCCTTATTCTTTTGAAAAATTAATTTTTCAAACCATTTCTCCCCCTTTTTGTTATACCAAAAAGAATTTAAATAACTTTAAGTTCAAAATAACTTAGGAGGAAAAAAATTGACACAAATAAGAATTTTGGTTTTAAAATGGCTCCCCTTTACTCAAAGCATCATTAAGAGTTAGTTCAACATATATGATAATCTAGTTGAATTAAGGAAAAATTAAATCAAATCAAACAAATAAAAACAACTAGATTTTACCAACACTTGAACTTCAGGGAGGATATGAAGCCTTCATTCTTCAAGTGTTCTTTCTTGTGTGGATGGAGCTCCCCCTCAAATTTGGACTTGTTGATCAATCTTGTAAAGTGTCCATAAGTTCTATATTTCATGCACATTCCATCTTATATTATTGTTGTTTTAGAGTATCTAGTTGAATTAAGGAAAATGTATTGTTTTAGTTTAGTTTTAGTTTCAGGTACTAGAGGCTGATAGAAGGAGAGAAAAGATGAGGACATGATGCTGAGGCAGCAGACCAAGGAGCTGCACTGATGCAATTCCAGACAGAGACAGCAGTTGCCGAGTAGCTGTCGCCGCCCTACCTGCCACCCAAGACAGCAAACTGAGGAATTGGAGAATTGTAGTGCGATCTGTAGAGCAGAAAATCCTGATTTTGACGATGCTGTCCACTCAATTTTTCGATGACTGTAGCAGCGGGCAGAGCCGCCGAATGAGGAATGTGAGATAACTTGCGGAGCAAGGCAACGTGAAAAAGTCCACATTCAACTCAAAGAATTTAGAATTTAAGGTTGCATTTAATGCAAAAGCTACTTTGAAGACTTCTACTCCAAGAAGGACTAGACCCAGCTAATGCCTATATATACCTATTGTACTTTACCTTCAAAACAACTTAGGTTTTCCCTTAGGCATAGTTTAGGTTTTCTTGCCGCCATTATGTTCTAAAATTCTCCTTGGGTTTGGGTTATGTTGTAATTAGTGTGAGAACGGTTGTTTAGATTTTTAAGTTTGTTTTTGCAATAAAGCTTCAAGGTTTGCTTATTCCATGTTCTTAATAGTTTTCAATTAAGACGAAAGATTAGTTGATTGCTATCCATTTGTTCGGTATCGAGAGAGTCGAACTCACGAAATGAGAAAGTACGGTCTTCACCTTAATCAAGTGTTGATCAATCCAGCCTAGACATAGGTTAGGGTTTAAGGCGGTTAAAAGAGAACGAACCAAACATTGTTGTCTTTGCACGATTCACACTGCGACTGATATTATCTGCAGTGGGCATCAATAACATTCTGACTTAGACATAGGCGGTATCACTTTCGAAGCGTTCTACCGAGCCTTGTAGTTCTGCCGAGTTTACCGCCGAGACACAAGTTCATTCCCCTGCCGAGGCAGCGAGAGCGTTTTAGCAGCCTAACTGCCATCCCCCGTTGAGGCAGCGAAGTCTGGCAGCGCAAAGCAACTTATCCTATTCAACGCAGTTTCACACTAAACAACAGCATAACCCGGCCCATTCCATCAATCTGATTTCTTCCCTTTTATTTACTTATGTTTTATTTTATTTTCCTCTTAAACAATTCAACTTATTTGTACATTTAATTTTCCATTGTGCATGAGTTACGATTCGAGTCAAGTTGTCTAATCCCTGTGAGAGACGATATCTTTTATACTATTACTTGACAGGAGTGTGCACTTGCGCTCATACTTAGAGAACACTAAAACCCTCTACAAGTTTTTAGCGTCGTTGCCGGGGATTGGTAACAACGAATTTTGTTTTTAATTTATGTGCATTTATTTACTTGCTTTTAATTTTTAGTTTTATTTTTATTCGAAAAAAAGTATTTTACAGTTTCCTTTGCTAGTGCATGACCAGGGCAAACCCAAAAGGCAAAATCGTTTATTGTGACGATATCATACGAATAACAAGAGAACTCAAAAAGGAAATCAGAACAGCCCTAGGGAAAGCTAAAGAAGAGAGAAAAGCAGAGGAAATCATGGAAGGAATAAACAACAACTCTTCCAACAAAGCTCAAAACGACAGGGATGGGCAGCAAGACCCGCTGCCCAGAGAACAGCAGCAAGTTCCACCTAGACAGCCACCCCATATTCCGCCCAGGCAGCCACATTACGTTCGAACCACCAGGGATTATTTGGAACATGACTTCAGAGAGTTCGATCCTACAGTGACAGAACCTGAAATTGAGGCGGATCACTTTGAGCTGAAGCTCGTGATGTTTAACATGATCAACACGTTGGGGCAATTTGGAGGGACTGCCACAGATGATGCTCAGCAGCACTTAAGAGGATTCCTGGACATATGTAGAGCTTTCAAAATACATGGAGTCCACCAAGATGTGCTAAGGCTGAGGTTATTCCCCTATTCACTGAGGGATAGAGCAAAACAGTGGTTGAACAACCAGCCAGCGGGATCATTCAACACATGGACAGAGCTATGTAAGGATTTCTTGGATCGTATCAGCCCATCTAATCTCACAGACAAATTTAGAAACAAGATCACAGCTTTCCGACAAGTGGATGATGAGCCAATGTATGAAGCATGGAAGCAGTACCAACAGATGCTAAATAACTGCCCGCTTCATGGTTTTCCGGCTTGGACACAGGTGTCAATGTTTTACAATGGGGAAAACTACCCAACTCGAATGATGATTGATGCCTCAGCCAACAGAATCATCCTCGACAGACCACCAGAGGAGGCACTGCGGATCCTGAACCAAGTCGCCAAAAATGACTATAAGTACCCAATAGCCCGCCGAGGCGACATTAGGCGGCCAACAGTTGTGAACGAAGTGGAAGCCTCAGAATCTGTCAATGCCCGCCTCGACAAGCTGACAGAGCTAGTTATAAACATGGTGAAACCCACTGGAAAAGTTTATGAGGCCAAGGCTGTAGAACCATTCTATGATGAGTGTGGGGGCAATAATGATTCCTCTGAATGTACTGTATCTTCCAATTTCATGGGAGGATACGAGAGGAACAACAGGCCCGCCACGATCACATACAACCCTGGATGGAGAAATCATCCAAATTTCGCCTGGAGCAATCCTAAAAATGATGCCAATCCACAACAGCAACATGGAGGTTACCAGCAGAACCAGTCCAGACAACAAGCTCAGCAACCACATAACAATTTATTAGAAGCAACTTTACAAACTTTTATGTCTAACACTAGTGAATTTATTGTTTGTACTAATAAATTCATTGACAAAACTGAATCTTTCATGGACAGGACTGAAATTAGGATGAATAACCAGGAGGCAACAATAAAGAATCTTGAGACCCGGTTCGGAAGGTTCGCCCTGATTGTTAACAATAGGCCAATGGGTGGATTATCTAGTGATACGAAAACTAAGAAAGGGAAATCCCATGAGCAGTGCAATGCTATAAAAACTAGAAGTGGGATAACACTGCAAGAGCCATCCATGCCTGCTGCGAGAGAAACAGCACTTGCCAATCCAGTTCAAGCCGCCAAACACCCTTCCGCAGCAGCACCTGAAAAAGGCAACGCGGAACCAGAAAAACACCCGACAGATGACACTATGAATGAACAGACAAACTCTGAACCTGTTACTACCCCTAGAATAAGACTCTCCCCAAGGAAAAAATTATAGACACTGCACCTTCACCATCATTCCCACATCGATTGAAAACACATAAACAAGATATGCAGTTTAAAATATTCCTGAATGTTCTGAAGCATGTCAAAATCAATCTTCCACTAGTAGAGTTGATCGAACAGATGCCCAGCTATGCCAAGTTCCTAAAGGATATGGTATCCAAAAGAACAAGGATCGATGAATTTGAGACAGTGGTGTAACACCCCAAAAATTTTGTCAAATTGTAAACCCTGGATTCATAAAATCCCTAATTTTAAAACTCTTTTTAATTGAGAATTTTTAATTCAGAACCCTAACTTTTTATGAGGGACTAAATAAGAATTTTTATCAAATTTGAAAGTCAATATGAAATTTCTTGAAAGTTTCAGGACTGACTCCATAAATAACCCTTTATCAAATTGAATTTTAATTTACTTTAGTTTCTTCCTTTCGTTTTTTTTTAATTCTTTAATATATATATATATATATATATATATATATATATATATATCCCTTTAATTTTTAATTGAATTTTAATTCATATACGTTTGTTGAAAACAGTGTTCTTCTTCCATTTTATTTCTATTTTATTGTTTTATTTATTTATTAAAACATTAAATTATATATATATATATATGAGTTTTATTTCCCTGACCTGAAAACCTAAACGTGTATGTATATAAATCAAACAACTTGCTTTATTGTTTCATTATCTCAACTCCTTGCCGCCACCTAAATTTTCATCATCGTAATTGTTGGCTTCGACACAATTGGAAACGTATTATTTTGTAGGCTAAGTTGCTTTGATTAAGGTGTGTTTTCTTCCAGTGCTATAATTAAATTATATACTATTTTTTATGTGTTGTTGTTTTACCCTTTATGTGATTATTTATATGTATTATGATTTTTATGTTTGACATCACATGCATACATTTTCAGAATATGTTTTTTACTACGATTTACGAACTGTGATTTATGGACTACGATTTATGAACTTATGGACTATGATTTATGAAGTATGTTTACGGAATAACGGATTTATGGAACTTTGTTTATGAAATTTGATTTCAAATCATCATATCATTGTATGAGCATGGGTTGGGATTTGTTCGGGGAAGTTCAGTGGTTTCACCTTTCGGGCTGAATTTCACTTCGGATTGGCGGTTGTAGTGAGGAGTTCTGGGGAACTTTCCTCTTGGCGGTTGTAGTTGGGTGCATTGCATTGCGCTTGTGATTTATGTGATGTGCTTTAAAGAATTTTAAGAAAATATTACTATGTTTTTACGACTATGATTTTCTTGCACTTTAGAGACACACTAAGCTCTTTAGCTTACTCCCCCATAGTTTCCTCTTACAGATATCTTTGGGCTTTAGGCGACGTGGTACTTGGAGGATCTTAGATGTTATCTGGTTATTTTATTATTCAGTACGAAACTATTTTAGTTTAATCAGATTTCTATTTATTATTTTGGGACATGGATGTAAGTTAGACTATTTATATTTTGAGATTATTTTTAGCATTCATCTACTATTATTTTAATTTAGAAATTTTATATAATTATTCGAATATCTATTACGATATTTATATTTTTATTTAATATTAAATTTATGTTATTTTATTTTAATTTAAAGTATATCTTTTTTTAAAATTGGTTTTGTTGAGGGAAAAGTTTTCAAACGCGACTTCCTAAATTCAGTATTTTCTTCTAGGCCGGGTTTAGGGGGTTACATTTAGTGGTATCAGAGCTAAGTTCAACCCTCAAACTGTGAGGCTCACATAAATTTTTAAACCTAAAATAATTTTTGCATGCATATTAAATATTTTCGGGCAAAATGAGATTTTCTGATAAATTTATTATTTTCAAAAAATTACATACATGTTTTAAATAGATACTCCAAGTACCAACTCCAAATCTAGGTTAATTCCTTTTATAGATAGACTATTATGTCATCTCGTATGAGCTCTAGATTAGCGACCGATCGTGATCATACTCGTTCTTATAAATTTGTGTTTAAAGCCTATCTAAAAATTTTGTGTTGCCATTCGTAACCTTATCTAAAATGTCTTTTTAAAATTGTTATCAAAACCTCTTTTTTGAAGTATGTCGTTAGTCTAAAAATTTTGAGGAAAAAATTTCTTTTAAGGGTGGGAGAGTTGTAACACCCCAAAAATTTTGTCAAATTGTAAACCCTGGATTCGTAAAATCCCTAATTTCAAAACTCTTTTTAATTGAGAATTTTTAATTCAGAACCCTAACTTTTTATGAGGGACTAAATAAGAATTTTTATCAAATTTGAAAGTCAATATGAAATTTCTTGAAAGTTTCAAGACTGACTCCATAAATAACCATTTATCAAATTGAATTTTAATTTACTTTAGTTTCTTCCTTTCGTTTTTTTAAATTCTTTAATATATATATATATATGGGATAGGATCAAATTACACTGTGTAAAACTCTCTAAGTTTTACACCTTTTTTGGATCGTTGGATGAGTGAAACGGATGGATGAGATTAACAGTAAAATATGTGAAGATTATCACTTGGGAATTAAAAACACGGAGTTAATCTCAACCATCCATTTTCCCCATCCAACGATCCAAAAAAGGTGTAAAACTTAAAGAGTTTTACACAGTGTAAGTTAATCCTAACCCTATATATATATCCCTTTAATTTTTAATTAAATTTTAATTCATATACGTTTGTTGAAAACAGTGTTCTTCTTCCATTTTATTTCTATTTTATTGTTTTATTTATTTATTAAAACCTTAAATTATATATATATATGAGTTTTATTCCCCTGACCTGAAAACCTAAACGTGTATGTATATAAATCAAACAACTTGCTTTATTGTTTCATTATCTCAACTCCTTGCCGCCACCTAAATTTTCATCATCGTAATTGTTGGCTTCGACACAATTGGAAATGTATTATTTTGTAGGCTAAGTTGCTTTGATTAAGGTGTGTTTTCTTCCAGTGCTATAATTAAATTATATACTATTTTTTATGTGTTGTTGTTTTACCCTTTATGTGATTATTTATATGTATTATGATTTTTATGTTTGACATCACATGCATACATTTTCAGAATATGTTTTTTACTACGATTTACGAACTGTGATTTATGGACTACGATTTATGAACTATGATTTATGAACTTATGGACTATGATTTATGAAGTATGTTTACGGAATAACGGATTTATGGAACTTTGTTTATGAAATTTGATTTCTAATCATCATATCATTGTATGAGCATGAGTTGGGATTTGTTCGGGGAAGTTCAGTGGTTTCACCCTTCGGGCTGAATTTCACTTCGGATTGGCGGTTGTAGTGAGGAGTTCTGGAGAACTTTCCTCTTGGCGGTTGTAGTTGGGTGTATTGCATTGCGCTTGTGATTTATGTGATGTGCTTTAAAGAATTTTAAGAAAATATTACTATGTTTTTACGACTATGATTTTCTTGCACTTTAGAGACACGCTAAGCTCTTTAGCTTACTCCCCCATAGTTTCCTCTTACAGATATCTTTGGGCTTTAGGCGACGTGGTACTTGGAGGATCTTAGATGTTATCCGGTTATTTTATTATTCAGTACGAAACTATTTTAGTTTAATCGGATTTCTATTTATTATTTTGGGACATGGATGTAATTTTAGACTATTTATATTTTGAGATTATTTTTAGCATTCATCTACTATTATTTTAATTTAGAGATTTCAGAGATTTTATATAATTATCCGAATATCTATTACGATATTTATATTTTTATTTAATATTAAATTTATGTTATTTTATTTTAATTTAAAGTATATCTTTTTTTAAAATTGGTTTTGTTGAGGGAAAAGTTTTCAAACGCGACTTCCTAAATTCGGTATTTTCTTCTAGGCCGGGTTTAGGGGGTTACAAGTGGCAGTGACAGAGGGATGCATGGCAATGCTGCATAATAAGGCATTACCCAAACAGAAAGATCCGGGAAGCTTCATAATTCCTTATAAAATAGGCAGCAACCACTCCGTACGAGCCCTATGTGACTTAGGGGCAAGCATCAACTTAATGCTCAACTTTGTTTTCCAGAAACTGGGGATAGGGGACGCTCGCCCAATGACAGTAATGCTACAGCTAGCCGACAGAACATATGTACAACCGGAAGGAAAAATTGAGGACATCCTGGTGAAGGTTGATAAATTCATTTTCCCTACTGACTTCTTGGTATTAGACTGTGAAGCAGATGAAAGGGCACCGATAATCCTAGGGCGACCATTCCAAGCTACAGGCAGAACATTGATCGATGTTGAAAAAGGTGAACTTACAATGCGGGTCAATGATCAGCAAGTAAAGTTGAATATCTACCAAACCATGAGACATGCTGATGATCCGGAAGAATGTTAGCTGATGGAGGCCATCTTACAGTTCAATTTCGAAGCTAACAGACCCTGCCTACAACACGATTGCTAGGGCAGCATCCTCGACAGCTGTCTCGAAAGCCATTTAGATAATTGCCTAGAAAATGCACAATGCAGTGAGTGGACAGAACAACAACTAGAGGAGCAAGAAGAGGCATACTAGATAGCAAACAGGCCATGTAAGTATTTTGAACCGTTTAATTATACAGAAAAGGGTTGCAAAATGTTCAAACCATCTTTCGAACAACCCCCTACTCTTGAATTATACAGAAAAGGCTGGACCATTGCAGATCTAAAAGAAATAAGCCCTGTAATTTGCATGCACAAAATCCAGCTCGAACAAGATCAAAAGCCAGCTGTGGATGCCCAGAGGAGACTAAACGATGCCATGAGAGAAGTTGTCAAAAAGGAGATCATCAAATGGTTAGATGCTAGTATCATATATCCTATCTCTAACAACGAATGGGTAAGCCCGGTACAATGTGTACCAAAGAAAGGTTGCATAACTGTGGTAAGCAATGACAATAATGAGTTAATTCCAACTAGAACAGTAACTGGTTGGAGAATATGCATGGACTACCAAAAGTTAAATATAGCAACAAAAAAGGATCATTTCCCGTTACCTTTTATTGATCAAATGCTTGACCGCCTTGCTAGCAAACCTTTCTATTGGTTTTTGGATGGATATTCAGGTTATAACCAGATTTTCATTGCACCGGAGGATTAGGCCAAAACAACATTCACAACCCCAAATGGCATTTATGCCTTCCGAAGAATGCCATTCGGGTTATGCAACGCCCCTGCCACATTTCAGCGCTGCATGATGGCTATTTTCTCCGACATGATAGAAGACTTCATGGAGATATTTATGGATGACTTCTCTATCTTCGGCAGCAGCTTTGACAGCTGCCTCGACAACCTTGAGAAAGTACTCACCAAATGTGTAACCCCCTCGACCCGGCCTGGCCGATAGACTAAACCGAACGGATCACAAGGGGAATATTGAAGTAAACCGGGAAGGTTTACCATAATAAATGACCATTTTATTCCTTTTATCTTGTCTAGATGCAACTTAGGTTCCTATGTCTACGCACACAAGAAGCGGATGAAACTTCGTCACAATCGCCTAACAACTATAGCCAATTAAGGTTCTAGGGACCATTTTGTAAATTTGATAAATTAGGAAGGTTATTACCAAATTCAAGTTACCAATCTTTAATTAGATTCATTACATGCTTAATGGTCAAATCTCAGCTCAAGCCGACATCTGGAACCCATCCAATTGCATACAAGGCAAATAGGGACCAAAATGTAAGAAATTGAAACTTAGAACAATTCAAAAATAGGATCGACGGTCGAACATTTCAGAACAAAAGGCCTCATATCGGAACGGCCGTTTCAAAACGTAGCTGACCATTTCGATACGCGGGTTCGTTTTGAAACCTCTCAGGCTTGTTTCGGAATGATGGTTCATAGAGACAAAATGTTTCGGAACAAGCCTCACCATTTCGAAACACCAAGGCCATTTCAAGCTACCGTTTTGAAACAGGCAAGGGTGTTTCGAAACACCTGGGCCTGCAATGTTTTAAAATGCTGTTTAAACTTGATTCGAACCATCCGAAACCATCCCGATACAAGTCTAAACATATTAGAAACTTAAATATACATTAACCACCAAGCATACGAAGCAAATGCCTCAACATAGCATCATTCACAATAGCAAACACACTAGAGGCATGCTTCCTAAGAATTAAAAAGCACCAAAAGGTCAAAATCCACTTCCAGGCATAAACCAATATCAAAAGTCCATTTACACAACCAAATACGCATATTGAACTTGCACAAAACCAGAAAATACCAAACTATTAACATTCATTGCATTGGACACCCTCATTGCCCTTATTACACTAGTTCAAGAACACAACATACTTTTAGAGAGTGTCTTGGTAAGATTCCTTGAAGATGCTGCCCTCAAATGTCTAATTATCTGCATTGATGAACAAAGAGAGCATAAGCATACAAGCTTAGTGAGGATTGCTCAAAACCACAGACATCATCAATGCACAAAATCGTTTTCACTCTTTTCAAAACCATCATACCTCTCTTGACAAATCATGCATCATTGTATTAAACATCATGCAACATGATTCATAAACTTTCAGCAATTAAACCATTGTTACTCAAATTCCAAGCCTTCCAAGCATAACATATTTATGCTAAGATTAACCCAAAACATGCATCTTTTCAAAATATGCATCAACCACATTTCTCATAATATTTCATTTCATTATATTGGCTCACACGTGATAAACAACATTCTCAAAACATATATCAGATACACGGATTACCAAGAGTTGTCCCACACCCTTCATACACTCTACCGGCATCTCAAGGCTCACACACGAGAGCGACCCTCCATCATTGTGACACCCTTGGTGGAGTATTCGGTACAAATCAACCCCTCAACACCACTCATCGGTAGATGTATAACCCACTAACGAGAGACGGGACACACACAAGGTTCGCACCTGGAAGATACCCTCAACCGTTGCAACCTTAAACAATCCTCAATCGTTAGGGTACTTGGATGGAGTTTTTGGTACAATCACAACCCCTCAACATCTAAGGCGACTTGTTTATAGTGCACTCAATCCTATAGCCGGCTAACTATATCCGATTTCATTTATAAAACACTTTATACAACATCACTTGCCAATATAATCCATTTCACATGCATGCCTCACTGGTTTTACAAAGCGTTCATGATAAGCCATAAATCGAGCATTAAACCATGCTTCAGACCTCATGCATCAACACATGCATACAAAGATCACTTACCTAGTGTATCCTTAAACCACATGGCATCATCAACCTCATTTCATATATTCAAAACATGCTTTAAAATAGTAGGTAAATGCAATTAAAATCAAGTGCAACCAAAGGTTCAAAACTAGCACAATCCGAGAGAGAATTTCACTTTACTTACTTATGAACTTAGTAAAGCATTTCAAGCTCTTACTAAGTTCCCAAAACCTTTTCTAAAACGTTTCCGCGTTGGAAAACCAAGATCCACTCACCGCCTTGAGAAACCACGCTTGCCGACGCAACTATCAATCGTCTAAAGCCTCTAAAATCGCTTCGTTTGATTTCAGAATATTATCCCCTGTTTCCAACACATTAAAACAGAGGCTCAATGCATTAAAATGCATCCAAAAACACCAGCACTCAAAAGAAATCCCGCAGCCCTGCTCTAAAGCACCAAAACACCCATCCAAAATATCCGAAAACTCAATCGATTGACCTCTAACCTCAGCCCAGCCATTACCCAACAACTCCAACACATTTTAGGCATTAATCAACATCCAAAAACAACCTAAAACCATCCTTATACCTCCAACAACTCGGATTCCTCAAGAACACCCCCAAAAAACAAGAAACTCAAGGATTTCGGGATCTCTATGATTAAGACTCCACTTCAACATACACTCGGTAGTACCCATCCAACCCAAGGAAACTACACACTTCCGTCACTGATTTAGGCATCTTCCAACTCATCACCGCCTTAACCTTATGTGGATCAACCTGAATCCCTTCCGCTGACACCACATGACCAAGAAAAACCACTTTCTTGAGCCAAAACTCACACTTGCTCAACTTAACATAAAGTTGTTTCTCCAACAACACTTGTAACACAATCCTCAAATGCTTATCATGATCCTCCTTGGTACACGAGTACACGAGAATATCATCGATAAACACCACAACGAACTGATACAAAAACTCATGGAACACCCTATTCATCATATCCATGAATGCAGCCGGTGCATTTGTCAATCCAAATGGCATCACCAAGAACTTATAATGGTCGTACCTAGTCTGGAAAGCTGTCTTAGGTACATCCACATCCTTAACCTTAAGCTGATAGTGCTTAGACCTCAAATCTATCTTCAAAAACATCGAAGTACCACGAAATTGGTCAAACAAATCATCGATCCTCGGCAGAGGGTACTTGTTCTTAATCTTCAACTTGTTCAGTTGCCGATAATCTATGCACATTCGCATTGTACCATCCTTCTTCTTCACGAAAAAGACCATTGCACTGCAAGGTGAAATACTCGGCCTTATGAATCCTTGGTCAAGAAACTCCTGAAGTTGTGTCTTCAACTCCTTCAACTCCTTAGGTGCCATTTTGATAAGGAGCAATGGACACCGGAGTCGTATTCTCGTACATCTCTATGCCAAACTCAACCACACGGTTGGGTGGCAACCCAGGCAACTCTTCCAGAAAGACACCCGGAAACTCACACACGGTTCGTATATCTTGTACCTGCACTTCCTTCGTACCAGGATTCATCACATACGCTAAGAAAGCTTCACATCCTAACTCCAACATCCGAATCGCTTCAAGAGCCGAAATTGCGTTAGACAAGAACTTCACGTTCTCGCCTATGATTACCACCTCGTAATCATCTGCAAGCTTCAGGGTAACACGCTTAATATCAAAATCCACCACAGCTCGGTGCTCAACCAACCAATCCATCCCAAGAATCACGTAAAAACCATAGAAAGGCAGTTCCATCAAATCAACTGAAAACTCATGACCCTGAACAGAAAATGGACATCTCTTATACAATTTTCTTGTCACAACAGTCTCACCAAAAGAACTTGTTACTTGCATTTCTACATCTAGCATCTCAACAGGAATATCAAGCAAATGTGCATGCTCACTCAAGATGTATGAATGCGTAGATCCAGAATCAATCAATGCTAACAAAGACAATGATTGCAAGGTGAATGTACCTGCAATCACATTGGTGTCATTACATCCCTCGCGATGTGCATACACCCTCGCGGGACCACCTCCCTTTGGCTGAACAACAACTACATGTGGCACACCTCTCTGACCATCCTCTCTCCTCTAAAAATTGCCACGGCCGCGCCCACGGCCTCTCTGATGTGCAATAGCTGGTGCACGACCCTGACCACCTCCCGCTAACAGGGGAAACTGTAACCCCCTTAGCCCGACCTAGACGCCCGACCCAAACTAAGAAGATTACACGGGGAAAAACTAAAGTCAACTCGTTAAAGTTAACCTTGATTTACGACCCCTTTTTTCTTTTATCTTTTTTAAATGCACATTATTAACTTATATGATTAACAAAACATTTCAGCGGAAGCAACACAGCGAACGAAACTCAATTAGGGGTTCAATTACATACAAACGTCTTTTAGGGACTAAAATGTAAATTTCCTGATTTTTAAGGACTAATCAAGTTTTCAAGTTACCAATCCGAGATTTAATATATAATAAGCCAACATGTCAAATTTCATCTTAAACGGACCACTCAAACTCATTTAATTAAGCATCCAAGACCCAGGGACCAAAACGTAAGAAAAAGAGACTTGAAACAATTCAAATTCAAACTCAAAGATCGAGTGTTTCGAAACACCTGACTCTGTATCGAAACAGTCGTTTCGAAACTAGGTTGATCGTTTCGATACTCGGGTGCGTTCCGAAACCCGTACCGAAACACCCATTTCTAGTAGCAAAATCGTTCCGGAACGTTCCTACCCGTTCCAAAACCTCATGGCCATTTCAAGCCTCTGTTCCGAAATAGGTAAGGGCGTTCTGATACGCCTTGCCCTGCAACAACAGATTTTTCTGGTTTTTCACATCTTTCCACATCCAAAAACATTCCAATTCATGCCACAACATACATACAACATGTTTAAGCATCAAAGATCATCATTATGAAGCATAAACTAAAACATGACATCAATCATGCAAACATTGGAACTAAATGCATGCTCCCTAGTCCACCAAAGCCATACAAAGCTAAAATTAACATTCAAACCAAAAATCAATCCTCAAAGGCCATTTACAACTCAAAGGTAAACAACCAAACATGCTCAAGGTAAATAGCAACATCCTCAACCATCCAAAAGTATAAATCCCACCCATTGCCTCTTATTACACCAAAGTAAAGCCACATACTTTGCTAAACCGAAAAGCTTGGATTCCCTTTCTTGTGTGCTACCTCAAATGCTTAATTCTCTACATTGATGAAATGAATGAGCGTAAGCACAAAGCTTAGTGAGGATCGCTAAACCACATTCAACAATGCACTTCACACAATTTGCAAAACCACCACTTTTCAACACATGCCTTTACACAAAACATGTCCTTTCAAGACATAAAAGCATTGCCTAAAAACGTGCTCATATGCATCATCCTAAAACAGTAAATAAACCTTTGCTCATGCTTTACCAAGCATCTCATGCATTTTAGCATCACTTACAAGCATCTCATGCTTAACATTAATCATTTACATTATATTGGCTCGCAAGTGATAATCCATAAACCATACCAATAAAAGACACAATCGGATACACGGATTATAAGCGTTGTCCCACACGCTTCATACATACTACCGGACTACACAAGGTGGAGATCAATGACGCAATCACAAACCCTCAACACCCGTGATAGAGATTAATGACACAATCACAATTCACAACCCCTCAACATCACTCATCGGTAGTTGTATAATTCCACTAACGAGAGTACGAGACACATACACAAGACTCACACACGGGATTAAACCATTCACCGTTGTGATCTTAGCCTCAATTGTTAGGGTACTTTGATGGAGTTTATGGCACAATCACAACCCCTCAACATCCAAGGCGACTTTATTTACGGTGCACCCAATCCTATAGCCGGCTAACTATATCCAATTAACGCAACCAAAAACCATTTCCATCACTTGCCAATATAATCATTTAACCTAATTAATCCACTGTTTTACAAGCATAAACACAATGCCATTTCCACAAGCATAACATGCTTAACATCATATGCATTTATCACATGAAAACCAAGGATCACTTACCTAGTGCATCCTTAACATAATGGCATTAAAATCCAGCAACAATCATGCTTAAAACATGCTTTAAAACAGAAATCAAATCCACATTTAACTCAAGTGCATTTTCATCAAAACATAGCACATTTCCGAGAGAGACTTTCGAACCACGTACTCTTGAGCTTAGCTAAGTGTTTCAAACTTACTCTAAGCTCCCAAGAACACGCCCAAATCGTTACAAAGCTGGAAAACCCATTTCCACTCATCGTTATGCGAAGCCTTGCTCGCCGACACGAAATTTACCCCTCCAGAGCCTCCAACAACGCCTCGTTTGCTCCCAAAACAAGATCCCCTATTTACACAACATTAAAACAGATATCTAAATGCATTAAAATGGATTTCAACACCAGCAACATTTCACAAACTCGTTACTTACCCAAACTACACCAATTTACCCATAAAAACAACCGAAAACTCAACCGATTGCTTCCTAAACCAAGCCATGCCAAGATACATCACTTCCAAATCATTATAAACATCAAAACACCTCTAACAAACAACCCAACCCAACCTTATACCTCCAGCAAGCAAGATTCCACCATTTCACCTCAAACTCACTTAAAACTAACAAGAAACTCAAGGATCTCAATGATTTCGGGAACTATGTTATCAAAACTTCATTTCAACATGATAATCAACTTAGAACTCAATTAAGATCAATCCAAAATAGAGCTTAACACAACAAGTCCGAAAATTAAGATTTCAACCACATTTTTACAAGATTTTGATCTCCAATCAAAACTATAATGAAAACTCAACCAAAAACATTAATTAGAAGCCAAATATCTTTGAAATTTCAATAAAGAATTTTGATTAGAGGTTTAGAACGAGATTTACCTCCAATCCTTGCTTTCCTCAATGGATGACAAGTTTTCCCTTGCAAAATCTTGAAGAACTAGATAGGTTTTCTTGAAAATTGTTTAGGAAATATTGAGAGAGTGTTTGGAAGGAAAGAATTCTTGAGAAAGATGAATGAAAATATTGCTTGGCTGAAAATAGGAGAAATTGGTAGTTACGTAACTGAATCTCTCATTAACCACCCTTTTAATTAATTAAAATAAAAACCATTTTAAAGCTATTTAATTAAAAAACATTTTAAACACATGTCATATTAAGGAAAGGCTAAATTGCCATAAAGCCCCCTATAGATTCTAAGAATTTGGCTTCTTCTTTAAAAATCACATTTTCCACAGTTTTGAAACTTTACAATTTGGTCACTAATCAAAATGTCCCACTACCGAAACTCTTTTTTTGTAAAATTGACTTGACCAATCTCTTAAACATATTTTTAGAGGATTTTAGTAATTTTTACAACATTTTTATCCTATCCGATCCTTGATTTCCTTAAATCACCTTACACGATTCGAACCGTTCTCGACTGGTCCGGTCCGATGTCTAAAACATCTAGGTCCAAAACCAGGGCGTTAAAACTCTCCCCAACTTAGGAAACTTCGTCCTCAAAATTTTACCTGCTGGAAAAAGGTGTGGAAACTGCTTCAGCATGTCCGCCTTGCTTTCCCACGTGGCCTCCTCAACTCCTCAGTGTCGCCACAACACCTTCACGAGCTCTATCGTCTTGCCACGAAGAACTTTGCTACTCACATCCAGAACTCTCACTGGTTCCTCATCATACGACAGATCCAGATTCAACTCTATCTCCTCAACAGGCATCACATGCGAAGGATCCGATATGTACCTTCGTAACATAGAGACATGAAACACATCATGTATCTTTTCCAACTCCGTAGGCAATCTCAACCGATATGCCACAGAACTAATTTGCTCCACAACCTCTTAAGGTCCAATGAACCTTGGGCTAAGCTTACCCTTAAAACCAAATCTCATCACCATATTCCAAGGCGACACTTTCAAAAACACACGTTCGCCAACCGCGAACTCAATCTCTTTACCCTTCAGGTCCGCGTAAGACTTTTGCCTATCCGATGCTGCCTTCAGACGCTCACAAATGAGCTTCACCTTCTCTGTGGTTCCCTTTAGCATAGCTGGCATCGAGATCAACTTTTTCCCAGCTTCTGCCCAACAAAGAGGGGTTCTACATCTTCTCCCATACAAAGCCTCGTATGGAGCCATTTGAATACTCGCCTGATAACTGTTATTATACGCAAACTCAACCAACGACAAGTGCTTCTCCCAAGAACCCTGAAAATCTATCACGCAGCATCACAACATATCCTCAAGCACTTGGATCACACGTTCCGACTGTCCATCCGTCTGAGGATGATAAGAAGTACTGAAATTCAACCGTGTACCCAAGGCTTGATGCAAACATTCCCAAAATCGCGCTGTAAACCTCGGATCCCTATCCAAAACTATAGACTTTGGCACACCGTGCAACCGCACAATCTCAGCAATGTACAATTCAGCTAGCTTATCCAAGGTATACGTAGTATGCACAGGCAGAAAATGTGCACACTTCGTGAGCCGGTCTACAATCACCAAAACTGAATTCTTCTTTGACGGTGACAAAGGCAACCCGGACACAAAATCCATGGTAATTCTCTCCCACTTCCATTCTGGGATTCTCAAAGGCTGCAACAACCCAGAAGGAACCTGATGTTCAGCCTTCACTCGCTGACACACCATGCACTTACTAACGAACTCTGCCACATCCTTTTTCAACCCCACCCAATAGTACTCATCTTTCAAATCACGATACATCTTTGTACTACCAGGGTGCATAGCAAAAGGACTACTATGGGCTTCAGTTAGGATAGTGCGCCTCAACTCAACATCATCCGGCACCACTATTTGACTCCCAAAGCACAGAACACCGTCATCACTAAAGCTGAAATTCGAAGGTCTTCCCTCCGCAAGGTCCTAAACATGAGGAACAAGAGAATCATCTAACAACTGCTTATCTTTGATCAACGAAATCAGAGATGGTTTCACTTGCGATTCAGCGATAAGACCACCATCACGCGAAATGCTCAAGTGAGCAAACATTGCCCTCAACTCCACAGCCACTTTCCAGCTCAAAGCATCGGCCACAACATTAGCCTTGCTCGGGTGGTACTCAATCGTCATATCATAATCCTTAAGCAACTCTACCCAGCGACGCTGCCTAAGATTCAACTCCTTTTGAGACATAAGATACTTCAAGCTCTTATGATCTGTGAACACAACACACTTCTCACCGTACAGGTAATGCCTCCAAATCTTCAGGGCAAACACCACAGCCGCAAGCTCGAGATCATGAGTAGGGTAGTTGCACTCATGCACCTTCAACTGCCTAGATGCATATGTCACTACCTTACCCCCTGCATCAGTACGCATCCCAAACCAACAATGGACGCATCACTAAAGACCAAAAACTCCTTACGAGACTCAGGTTGAATCAGAACATGAGCTTGTGTCAAAGCTTCCTTCAACTTTTCGAAAGCTTGTTGCCTTGCATCAGTCCACTCAAAGCGAACATTCTTCTGCAACAACTTGGTTAACGGTGCATCTATCTTCGAGAAACCCTAAACGAATCTACGGTAATACCCAGCTAAACCAAGAAAACTTCGCACCTCCGTCACTGACTTAGGTACCTTCCATCCCATCACAGCCTCTACCTTGTGCGGATCAACGCGAATACCCTCAGCTGACACAACATGTCCAAGGAAGACCACCTCCCTAAGCCAAAACTCACACTTACTTAGCTTGGCATACAACTGATTTTCCAACAACGCTTGCAAAACAATTCTCAAGTGTCTATCATGATCCTCCTCGGTACGCGAATACACAAGGATATCATCGATGAACACCACCACAAACTGATCCAAGAATTCATGGAATACTCGATTCATCATGTCCATGAAAGCAGCAGGCGCGTTGGTCAAACCAAATGGCATTACCAAGAATTCATAATGTCTATACCTCGTCCGAAAAGTTGTCTTAGGTACGTCCACATCCTTCACCTTTAGCTGATAATACCACGACCTCAAGTCTATCTTAGAAAACACTAAGGCTCCCCGGAACTGATCAAAGAGGTCATCAATTCTAGTAGCAAAATGTTTCGGTATGGCTCTAAACCGTTTCGATACGCCCTGATCTGTGAGTTCAATTATATCTACCCGTATCCATACGCCATTAACCGTATCGATACGGCCTGACCTGTACTGACAGATTTTTGCTGGTTTTTAATCGAATTGACCTACTAAACAATGTCCAAATGCAATGAAACTTTACACACAACTTTTGATAGTTATAAAATATTGGCATGCCAAATTTCAACATCATATGAATATATTTACTAGGTTTTGACCTTTATTAGCCAAATATACCATTTTTTCCAAGTTTTAGCCAAACCAAAAATCATTTTTAGGCTCTTAACCACATTTCATCTATTACACATATTAGGCATAACAAAATAGGCATATAAGACTAGTTCAACTACTTTTCCACCTTTCTAATAGTTCTTAAGTACAATTTACATTACTTGGCTTGTAGTGACTTGTCTTGTCGCGACTTGTCCGATCTTCAAAAGGGGTCGCTTCTTCAACCTGAAATGCGTGAGATAAGATACATTAGGCATATATTGCCTAATGAGGTAGTCACAACAATATGAATAACAAAGTGTGAAGTTTTACATAATCTCATGCTCATCAATGTCAATGCAATGTCTCAATATACAATGTTTAACATATCATATTCATTAATAACCTTGGATTGAATCAAGATAGTGGATATGCGAATTCCTACGCCTCGCCAAATCATTGAATGGTCCAATTCCTCCGCCTCACCAATATGACCAAAACCAAACACATCCCTCCGCCTCGCCAAATCAATATAGGTCGTAGCCCTGGGATCGTAGTTCACTCGTACACTGATCTCGTGAATTCTATGGCATGTCAATTATATTCAAAGTCTATTCAAATCCAAGGTTTCAATACTAATGCCAATAATCAATGATAATTCCAATAACCAGTGTTAATAATTAATGATAATTCCAATAACCATTGTCAATAATCAATAATAATTCCTGTAAAACCGAAATTGATTTTGATATAACACATAAACTTAAGGACCAATTTATAAAACAATAAATTTTTAAGTACTCTTTAAAGTCTCACAATTGACAAGTATTTTTAAACAAAATAATATCTAAAGACCTGCTCTTAAACATATAAAACTTTCTAAGTCTTTTCCTATGTTTTTCAAGCCTAAGTATGCAAAAACGCCCAGGCGTATCGATACCCTTATGCGTATCGATACCCTATTTTGTCACTGGAATTTTAATGGAGTTACCATACCGATACGCCTTGCAACCGTATCGATACGATATTCATCTGGGCAACTGTTTTCATGAAACCGTACCGATACTGTAACACCCCAATTTTGGGCTTAGAAGTTTTGGGTTTGGACCGGGTCGGTCGGGTTGCGGTTCGAATATAAAAGGGTGATTTTAGGAAAGCCTAGTTCGGGTTGCATTAAAAATATGGAAAAATATCTTAAAATCTTCTTTTATTATATATAAGAGAATGGTGAAATCAATTTTACAAAATGAGGTTGGGAAGTGTGACATTTTGGGTTAGTGACTAAAATGAAATTTTCGAAAACTTGGTGACTGTTTTAAAAAGGATTGAAACTTTGAATCTTTAAGGAGCTATTTACCCAAGAAGAGTTTCTCCAGATTTTTCTTAATATTAAAGGTTTTATTAATGGTTTTAATTAAAGTAAAAAGGAGGGAAAAAGATATTTTGCTCTCATAACTAACTTTCTTCAAAATTTTCCATTTCTTTTCTCTTAACTTTTCTCTCAACCCAAACACTTTTCTCTAGCAAATTTCCCTCTGATTTTGACATTCAAAGATGAGATTTCAACTTCCTTTTGATCTCTAATCATTTCTACATCAAAGCCTTAGCATTTGCTTATTGAATTTTCAAGAATCTTGGTTCCAAAAAGGGAGAAACTCACATTTAGAGGTATGAACGTCCTTCTCCTCTAAATACTCAGTTCTTTACTGAAATTCCCAAGTTCTCAATCCTTGATTTGTGTTTTAATAAAGGTGTTGTAGTTGTGTTCTTGATCTTGGCTTTAAAATGCAAGATTTGGTTAATTTTTGATGAAATTCGTATGAAATGATTGGGCACTGTTTTGAGGTGTGTTTTTAATGTAATTTGGATGTATAATTGATGAGAAATTGAGGTTTAATCAATGCAATCCCGAATAGGTTGATTTTCCTAAGTTTTGCTTGAGTTTTTGATGGTTTTTGGGGTGATCTTAGTGATCTGCTATAGCTGGAGGTATAAGGACGAGATTAGATCCTTTTTGGATGTTAATTGAGGTTTAAGAATGATTGGAATTGATGGATCATGGCTGGGTAATGTTGTGGAGTTGTTTGGATGTGTTTTCGGTTGTGTTTGGTGGCCGAAATGTGAGTGTTGATGTGAGCAGCGAGTTTAGATGTCTTGGTTGAGGATATTAATGCATGATGGTGCATTAATCTACTATTTTGATGTGTTTAAAACAGGGGAGACATCTTCGGATCCTTGTGGTGTTGATCCGGAAGCTTGATTGGTGTTTCGGCAAGTGGCGAAACGGAATCGGTGAGTGAAGTTTGGTTTTCAGCTTTGAAACCAATGTTTTGAAGGTTTTGGGAGCTTAGTTTAAGTCTAAACAACTTAGCTAAGCTCAAGAGTAAGTTTTCGGAAAAACTCTCTTGTTGATGAACCATGAATTGGTTGAATGCAATGTGATTTGTTTGCATGTTTAAATTCTGTTTTTGAAAGCATATTTTAGCATGTTTATTGCTGGTTTTATAAGCCATGTATCGAAGGATGCTCTAGGTAAGGGATCCTTGGTTTGTACATTGATAAATGTGGTTTTGATGCATATTGATGCATGATGATAAATGGCTTTATTAAATGCTTTAAAACAGTGGATTGATGTTGTTAAATGATGTATATTGGCAAGTGGTGTGGTTTGTCTAAAAGTACTTGAATCGGATATAGTTAGCCGGCTATAGGATTGGGTGCACCGTGAATAAAGTCGCCTTGGATGTTGAGGGGTTGTGATTGTACCATGCTCCATCCAAGTACACTAACGAGATGGTTAAGAACAACATGGTGGTTAAAAGTCCATGGGTGGTTCTTGTCTAAGGTCAAATGGTGGTTAAAATTCCATGTGTGGACCTTGTGTTTGGTAAGATCACAATGGTGGTTTAAAGTCCATGTGTGGATCTTGTGTTGTATGTCCCGTGATCTCGTTAGTGATGTTATACAACTACCAATGAGTGATGTGGAGGGGTTGTGATTGTACCATAGTCTCCATCACGGGTGTTGAGGGGTTGTGATTGTACCATGCTCCACCTTGGTATTGGTAGTGTGTGTGAAGCGTAGGGACAACGCTTGTAATCCGCGTATCCGATTGTGAATTGTCGATTGTGTTTTGGAACTTGTTTATGATTATCACTTGAAAGCCAATATGACATGATAATGATTGGAAGCATGAAATGCTTGGTTTATGTACATATGTGCATGATGGTTTGTAGCTTGAACTAAAGGTTTTGAAAATGACTTTTATAAATGCATTATTGTGATAGTTTAAATGAGCATTCCTCACTAAGCTATATGCTTACGCTCTCTCTTTTCTTAAACCAATAATGCAGAGCATTGAAGTGCTTAAGGGCAGCAAGGGGGTCAAGAATCCAAGTGAAGAACTAAGCTCATGTATGGTGAATATTTTCATAACTTGTTTAGCTTTTGGCTTTTGGCAATGGGGAACCTATGTTGTTGTTTTGGGAGATGTTTTGGACTCCTTAAGTTGGTTTTATGCTTTTGATATTGTTGGAACTTGTAAATGGCCTTTATGAGGATTGTTTGGTGTTTTGGTGATTGAATGGTTTTCAATATAGGATGCATGCCTATAGAATTGGGGCTTTCCTTGTTTGATGCCATGTTTACGAATTGTTGATGCCATTATGTTCCTTAAGTATATAATGACTTGCTGGTATAATTAGAGGGTCTTTTGAATGCGTTTGATGGGCCAATTGTGTTTTAAACCAGCAAAATTTCTGCAATCTGGGCAGCCTGTTTCGGAACAGGTGCTACCGTTTCGGAACAGATGGCCTGAAATGGCCTAGGCGTTTCGAAACGGGCAGAGCCGTTCCGGAACAGTTTTGCCACTGCCAGGCCATGTTGCGCAACGGGTTTCGGAACGGTCCCGCGTTTCGGAACGGATCATCCCTGTTCCGAAACACCCGACCGTTGGGCACTGAAATTGACGGTTATATGTTTTGAAACCTTTGCGTTTTGGTCCTGAACTTAGTTTTTGCAATTGAATGAGTTTGAGATGTCCGTTTGAGTTGAAATTTGGCAGAGAAGCATGAATCATGACTAATTTCATAATGGTAACTCAAAAGTTGGTTAAGTCCTTGTAATTTCCAGAATTTACAATTTGGTCCCTAAATTTGTATGTTGTGCAATTGAATCTCTAAATGTTATCCGATGGTTGTGGTTTTTGAATATGTTTGTCTCAAGTGTTCATCTAAGGTTAATATGCATTTAGATAAGATTAAAAAGAGAAAAAAAAAAGGGTCGTTAATCAATGTTGACTTTCGGGTTGACTTTGGTTTTCCCCGTGTAAACTTCTTAATTCGGGTCAACCGTCTAGGCCGGGTTAAGGGGGTTACAGATACGCCTTGCAACCATATCGATACGATAAGCACATCTTTGAAAAATCTAAGCATTTAATTATTTGACCGTTACTTGTCAGTTGGTTGGTTTCCCAATTTTCAAAAGACCGTTATAGCGTACCGATACGCTTGGTATGTGTATCGATACACTTTTTATGTAAACTTAACTTGGGATTCCAGTGAGCAAAAACCGTATCGATACGGCCTTCCGTATCGATATGCCCCTTAAAACCGTACCGGTACGCCTTCTATGTGTATCGATACGCTCTGTTTTCAGGCACAACGGCTCTTTCCTCTTTGATGCAGGTATCGATACGCCCTTCCCGAGTACCGATACGGTAGGCTGTAGAGCTGCATTTAATGCGGGAAAATTGCTCCCAACGGCTCTATTGATGATCCCAACTACCCAAACGGCTAGAATTCAATACAAGGGTATAAAAACAAGCTTCAAATGACCAAACAACAACTATTGAACCTACAAGCAACATCAAAGCAAAAATCCAAACCCTAGTGCTCTTCAAAGTCAAATTCTTGTACCCAACTCTAGTGATTTCATTTGTTATTTGTTTTGTGAGTTTGGGGAGTTTGAAATTGTAATTGGGTAAACATTTATCCTTTGAGAGGAATTGTTTGAGTTTACCAAATCTTTATCTTTGTAAATTGAGTGGATTAAGCTTTGGGTAGAAAGCTTAATCAATTTGTAAGGTTATCTCCTCATCCAAGAAAATGGGAAGAATTCAAGTAGTGAATTGGTTGAAAATCCTTAGTGGGAACTAAGGTAGTGGATGTAGAGTTCATTTGGAGAACTTGAACCACTCTAACTACTTGTGTCATCTTTTATTTTTCACCAATTCCTCCCACCAAATTTTTAATTGCCAATTCACCCCCCTTTTGGCCATTTGCAATTGTGTGATCAACTCAACAATTCCAATAACCAATGTCTCTAAAGTTACTAATAGTGAACATGACTCAATATAATATTTTTTAATTTCAATGCCAATATCTATGTCCGATGGTTATGAACAAACTTACCGACACTTGCCAATGAATCCGATTAACAACCCAATGCATCATCTTCAATGATATTATTAGAGATATAACCGAAAACAACAATAAGAGATTCGGGAAGGCTCCTCGCCTAATCTCGAGACTCCGACTACACTCACCTTAGAATCCGATACTCCTATGACTCTCGGATGACAACACCCTTGTTCTTAGCCTTCGGTGAATTTGATGGATGCTCCTTTTTGTTGTCTTGAGCTAGGAAATTAATAGGGAGACTATTAGGATCGATAATACGATATCAAAATCAATACAACGATATCAAAATCGATATCCGAATTCAATATAGACAACAATGATGAAATATCCATGGATGATCAAAACCCTAGCATAAGATTTAGCCCAACTCATCCATGGATTCCAATAACTGATTGAGGAATATAGCTTACTCGATCGATAGATGATTTGATATCGATAAAACGAAGGAAAAGCAAAGCTTAAAGCTACCTCCAATGGAGGTGTATGCTTCAAGGAAGAAGATGATGAAGAATGAGGTGCTTTGTTTCAATATCTCGGGTAAGCCTCTCTATTCCTTTTCCTTTGTTTATGTAAAATATATATTCCAATTGAGGAGGGGCTAATCGCAAGGTTAGTCCCTCGACTCTCACTACAATATGGTCTTGCCCTCTAACTTACAATTTTCTCAATTTAGCCACTATATAGGTTTCAATATTATTCGATAGGGTCCAATGACAATAATTTAGCTCAATTAGAGTCTGGTATCAATAATTAACTAGCTGATACAATATTTGGATTTTATCAATATGAGATTTCTTATTACCGGAACTTAATTCCGACTAGACCGAATTTTGGGGTGTTACAATCAATGAGGGGGAATAAAATCACGTCTCCAAAGCTTTAGCAACAACAAGTTAATAAGTCTAAAGCATTGAGTGATCAAATTGTATTTATTTTATTTTCAAGTTTGAGTTGAGTGATATTGTATATTGGGCAAATTTTTTACCTTTGAGAGGTTTTCTTCTATTTGTCATTCTTTCTTGTAAGTGAGTGAGTGAATTTGATTAAGCTTTGGTCGGTTCTAACGATTGCCTCCTTAGCCTAGAAAAGAGAAAGAATTCTTAATAAATTGTTTGATATCCTTAGTGGGGAGCTAAGATAGTAGATGCAGAACTTGTTAGAAGCTTAAACCACTATAAATCCTTATGTCTTTATATTTTTTTATTTCTATTTACTTCCCTTTAATTTTAGAAATGCCAATTCACCCCCCCCCCCTAGCCAAACCGAGTTGATTAATCACCCTAACATAAGTGCTTCAGAAAAAAAGAGAATATGAACTAAAGTAACTATTCAGTCAAACGTTAGAAAGAGATTTTTTTTTATTATGCCCGTCTTAAAAGTACTTAAACCAAAACACACTGCACACTATAATACAAGTACTTGTATAGTTGTTTTACCTTTATTTCCTCTGCATTGTGGATGTCATTATGGGATACAAAAACTCAATTTTTATGTCCAATATTACAAACATTCATAGGCTGAACACAAAGTTAAATACAATCCGGTTTCCCTACATATTTACAGTTTTAAAATGAAGTGTGCCATAAAAACACAATAGAAGATGGCAACCCTTTCTCCAGCAAACCAGCCATGGCCATGGGTTAGTTTTGTAGAGCAAGAAAGGAGTGGACGAGCATGCTCTACATCAGATAAGATACAGAGAAGACATTTGAACCAATACATGCTCAACATGGGTTACTAAATGAAGGTTCGTTTGAGAATAAAAGTGAGGCCGGGTGAGTCAGGCCACAGGCAGATCATTAATGGTGGGACTCATAAGCCAGGTACAAAGAAGATTGACTGCACTCACCAACCCATCAGCATTCTTCTAACTTTATCGACAATCTGATTTCTAGCTGACATACTTGATAATTGGAATCCACAGTTCTCGTCCAAAAGAAGTCTGTAGACTTCCCATTCACGATCTGAACTTGAATATCTTCCGATCTCAGCCTAAAAACGGACAAAGCAGATGATTAATGGAAGTTAAAGCAATGGTTTGGCTGCTGCCTAGGACGAAATGATTCAAGAAGCACATTTGTGGAAGTAATTGGGAGAATGAACCATTTGTCTTCTTACCATAATATCTCTAGCTCAAGAATGCAACCACACTACCATAATGTTATTAAACAATGGAAATATAAACTAATCCGTAGCATTGCAACATGGTTATCTTTATTTTAGATCTTAGCAACTTAGCAAAAGTTACAATCTATTGATAGGCTTCGAATCACTTACTTTTATTTTAACGATACTTACCGAGAATATGCAAATTCCAAGAGCCTTTAGAGCTAGTGTAACATCATAGAAAACCCGTGGTCTTCCCTTCCCAGATAACTCAACTGGATTAGCAACCAGAAGTTCTGTATCTGGCCCCCGGTTTGCAATGACAACACGCAGTGGGTGAAGCATTTCCACCTTCAAGCAAGAGCATAATCCATTTTGCATCTCAGGGTCCACAAACTTTCTGCCATCCTTTTGCTGAATAAAGAGGTCTAAATCACGATACCCATTGGAATTCGATGAGAACCGACCATAAGCTATCTGGAAAAAAAAAAGAAACAAATATCATTAATCAACAAAGTTGAAAATTTATGCAAAAGTCAACGAGGAAGAAAGGAGATGCTTTTCAAACATCAAAAGTTTTACCTTGATATTGCAGTCTTTCAAAGTTCTCAAGACGTCATAGAAAAGACCTTTGTGATCAACGCAGTGAATTTGAAGCAATGTATGAGCTGGGCTCAATGAATTGTCTATAACCACATTAGCATTCTTCAATTTCGTCATATCAGAGCTAAGAGCTTGCAAACGAGTCTCTTTATCAGATAGCTCAAAACGAAATAACTCTTCTGCTACAGCAGGGGAAAGAGACGAGATGGCATGCTGGCAATCATACTCTGGACCTGCCAACTTGAGTTCACAACTGATACATGATTCACCCAACACAGCATCGAATTGTTTACACAAGTCGTTTTGTCGTTCTTTGGTGTGTAAAAGCTCCCTGAAAATGTTGAAACACAACTGATACTAATAAGCAAGCTGTTCAATACTTTATTCCACTGGCACATGGTTATTAATCCAATTACAAAATTTCCAAAGAAAACTGGTCTAAAAGTTCTAAGCTTCCCAAATCTACAAATAACAGCTCAATCATCAATAGAGTACATGCCATGTTATTTTCACTCTTCAATGAAGCAATACTCTCAAATGTCAGAGAACTATAAGTAAAAGGTAACAAAACAATACGGGTACCAAGAACAACAGGTGTTCAGTTTATTTTCCATGAAAAGATCCAAAGACAATACAGAGCAAGGTCTTTAGATAGAAAAATAAAAGGCATAGGAAAAAATAAAACATAATGATGAAGACCAAATAAAAGCACAAACTACATGACAAGACAATTATTTCATTTTCATTACAAGTGGACCACTTGATAATTGATAACTGGTCCAAAATTACAGACCTTCAGCACAACATTTAAATGCTAGAGCCTAAATACTCAACGTATCAAACCATAATAAAGAGATGAAATTTCTTAAAGAAAAACTCATAAGCTGCAGAAAACCGCTTTACTCTAGCTAATATATCTCAAAAGCAAAAAGCAAAAAAAATCTTACATGTTATCAATTATAAAGAAGAGGTCGAGGACTCTGCCATCTGGGGTTGTCGTAACTTTCACCTTTTGAATTGCGAACTCAAGCTCTGTGAGAACCTGTGTGACATCTAAAGCAAGATCCTAATCACATTAGATTCGAGCATACACATAGCACACCAAACCAGAAACAACACCCACCCGCATTAATTAATCTCAAATGAGCTTTTAGTCAATCTATAAACCACCCTATAAGCAAAATCCTTAACAAACATAAACGAATTGGAAACACTTTTTTTCAAAATTGATTCATTTCTAAAATATCTTCCACAATAATTTGTTTAGAATCCAAATCCATCTCGAGCTATTTGCAAAACGCTATGCTAATTTTACAACCTAACATAAATTAAGGAACATTTAAATGGAAACATGATTACCGTTTAGCAATCCTTTCCGATCAAGGCAAAAGAACTTCAACAAGTAAACCGGAGAAGCCGCAGAGTGCGAAGGTTGATCATTCAAGTAAAATGTCACGGAACAAGAAGGACATAAGGATTGAAGCCGGTTCTTCAAACTTGGCCATCTTATAAAAGGTGAGCTCGAATGAGGAACCACCCAAAATACTAAAAAGCACCAAATTCCGTCCGTTGAAACATCTACGACCAGAAAACACTGACCGTTAAAGCATAGCTAATCTAGAAAACACAAGGTTTCAGCTCACATCAAATTCCTAGAACTAAACTCGTATACTTTTTGGGATAATGCAAATCGAGTAATACCAAATACGAAAAAGGGGTCAAAGAATTCACCTCCTTTGGTGATGTAGAGACCGAATTCAAGGATTATATGGCAAATATCGCATCCTAGGCCATGCTTATCTGGACAATTAACAGTAATTACATGAGGCTCTTCTGGCTTCTTTCCATCCTGGATCAGAACGGCGTCGTCGCTCGGCACTCCCATACCGGCAACGGTAAAACACCGGTGAAAATGCCAAAACTCGATTCCCTGAGCTGAAGAGTCTCTTTTCCCGGGGGGTTTCCTTCGTTTTTGAAGGGTACGGAAGGCAACGAAGTTCGGTGTGTTGATCGTAATTGGAGGGACAGACTCCTCATCGAGAAAAGTGTGGGAAGCTTCAACGACACGTGGCGGTGTGTTGGTGATGGCTAAAAGGGATGATCCGAATGGAACAAAAAGCGACAGGCACGAGTTGTTGTACATGTATTACCATAGCTTTATCGACACTTGGGACTTGTATAGTAATATTCAATTAAATAAATTTTTAAAGAGAAAAGGCATACATGTTGTAAGTTGTGACCATTTGATAATATTACAGGAACTGAAACAATCACACATGTGTAATCTTTCAACAACAAAAAAACAATCACATATGTGTAGCCAAGATCCATGATTCAACATTCCAAAAGCTAAACTTAACCTCCAAAACCATAGAGGGTCCTGCCTTGCCTTTTCAAGGCGTAAACAACATCCATGGCTGTAACAGTCTTCCTTCTTGCGTGCTCGGTGTAGGTCACGGCATCGCGAATCACGTTTTCCAAGAAGATCTTCAACACGCCTCTGGTTTCCTCATAGATCAAGCCGCTTATTCTCTTGACTCCTCCTCTGCGAGCCAAACGCCGAATCGCAGGCTTAGTAATGCCCTGGATGTTATCTCTTAAAACCTTCCTATGCCTCTTGGCTCCTCCCTTTCCAAGACCCTTGCCGCCCTTTCCTCTTCCTGACATTGTATTGGAAATCTACTAAAACTTTTTAAGATTTTAGAATGGAATGGAAGTGATAACAAATTAGTATTGCGTTGTTATTTATAGATCCAATTATTGGTGCTTTTGGGTTTTGAAAAGTTTGGCGGGAATTTATCTGAGTTGCACGAATAATAAGAAAAGTATCGATCCGCGTGAAAATAATGAGCAGAATGCGCACCGTTGATTCCGTATTAATCGACGGTTATCAGGCGCATAATGTTTATTCGCGGACTCTGAGAGATCTGAATTTCAGATCTATCCGTATGATGTTTATTAAAATCACATATAAACCGTTGATAGCTTTTCCATCGACGATTGAGAGCAATTTCGCAACATGTGACGCGGATTGGGATTTTTAGTGTTTTAGAATTTTTAAATTCAGAGGGTTCGAGCTTTTTGGAAGAGTTTTGGGTTTAAGTTTTGACGGATTAATACGAAAATAAGACAATTCAATGAGAAATAGTCAAATAGCTGGTGTCTCCGTTTTGTAATTTGGACTTTAAAAAGTCTTTAAATTTTTAGAAAAGGAATAATTAAGTTAAAAAAAAAAAAGTAAATTAAGCTCTTAAATCAATAAATTAAATTAATTAAGTTATTTGACTAATTTTATCATTTAAATCTTGAAAAAAAATTAAATATTGTTGTCATATAATATAGTACAGTTATATCATGTGACATTTACATATTGTTAAAAAAATGTCAAAGGGCTTAATGGATGTAATTTATTAATTCAATGGCTTAATTGGTGTAATTTATTACTTTAATAGCTTAATTGGATGAAAAAAATTAGTGACCTAATTAATTTTTTTCAAAAGTTCAAGGACTTCCAACACCCTTAAGTTTTTTTTTTTACTTTTATTAATTGAGTCCATACAATACTCTAAAAAAATTAATAAAAGTTTTTTTAAGAAAATTGAAGGCTGTAATGGAAATTTCTCCGAACATTGAGGATGCCAAGACTCTTGTAGTCTCTTCTTGCCATTCGTTCCTCAGTTGAATCATGCAATGTAGTCCATTGAATTTAAATATTCTAAAACCCATGCCGTCGTTGAGTGTCATGGCTTGGAAGTAAAAATAGCGTGGTTAGACCTTTCATCTTACTTTATTTTCTTAGTTTTGTTTGACTTTGAAATCGAGGCTTCAAACCGTATCAATTAACTTTGGATGGAAAACAAAAGAGGAGAGGTGTGGGCGATCTTTGTAGAAACCTATCGGAACAGATCCATTGGAAGGGATTGTATTCGACCGCCATGAAAAAATGTTGGACGTGTTCATCCCTACAAAGCGATCAAGAGAGGGAACAAGATTTGAAGTCTAAGGTTTAGATTTATGGTCGTGGTTAATTTTTAGGGTTTAGAGTAATATGATTACATGTTTAGGTTTTAACCTGTAATTCCTAAATTCTAACTAGTATTGTGACACTCTGATCCCAATCCAGATCCGAAGTACTACATTCGGGTCACCCAAAATCCAACCCAAAAATTTTGGTTTAAAAACCATATGTTTAGCATTTAATCAAAATATTTACCATCCATTACTTAATATATTTTAATAAATAACATAAATCAATTTTACAAAATATGAGCTCCATGTTTATACATTTTATATCAAAATGGTATTTCAAAATAAAGTTACAGACTCAACCATGTAAGGTCCTATGAATACTCAACTCATCAAATACAAGTATCGGACTTTGGTAAACACCTCTTGTTGTAATCTTGTACTGATAGTGCTCCTCAAGCTCCCGATCGATCTACCAACCTACGCACGGAAACAATGATTCTGAGCGTTGAGCTTACAAAGCTCAGTGGTACACATCTACTCTACTATACTTCATGTTAATCATAAATATAAGCATTCAAGCTAATACAAGCAATAAAGTAAGAATAATAAACACATGATGCTACCACTAGTCGCCTAAACACATGCTCAAAATCATATGAATCTATATACGTGGAACAATAGGCCCAACCATACTTGATGTCTCAACAGACCATCAAGGCAAACATACGAGATGTCATTGGCAACATCAAGCAATACAACCATATACCAATCTTGAGTGAGGCCCGAGGAAACACATCATCGGGAACATACACTCAGAGTGAAGCCCGAGAACACTAAGCATTGGGATCGTACACTCTATACTCGGAATCCCCCTCGAGTATCTTCAAATGAGGCCTAGAGACACGAAGCATCAGGATTGTACATCCGACATCACTTTGGATGAGGCCTAGAGACATGAAGCATCGGGATCGTACATCCAGTATCTCAAACCATGGTATTGCAAAACTTTTCTCTGGGTATCCGGATCCAAACAATCATTGACTCAACCAATCAAATTGTTGAGATTTAGGGGGCTCGATTCCTTCAACCATTCTTGCTCGCCAAGTGTGAAGAAGTGAGATAATTTGGGTGAAATTGTGGGAAGGAAAAAATAGACACTTTACACAAGGATTTATAGTGGTTCAACCTTCTAACCAAGGTCTACATCCACTACCTTAGCTTCCCACTAAGGATTTCCAAACAAATTCACTAAGAATTTCGTTCCCTTTTCTCGAATTAGGAGGAAACCGTTACAACGATCAAGCTTTCTACCCAAAGCTTGATCAATCACTCTCTTACACAAGAAAGACTTAGCAAACTAGAAATCCCTCTAATAGGTAATTGTTTGCACTATGAAGCTCTCACGCAAAACCTAAACACTTTAGCAAATTTAACAATATTTAGCTCACTAGTGTTGTCTAAGCAAAGAATGTACAATTAAAGCTCTAGACACAATTTGCCATCATAATGTTGTAACAATTGAAGCATTGACCTTCTCTAGAAGCTTGGAGGTCCATTTTATACTCCCAATTGAGTTTGTAGTCGTTGAGGACCGTTAGGGATGGATTAGAGACGTTTGAGCCTTTATTTCCCACCATAAATGCAGTTCTATAGCTTGGCGTATCGATACCCTTCAAACCGTATCGATACGGTCCCGATAAGGAAGTAGCCGTTGTGCACTTCAGTTGATGCGTATCAATACGCTTACCTAGCGTATCGGTACGGTCCTACAAATTAAAAGACCGTTGGGGTAGTTAGGCGTATCGGTACGTGATACAACCGTATCGGTACGCGACTAGCCGTTGGGCTGTTTCAAAACACACCGTATCGATACGGCTAAGCGTATCGGTACGGGTTTTGGCTACTGGAAAATTCTTGTAGTTGAAACCCTAAGGCGTATCGGTACGGTACCAGACCATATCGGTATGGGCACTTGAAATGCTTGGTTTTCACTACTTTAAATGCACTTTAAATCAGTCCAAAGCCTTGTAAAACCCTTAAATATATTTTCAAGTTGTTTTTGACTAAAAACATATTTTAAATTCTTTTCAATTTAGTCCAAAACATTTTTCAAATATTATATCAAAACACTTAGTTCTACAATCTCCCCCTTTTTTATATAATAAAACCAACTTGAAAAATTGTTTGAGATTTTCCCCCTTTGTATTTTAAAATTTGAATAAGAGACTTAAAATATGAAATTAGATTAAAGCTCCCCCTTATTCTCTTGAAAAACTTGAAAGATCAATTTTTCAAACCATTTCTCCCCCTTTTTGTTATATCAAAAAGAATTTAAAATGACATTGGGCTCAAAATAACTTAGGAGGTAAAAAGAAAAATTGACACACTTAAAATTTTGGTTTTAAAAATTGGCTCCCCCTTACTCAAAGCATCAAATAATGTTAGTCCAACATATATGATCATCTAGTTGAAATTAAAAAAAATAAAAAAAAATAAAAACAAGAACAACTAGATATTTACCACACTTGAATCCAAGGGAGGATGTGAAGCCTTCCTTCTCTAAGTGTCTTTCTTTGTGTGCATGGAACTCCCCCTCAAAGTTTGACTTGTTGATCAATCTCCATCACACCTATCATAAGACAATCAAGTAATTTTTGGTATCCAATTTGCTTTGGATCCATAAACGTTAGTGGCACAAAATTTAGTCCCCTTAGGAATCCATTTTTCAATTTCATCCTTTTTAGTTGAAGTGGTTAGTCCTTTTGGGACCCAAACACTTCTAAAACATTTTCCATTTATGAATCTAGGGGCACTAGATTGTCTTACATAAAATTTTAATTTTCCAAAACTCTTTTTCTTTTCAAGTTCATTGGAAATCAAATTTTTTTTCTTTTTGAACTTTAAGAAGCAAATTTTGTAAATCAAAACATTTTTGTTCAAAATCCTTCAATTTTGCTTCAAGTTCAAGATTTGTTTTGGAAATCAAATCATTTTCATTTTTCATTTTTGAAATCAACTTTTTGTTCTTGGAAAATGATGCCTTGAATTCCAAAAGCAAATCATCATAGGCATCTTGTAACTCATCAAATGTATATGAATTTGAAATAGATGAGTTAGAAGTTACCTCCCCCTCATTGAGGGCCATCAAGCATAGGTGGGCTACCTCATCATCGGTAGAGTCTTCATCACTCCAAGTGGCCACATATGCTTGATTTGAAGATGATCCCTTCTTGTTGGACTTGTGGGATTCCTTCATCTTCTTCCTCGATTCATGCTTGGATTTTTCCATTTTGCTCTTCATGAATCGGGCAAATATGTTGAAGAGATAGGCCATCTCTTCATCTCCACTCTCCTCCTCACTTGAATCTTCATGATGGCATGTGGAGGATTTTAGAGCAACAACACTTGAATTGATGTCAAGCTCCATGATTTTCTTCTTCCCCACAGCTCTAATTTCTTCCCTCTTCTTCTCCTCTTCCTTGTTCTTCTTCATGATTTGATGAGTGAGAAGTGACCCCATGAGTTCATCAAGCTTCAAGGTCTTGAGATTCTTGGTTTCAATGATGGCGGTCCTTTTTGAGTCCCATGACTCGGGAAGTGAGTAGATGAGCTTTCGGACAAGCTTTTCTTCTGGGATGGCTTCTCCATATCCTTTTAGACCATTGGTGATTGTGGAGAACCTATCAAACATCTTCTCAATGTTCTCTTCCGGATCCATCTTGAAGTTCTTATACACTAAGGTGAGGAGCCCAATCTTGGTCTCCTAAACTTCATTGGTTCCCTCGTATGTGACTTCAAGCTTGTCCTAAACCTCCTTGGCACTTTCACAAGAAGACATCTTCTCATAGATGGTTGGGCCAAATGCACAAAAGAGGATGTGCAAGGCCTTGCAATTTAGCTCCATCTTCTTGCGATCTTCGGCACTCCATTTCGCTTTGCTTCGTTGAGGCACGAACGGACCATCTTCAACTATGTCTCATAGCTTATAGTCTCTTGACTTGATGAAGAACTTCATCTTTGTCTTTAAATGGGCATAGTGAGTTCCGTCAAAGAAGGGCAGTTTGTCGATAGATTGCGCCATTGAGCCGGTTGTGTGAAATGATGATCGAGCTTGCCGGATCTTCTCAATAGGATGTTAATCCTCTTCGATTGAGCCAAGCTCTAATACCAATTGTTGAGATTTAGGGGGCTCGATTCCTTCAACCGTTCTTGCTCGCCAAGTGTGAAGAAGTGAGATAATTTGGGTGAAATTGTGGGAAGGAAAAAATAGACACTTTACACAAGGATTTATAGTGGTTCAACCTTCTAACCAAGGTCTACATCCACTACCTTAGCTTCCCACTATGGATTTCCAAACAAATTCACTAAGAATTTCGTCCCCTTTTCTCGGATTAGGAGGAAACCGTTACAAAGATCAAGCTTTCTACCCAAAGCTTGATCAATCAATCTCTTACACAAGAAAGACTTAGCAAACTAGAAATCCTTCTAATAGGTAATTGTTTGCACTATGAAGCTCTCACCCAAAACCTAAACACTTGAGCAAATTTAACAATATTTAGCTCACTAGTGTTGTCTAAGCAAAGAATGTACAATTAATGCCCTAGACACAATTTGCCATCATAATGCTATAAAAATTGAAGCATTGACCTTCTCTAGATGCTTGGAGGTCCATTTTATACTCCCAATTGAGTTTGTAGTCGTTGAGGACCGTTGGGGATGGATTAGAGCCGTTGGAGCCTTTATTTCCCACCATAAATGCAGTTCTACAGCTTTGCGTATCGATACCCTTCAAATCGTATCGATACGGTCCCGATAAGGAAGTAGCTGTTGTGCACTTCATTTGATGCGTATCGATACGCTTACCTAGCGTATCGACACGGTCTTTCAAATTAAAAGACCGTTGGGGTAGTTAGCCGTATCGGTACGTGATACAACCGTATCGGTACGCGACTAGACGTTGGGCTGTTTCAGAACACACCGTATCGATACGGCTAAGCGTATCGGTACGGGTTTTGGCTACTGGAAAATTCCTGTAGTTGAAACCCTAAGGCGTATCGGTACTGTACCAGACCGTATCGGTACGGGCACTTGAAATGCTTGGTTTTGACTACTTTAAATCATTCCAAAGCCTTCTAAAACCCTTAAACATATTTTCAAGTTGTTTTTGACTAAAAACATATTTTAAATTCTTTTCAATTCAGTCCAAAACATTTTTCAAATATTATATCAAAACACTTGGTTCTACAATCTCCCCCTTTTTGATATAATAAAACCAACTTGAAAAATTATTTGAGATTTTTCCCTTTGTATTTTAAAATTTTAATAAGAGACTTAAAATATGAAATTAGATTAAAGATCCCCCTTATTCTCTTAAAAAACTTGAAAGATCAATTTTTCAAACCATTTATCCCCCCTTTTTGTTATATCAAAAAGAATTTAAAATGACATTGGGCTCAAAATAACTTAGGAGGTAAAAAGAAAAATTGACACACTTAAAAATTTGGTTTTAAAAATTGGCCCCCCCTTACTCAAAGCATCAAATGATGTTAGTCCAACATATATGATCATCTAGTTGAAATTAAAAAAATAAAACAAATAAAAACAAGAACAACTAGATATTTACCACACTTGAATCCAAGGGAGGATGTGAAGCCTTCCTTCTTCAAGTGTCTTTCTTTGTGTGCATGGAGCTCCCCCTCAAAGTTTGACTTGTTGATCAATCTCTATCACACCTATCATAAGACAATCAAGTAATTTTTGGTATCCAAATTGCTTTGGATCCATAAACGTTAGTGGCACAAAATTTAGTCCCTTTAGGAATCCATTTTTCAATTTCATCCTTTTTAGTTGAAGTGGTTAGTCCTTTTGGGACCCAAACACTTCTAAACATTTTCCATTTATGAATCTAGGGGCACTAGATTGTCTTACATAAAAGTTTGATTTTCCAAAACTCTTTTTCTTTTCGAGTTCATTAGAAATCAAATTTTTTTTCTTTTTGAACTTTAAGAAGCAAATTTTGTAAATCAAAACATTTTTGTTCAAAATTCTTCAATTTTGCTTCAAGTTCAAGATTTGTTTTGGAAAGCAAATCATTTTCATTTTTCATTTTTGAAATCAACTTTTTGTTCTTAGAAAATGATGCCTTGAATTCCAAAAGCAAATCATCATAGGCATCTTGTAACTCATCAAATGTATATGAATTTGAAATAGATGAGTTAGAAGTTACCTCCCCCTCATTTAGAGCCATCAAGCATAGGTGGGCTACCTCATTATCGGTATAGTCTTCATCACTCCAAGTGGCCACATATGCTTGCTTTAAAGATGATCCCTTCTTGTTGGACTTGTGGGATTCCTTCATCTTCTTCCTCGATTCATGCTTTGATTTTTCCATTTTGCTCTTCATGAACCGGGCAAATTTGTTGAAGAGATAGGCCATCTCTTCATCTTCACTCTCCTCCTCACTTGAATCTTCATGATGGCATGTGGAGAATTTTAGAGCAACGACACTTGAATTGATGCCAAGCTCCATGATGTTCTTCTTCCCTATAGCTCTAATTTCTTCCCTCTTCTTCTCCTCTTCCTTGTTCTTCTTCATGATTTGATGAGTGAGAAGTGAACCCATGAGTTCATCAAGGTTCAAGGTCTTGAGATTCTTGGCTTCGATGATGGCGGTCCTTTTTGAGTCCCATGACTCTGGTAGTGAGTAGATGAGCTTTCGGACAAGCTTTTCTTCCGGGATGGCTTCTCCATAGCCTTTTAGACCATTGGTGATTGTGGAGAACCTATCAAACATCTTCTCGATGTTCTCTTCCGGATCCATCTTGAAGTTCTCATACTCTAAGGTGAGGAGCCCAATCTTGGTCTCCTTAACTTCATTGGTTCCCTCGTATGTGACTTCAAGCTTGTCCCATATCTCCTTGGCACTCTCACAAGAAGACATCTTCTCATAGATGGTTGGGCCAAATGCACAAAAGAGGATGTGCAAGGCCTTGCAATTTAGCTCCATCTTCTTGCGATCTTCGGCACTCCATTTCACTTTGCTTCGTTGAGGCACGAACATACCATATTCAACTATGTCCCATAGCTTATAGTATCTTGACTTGATGAAGAACTTTATCTTTTTCTTCCAATGGGCATAGTGGGTTCCGTCAAAGAAGGGCAGTTTGTCGATGGATTGCGCCATTGAGCCGGTTGTGTGAAATGATGATCGAGCTTGCCGGATCTTCTCAATAGGATGTTAATCCTCTTCGATTGAGCCAAGCTCTGATACCAATTGTTGAGATTTAGGGGGTTCGATTCCTTCAACCGTTCTTGCTCACCAAGTGTGAAGAAGTGAGATAATTTTGGTGAAATTGTGGGAAGGAAAAAATGGACACTTTACACAAGGATTTATAGTGGTTCAACCTTCTAACCAAGGCCTAATCCACTACCTTAGCTTCCCACTAAGGATTTCTAAACAAATTCACTAACAATTTCGTCCACTTTTCTCGGATTAGGAGGAAACCGTTACAACGATCAAGCTTTCTACCCAAAGCTTGATCAATCACTCTCTTACACAAGAAAGACTTAGCAAACTAGAAATCCCTCTAATAGGTAATTGTTTGCACTATGAAGCTCTCACCCAAAACCTAAACACTTTAGCAAATTTAACAATATTTAGCTCACTAGTGTTGTCTAAGCAAAGAATGTACAATTAAAGCTCTAGAAAGTTGTGCATTTCAGTTGATGCGCATCGATACGCTTACCTAGCGTATCGGTACGGTCCTGCAAATTAAAAGACCGTTGGGGTAGTTAGGCGTATCGGTACGCGACTAGCCGTTGGGCTGTTTCAAAACACGCCGTATCGATACGGCTAAGAGTATCGGTACGGGTTTTGGCTACTGGAAAATTCCTGTAGTTGAAACCCTAAGGCGTATCGGTACGGTACCAGACCGTATCGGTACATGCACTTGAAATGCTTGGTTTTGACTACTTTAAATGCACTTTAAATCATTCCAAAGCCTTGTAAAACCCTTAAACATATTTTCAAGTTGTTTTTTACTAAAAACATATTTTAAATTCTTTTCAATTTGGTCCAAAACATTTTTCAAATATTATATCAAAACACTTAGTTCTACACAAATGCCTACCCACCAAACAAGCAACGTGATCCCAAGGATCTCCCTATTATTGCTAATCGTCAACGTATCATTTATTTTACATTACCGAGTTGTTAATTCATTATAGATGAGTACATAATTATTCTCATTACTTATCTCCATTAATCCATGTCACCACTTTAATTTAGGCATTAATCAGGTTATTAATTGTACACGTCAATTTCCATTTTATATTTGCATTTACAGATTATAAAGCGTATTGGGTACCGGTACTTAAACATGAGTATCGGTACGGTACCCTCAGGTACTAGTACTCACATGCGTACCGATACAGACATTTCTTACTAGAAATCTTAAATCTCTCAAGTACTGATACAGATCAATCCTTACCGATACGACATCGAATAACGTACCGGTACAATCAAAGTTTGTACCGATACCCCACTCACGATTTCTAACATATTAGCGAAATATGATATTTACTAGACTTTTATTGATCCCTAAAGCTTATGAAAATCATTAGGGTTTGTTTATTAGTGCATTAATATCATTTACCGAATTTTTGATCATTTAATCGAATAATTTCTAATTTTTATCCATTACGAACACTTTCCATCAAACACATAAATTTTCTTACTCTAGCACCCAATCATCAGAACATAATATTCAAACAGTCATAACATAAATATACGAATATTCGAACGACCCTACACGGTCTCTAAAGTCTAATCGAGTCTAGTCATATCCCTAAACATCATCATGCATCTCATAATTAACAAGTCTCGCAATACCGGTTTCTAACATGTTTATTATCTGTCTACCTATTTTGCAGGCACTAGCACGCTAAGCAATTACATTTATGATGCTCATGAAGCATTATGTTGTGTGGATCGTTGAATCGATAAATGCCAAGAGGGGTGAATTGGATTTTTAATATGGTTGGTAGTGAAGTGGTAAAATAAAAATGAGGACAAAGGCAATTATAGTGGTTCATGTTCCAAATGAACTCTACATCCACTACCTTAGCTCTCACTAAGGATTTTCTAAATAACTTCACTAGTTGATCTTCCCCTTTTCTAGGATTAGGAGGAAACATTTACACAAATGGTCAATTTTCTACCCAAAATTGACCAAACCCTCTCACAAGTATACAAAGAAGAAAGTGGCAATTACAATGTATCACTCAAGACAAATATTGCCCAAATTACAAGCACTCAACCCAATTGAATCTGAAAAATAGGAAATTATAAAGAATGACAATTAGGGTTTTACAAGGATATTGAAATTAAGCACTTGATCTTGGATTTGATGTAGATTTGTTTCTCTTAGGATTAATAGTTGTTGTTGGTTGTTTTTGGACTCCCTTTTATACCTTCTAATTCAATTCTAGCCGTTGGGGTGGTTTCCATCATAATATAGTCGTTGGGATGCAATCTTCCCACCATAAATGCACTTCTACAACTACTTGTTTCGAAACGGACACGATAGTTTCGATACGCTAAGAGCTCATTCCGAAACGACTTGACATCCGTTCCGAAACAATTTGAAGCTGTCAAAACCCATATTGAAACGTGCTTAAATCGTTTCAATATGTCTTAACCGTTTTGTGAAAATTAGTTATAAATTGCAACAGTCATAAAATTTGAATCCAAGTTTAAATCTCGTTTCGAAACGTTTGAGGCCGTTTCGATACTGTCGTATCGAAACGAATCTTCCCGTTTCGAAACATAGGGTCATGTTTCGATACTATCGTATTAAACGGGAAGACTCGTTCCGAAACAAATGTTAACAGTTTCAAAAAATTCCGAAACGCCTGAGGGCTGTTTCGAAACGGTGACTCGATAATCAATGTTTTCACTTGGAAAAACACTTAGAAAAAATTGTATAACCCTTTGGTTTTGACTTGAGCACTTTGCTTAAAAGTTTTGGGAAGTTTTGAGGACTTAAAAATTTATTTTCTATTTTTAATTTAGTCCTTAAATCTTTTGTTATATCAAAATCAATTCTTTGGTTTTACACATTAGGAGTTCAAGGTGTACTAACCTCAAGCTATAGTGATAAATCATCATTCAAGCTCCTCCAATCATCTCCTTTAATTCAATATTCGAGTCCACAAAATCCTCGATAAAATAAACATGGCTACAAAAGTAAGTTCATATTATCAGACTACTTTAGAGAATAAAAAGCATAAAAACAGCTTATCAGGTTCAAATTTAGCAAAATAGATTGTGCCAACGAACTCAGAACGTCGAAAAAACCCCAGGTAGGGTCCATCGAAAAAAGTCAAAGGCCGATCAATGATTGGTCAACGCGGTTGGGGAGGGCAGTACGGTCTGGTCTGGTTCGGCCCAACAAAACCGGCCTGGTGTAGTTGGCAGTGCACGCCGACACGTAAGAAACAACGCATACGGCAGCCTTCGATGGCTGGACGATGGTGACGAGATCCAGATCGACTTGTCTTCGTCCGGTGAGTAATAAACACATGGCGCCACCACTATTCGCCTAAACACATGCTCAAAATCGTAGAAATCTATAAACATGGCACACAAAGCCTAACTATACTCGATGTTTCAACATACCATATACAATATACCATACAACCATATACCAACCTTGAGTGAGGCTCGGAGACACACAACATCGACCATCAAGACAAACATACGAGATGCCATTGGCATCATCAAGCCATACAACCATATACCAACCTCGAGTGAGGTCTGGAGACACACAACACCGAGAACACACATTTAGAGTGAGGCCCGAGGACACAAAGCATCGAGATCCTACACTCTATACTCAAAATCCCCCTCGAGTATATTTAGATTAGGCCCAGGGACACAAAGCATCGGGATCGTATATCCGATATAACTTTGGATGAGGTACGGGGACGCGAAGCATCGAGATCGTACATCCAGTATCTTAAACCATGGAGTTGCAACACTCTTTGTCTGGGTATCCGAATACCAACAATCATTTACCCAACTAAACAAATGCCTACCTGGCATACAAGCAATGTGATCCCAATGATCTCCCTATTGTTGTTAATCGTCAACACATCATTTCTTTTACATTACCGAGTTGTTAATTCATTATAGATGAGTACATAGTTATTCTCATTTTTTATCCCCATTAATAAACGTCGTCACTTTAATTTAGGCATTAATCAGGTTATTAATTGTACACGTTAATTTCCATTTTATATTTGCATTTACATAGTATAAAGTGTATTGGGTACCGATACTCAAACATGAGTATCGATACGGTACCCTCGGGTGCTTGTACTCACAACGTACCGATAAAAACATTGATTACTAGAAATCTTAAATTTCTCAAGTACCGGTACAAATCGACTCGTACCGATATAACATGCCAGTACAACCAAATCTCGTACCAATACCCCACTCACAATTTCTACCGTATTAGCGAAGTACAATATTTACTAGACTTTGATCAATCCATAAAGCTTGTGAAAATCATTAAGGTTTGTTTGCCAACGCATTTAATCATTTGATATCTTTTACCGGCTTTATGATCATTTAATCGAATAATTTATGATATTTATCCTTTACGCACAATTTCTATCAAACACATAAATTTTCATACTCTAGCACCCAATCATCAGAACATACATTTCAAACAATCATCACATAAATGTACGAATATCTGAACGATCCTACACGGTCTCTAAAGTCTAATCGAGTCGAGTCATATCCCTAGACATTATCATGCATCTCAGAATTATCGAATCTCGCAATACCGGTCTCTAACATGCTTATTATCCGTCTACCTATTTTGCAGGCACTAACACATAAATCAATCACATTTATGATGCTAATGAAGCATTAGGAATTCGAGTTGTAAAAACCTCAAGCCATAGCGATAATTCCTCATTCAAGCTCCTCTAATAATCTCCTTTAATCCAATATTCGAGTCCGCATAATCCTCAGATAAAACAAACACGACTACATAAGCATATTCGCATTATTGGACTACTTTAGAGAATAAAGCGTGTAAAAACAGCTTATCGAGTTCGAATTTAGTGAAACAGACTGCACAAACGGACTCAGAACATCGAAAACCCCTTAGGTATAGTCTTTTGGAAAAAGTCAACAATTGGTAAACACCGATCAACGAAAGTCAACGGCGGCAACGGTCAATGGCGTTCGGGCAGGGTGGTCTAGTCTAGTTCGATCCAAAAAAACCGACCTAGTGAACCAGACCAAGGTCTGGTTCAGCTGGCAGGGCACACGCACGTGTAGGAGGCGTCATGTATGGCCGAACGACGACGACGAGCTCTAAATTGACTTTTCTTCGGCCGATGAGTCTGATGGTGGTGACGGTTCACAGCGACTAACGTCAGAAGAAGGTGTTTTAGCATTTACGATTCTTCTTTTTTCTCACTCCAATGAGTGGCGGCGATGACGGTGATGGGGTGACCATGGATGGACTCATCTCGGCGAGGTAGAGCTAATGGTGGCGACGATGTCGCGCACGGCGACTCCGAAGGCAACATATCGAGATTCAAAGCTTCATTTTCTTTTTTTTCTCCTACTTTTCTCCTTTCTCTCTCCCAAACAAAAATATCTTCTTCCCTCTCTTTTTTTCCACACAACCATCCACTTTAATTTAAATTCCACTATTCCCAACAAAATGGGTAAACTAATTACTTGAACATTTGTCTCCCCCTTAATTTCACTTTAGGCTCCCAACTTTATCCCTCATAAATTTTAGTCCTCAATTTCCTTAAATCGAGTATCCACATTTAACTCTTCTTATTTACATTTACCAATTTAAAGATTTAAAAACCCGGATCGGACACCCATTTACTGACCCGAAGTTCGGGTTATTACAAGTGCCCCTAAACTCTAAACCTTAAATTAAATCTTCAAACCAAAAAACTAAGATGCTTGTAGAAACTTTTTATTTACACGATTAATGTATGGAATGATTACCCTTTTAGTTTTATGTATGTACAATTCAGTTTCCTTACAACATCAATTTTTTGTATTTTTTCATTTATATATACATGAAGTTCTTGTTTATATTATTATTTTTACTACATCAACCTACAATTTTTTATTATTAATGCTACATGTAAGGATTTTATAATATGTACTATGTTTTATACATAAATAACATATTTATTTTCAATGTTGTAAGTTTGTTTCTATTAATAACTTTATTAAGGAATACTTATTTAATTATATACAAAATGTTTCTAAGGTTCGTGTTTAATTATTTTTATAATAATTTATAGGAAAAATTACACTGGTAGTTACTGAACTTTTAGGACGTTGGCATTTTGGTTATCAAAATTGAAAAAATATCATTATTTTCACTAAACTTTTAATTCGTTTTCATTATGCTCAATGTTGTTAATTCTTGTTAAGAAATGTTTATGTGACACATTAAAGTCTTATTCCCAAAAAAGAATATTAATTTTCAAAATTACAGGCATTGCTAAGGCCAAAATTATGATGAACAGAGTGGTCTTTAGTCAATCCCAATGGCGGAAAAGATCCATTTTTGAGAAGATGAACATAATTTAGTTTTAAGCTGATCCGAAGATTATTTGGTGGTGAATCGGAACAAAAAAAATCAATCAAAACTAAAAAATTAAAAAAAATTGATTTGTCATTGTTAATCTTCATATCAACTTGAAACCAAACTATATTAATCTTCTGGCCAAACGGATCATTCCCACCATTGGGACCGATGACAACTTTGTTCATCAAAATTTTAGCCTTGGTGGAGGCTATAAATTTGGAAACTTAGGGTTCTTTTTGGGGGAAGAAAACAAAGAATTGAAACCTTTGATTTGTCATTATTAATTGCCAGATCAACTTGAAACCAAATTATATTAATCTCTTGGCTAAACAGATCATCCTTATTGTTTGGACCTGATGACAACTCTATTCTTCAAAATTTTGACCTTGGTTGTGGCTATAAATTTGAAAACTTAAGGTTTGGGGGGGGGGGGGGGAAGAAGACTTTAACGTTCAAAATCTATATTTTTTAACGAAAATGACCGTATTGAAATCGAATTAAAATTTTAGTGATTGTAGTAAAAAAATTCCAATTAAGTGAGCAAAGTGAAAATGCCCTAAAAGTTCAATTACTAATAGTGTAGTTTATCATAATTAACATTATTTGAAATTTAAACATATAACTATGTGATTGCAATTTGCACATCCAAACATAAAAATTTAAAGGTAAAATACACAAATGGTAACTGAACTTTGTTTAAAAATTCAATTTAGCAACCAAACTTTCAAAAGTTGCATAATGACAATTAAACTTTCTATTTTACTACAAAATATTGAAATAGTAACTCCATCTTTAGTTGCACCTAATTTTCGTTTAAGGGGTGATGTGTTATGTTAGGTGTATAAAAGTACTCATTTTATGACCCTTTATAACTCAATTATTGTTAAATCTAAGCTTGCATCATTGATTATTCATACATAATTTACTGTTTTTAACATCGCCAAGCTTGATTACTTATATTCGACAATATTCGGTGGAAAAAGGTACTGTCCAGGTGTGTTTGTTCTTTTGCAGATTTTTCTACTCACTGCCTGGGCAAGCACTACCGCGTCAGTGAAGGAACGAGAGGAGTGGAGCAGAATTATCACTCGATGGTCCAGATCAAGTCAGTCGTGAACAATAGTTTCTACTGAAGGAAGCTGAACTAAGAGATAGAGCCTTGTGGAGCAGAATCAGCTGACAGACGTCTGTCGAGGTAGTGCACTGACAAGGTGGTCGAAGGAGAAAACATGCAAAGTGGAGAGTGTTTTGAAGAGCAGGAAAAGCTAAATTTTTCTATGCACTTTACATAAGGATCGGACTGTGAGAAGACCATGAAAACATCGAAGGAAGGTCAAGAGAAGGTTCCATGCCAAAAGGAGGATTTTAAGGAAGAAAGATATAATACTTTAAAAGAAGACCTTTTCTTTTAATTTGTTTAATTCTAACTTAACTTCCTCCTCAAGAAGGACTTGACCTCAACCTCTTATATAAATATGAAGCAAATCTGGCCATTGAGAAGATCTATAATCAGAGAGAATCGAGCCTTTGAGAGAACTTGTAGCGAGCTTCTATTGTCATTATGTTATAATTTCTTCTTAGGGTTTAGTGTTGTGCACACGACAAACGAAAAAGAAAATCAAACAAGCAAGAACACAAGATTCACAAAAATCGAGCTTACAACTTTTGACATCATGCAACAAATTTATTTTATACAATTCAACCATTCCACGTTCACTAAGATGACCATGACGCATATGCCACAATTTTGTATTATCATCATATGACTCAACAGAATGAGCTCCACCTACAATTGTACTCCCTAACAGTTTATAGATATTCCATGCAGTTATCTTTCCTTTCATCACAGTCAATGCACCTTTAACAATCCTAATGGCTTCTCTATCCTCATCAGCTTTCGAAATTAAACCATTCTTATGCAAAGTGCCCAAAGAAATTAGATTCTTTTTCAAATCCGGTATATGCCTAACACCACATAATGTTCTAACAGTACCATCATGCATCTTAATTTTGACTTCGCCAATACCGACAATATGGCAATATCTATCATCACCTAAATAGACAGAACCAAAATTAACAGACATATAGGTAGAAAACCACTTCATGTTAGGTGTTATATGATAAGAGCATCATGAATCAAGAATCCAAGCATCCGTGAACTGAGTTGTTGAAATAGAAAGCATATCACCATCACTACAATCCGAATTCTCATTCTGCACCACATTCATAGTTTTAGATGATGCATCATGTTTATCATCTAACTCCTTTTTCCAATTTGGACAGTCTCGCTTCATATGTCCTGGCTCCTTGCACTTGTAGCAAAAAACGTCTTCTTGCCTCTAGACTTTGATCTATAATCTCGTCTTCCAGAACCCTCCTTCTCTGACTTCCTTCCACGGTCGTGATTAACCTTAAAATATAAACCATCAGCGTGAGAGCTTTCACATGTATTATGCCTTCGCTGGTTGTGGGCCAACAAAGCTGCAGTAATCTCTTCAACTTTGATTGTTTCTTTCCCATATGTAAGAGTACTCACCATGTGTTCATAAGAAGAAGGCAACAGACACAACAGAATCATTGCTTTGTCTTCATCTTCAATCTTCACATCAAGTTGAGTTAAATCTGTGATTATTTGATTGAAGATATTCACGTGCTGCGCCAAATCCTGACCTTCCTGCATCTTCAGCCCATACAACTTCTGCTTTAGATACAATTTACTTGTTAAAGACTTGGACATAAACTGACTTTCCAACTTGCCCCTTATCTCTCCTGGAAACGTCAGATCCATAACGTGATACATAATCTCATCTGCCAAACATAACCGTATGGTTCTATTCGCTCGTTGCTGCAGTTCTTCCCAATCGTCGTCCTCCATCGACGCTGGTCTTGTAGATCGTAAAGCCTTTAAAATCCTTTGTTATGCTAACATGTCCTTTACCCTCGTCTGCCACAATCCAAAGTTACCTTCACCATTGAACCTGACCACTTCAAATTTCGCACCGGACATAGCCATCGCAACCAGGCTCTTGATACCAGTTGTTGTGTACATGACAAACGAAAAAGAAAATCAAACAAGCAAGAACACAAGAGATTTAACGAGGTTTAGCAGTGTGCTTACGTCATCGGGGAGCTAAGAGCGGTTGTATTCTTTTATTCAATCAATGGTTCTTAGGTTACAAATAACACATCTATTTATAGACTCAGTACAATTACAAAGATACCCCGTACTGTACCGCGGGGGCTTTGCCCCCGCACTCCTAACCCACTTAATATAAGCCCACCGAAAACTCGAGTACTCCTTTGATGGACAGATTCTCTCACTCCGCAAAGCCTAAAGAACAATTGATGAAGTGCCTAATAAGGTGGGGGTAAGCCTTTATATAGCCCCCTACATCCAAGTCATATTCTAACTAGGATAAGGAATACTACTCCTCGAAGGATTAGAACAATTGTAATCCTAGTTAAAGTAGCCAACATCTGTCCTTTTACAATATATGAGCCATACTTAACATTTAGGTTATATTATTTAGTAGTTGTGAGAAAACGATTGGATTTTGTTTAAGTTTTTGTTAATGCAATTTAGTTCAAGGTTTTTTTTATCATTGGTTCTTATTCTTGTTTTCGAGTGAATTGAGAGAGGATCTCTTTAACTATCTATTTGTCTAATATCGGGAGAGTTAGACTCACGAAACGGATAAGCTTGGTTTTCAACCCAATCGGTGCAAACTAACTCGGCTTAGGGATAAAGTAGAGTTTCAACAGCTAAAAGAAGCGTAAGATTGGTTGGTGTTCATCCTTGGTTCACGCTGGGAGGTATTATCAAGGCCTACACACCAGCACAGTTTTGACTTAGGGATAAGGAGGAGCCACTGAAGGACGCTTTTTCGAACCTTAACGTTGTTCACTGCCACCCCAGCAAGGGATTGCCGAGGCAGTTACTTAACACGTTGCCGCATCAGTGATTTTGGTCTCTACCGAGGCAGTACGATATTTGTTGCATTCAAAGACTGAGACAGTCCAATTGGTTTCCACACTACGACGCAATATAATCTGGAACATTCTCTCATCTTGATTACACTATTTTTAGTTTACTGCTTATTTTATTTTTAGTTTATTAGATTACTCCAAAAACCCAATCATTCACTTGTGTTCTTTACTTTTATTTCTTTTCCAGTGCGAGGCAATAAACATTGAAGGTTTCACCAATCCCTGTGGAGATGATACTCAATACTTATCACATTAAATTAAGGGAAAACTACCTAAATAGTACCTAGCTGTTGGTGCGTTATCGTTTTGGTACCTCAGCTATTTTTTTTGGCAAAATGGCACCTAACGTTACATTTCGTATTCAAAATGGTACCTCCACCGTTTAAAATTAACGGAAAAGCTGATGTGGAATTTTTTAATTTTTTATTTTCCATGTCATCTGTTATTTTTTAATGTTTTCCATTACCCAAACAAAAATGTTACATGGTTTCTGGTTCTGAAATCCTCGATTCTTCACTTCAAATTTTCACGAATATCCCATTTCTTATCAGAGAAATTTACAGAAAATGTTTGTAAAACTTCAATTAGATACCAGTTGCTTTAACCTTTTATGCTACACTAAAACCTCACCACCCAAAATCAATGGAGTTTCAGTGTCAGTATCAATTCCTCCTTTAGAAAAAACTCGAACCCATCACCAAAAACAAGCAGCAAAGACTTCCCGAGACCAAGAAATTCAATGGAGTTCGAAAATAGGGTCTTGGCAATCAACCTGAGCCGAGCAACAACCAGACTTTAGAGAAAAACCTAGATAGAGAAGGGAGAGAAAAACCGAGGGAAAGGTTCAAATTTGTCAATAAATGAGGTAACTTTGGTGTTGCTAGTGGGAAAATTGTGGATGTTAAAATGCATGCCAAGTGTTCGACGAAATGGGCTTCTTATGGAGGTTGTATTCTGGCAATTTTGGGAGCTTTGGATAGCATTAGGGATTTGGATAAGGCGTTAAAGCCATGGGCTGAGAAGTTAAGTAATAAAGAAAAGAGTATAATTTTGAAGGAACAATCGAGCTGGGAAAGGGCTTTAGAGATTTTTGAGTGGTTTAAGAGAAAACAATGTTATGAGTTGAATGTAATTCATTACAACATAATGTTTAGAATTCTTGGTAAAGCTCATAAATGGGGCTATGTTGAGAGTTTGTGGAAGGAAATGAGACATAGAGGGATTGAACCGATTAATTCTACTTATGGTACTCTCATTGATGTTTATAGTAATGGTGGGATGAAGCAACTTTCTCTTTGTTGGCTTGTAACTTTGGTTAAGTTAAATATTTGTTTGTTTGCTTCTAATCACTACTAGTTGCCTAGTTCAATGGTTTAACACCCAATTTTTTTATCCATGATGTCCCGAGTTTGAATCCCACCCGCAGCAAATGAGATATTTTATTTCTTTTGGTTTTGTTCAACCAATCAGAAGGTGACACGTGTCACCTTCTGGTTGGAGAAATAAAAACATTAAAAATAACATGTGGTATGCTGACTAGGAGAGAGAAAATGATGTGAAAACTAAAAAAATAATGAAAAATTACACATCAGTTTTTCTGTTAATTTTAAATGGCGAAGGTACCATTTTGAAAACGAAACATAACGTTAGGTATCATTTTACCAAAAATAGATAGGGTACCAAAACGATAACGCGCCAATAGCTAGGGTACTATTTAAGTAGTTTTCCCTTAAATTAATGGCAATTTCTCTTTTGGCTAATCGAGTGCCGTTATTGATTAAACAACAAGCTCAAACTTCTAGAGACCCGTGTTGGCAATCAATGGGCTGAGTTGGAACCAGGGATTCAAAAAACAATCTATGACCGCTATAACAGCCACTATTTAATGGTAACGCCACCAGCCGAAACCAAAATTAGCTACAAAAATGGTGTGCAACAGAATCACGTCAATAACGGCCCGTCGTGGTCGCAATTTAACGGTATAGTGGTCTATCGCGGTGATAACGGGACGCTATCCCCGTTTTCAGACCAATCGCGGATGGTTCATATAAGGTTTTTTGGCTCGAATCTCGTTAACGACCGACAGGGAGGAGAAACGGTTGATAGGGGTTTGCTCGGGACGAGACGAGGAGTTGAGTGGTGTGTGTGGTGCATTTTACGGACGGTGAATGGTTGGTGGCCAGAGAGGAAAATGGGGAGGAGGAGAATGTTGCAGAGAATGAGCGGGAGAGAAAGTGAAAAAGATTGAACTTAAAACATTAAAAGGGTAAATGGCGGGAAGGAGTGTTCAAGTTTTAGTGAATTTTTGGAAAGGCTTAAAGGTTTTTGTACGCTTACAATTTAGTCCTTTAAGGCAGATTTTTAGTTTAATTAAGATGTTTTGTTTTATTCCATTTCCAATTAAGTCCTCAAATCCACAATGAAACTTCCAATTAAGCCTCTAAGTCTTATTTCCTTTTAATTAAATCCATTTATAAGTGTTGGAAAACTCTTTAAAAATTATTAAAAGTAACTTTTAATAATTATAATTAAATTATCCCGTTGTTGATATTTATCTTGATCATTTTTTAAGGGTTAACTACTGGAATAGTCACTTATGTTTCTCCCCGGTACAGAGTTGGTTACCGATTTTTGAAAAACGACCAGTAAGGTCACTTACGTTTTCGGGGCGTAAACTTTTGGTCACTTGACCGTTTATTGCCGTTAAACATTGACGACATGATGACCTGGCAGTGAAAAAATAAGGGTAAACTATTGCAATGGCCACTAAAGTTTATCCCATGTACATTTTTGCTCCCCAATTTTAAAAAATGAACATTATGGCCAATACTGAAAAGGTTTCTTTATAATTTCACCCTTGAATTTTTAAAAATTCATTTTTCAACCCTAAAACTTTACAATCAATTAGTACAATAATATTATAAAGGCTTAAATAAAAAATATGCGCCCAAAGTATACCCTTTTTAAATTTTAGGTGTCCAAATTGCTCCTATTTAATAACTAAACTTTCAAACTGCTCCTATTTTTTCAGTCTAGATTATTTTATTATTATTATAACATGACATGTCATTTTTTATTATTGTTAAATTAAAAATAATTTAAAAATAAAATAAAATCATTTTTATTATTATTAAATTTAAAATATTTTAAAAATATTACTTCTTAGAATAATTTAGGTGTCTAAAGTATTTTTTTGTAAAAATAGGTGTCCAAAGTTTCCATAATTACAAATTTAGGTGCCCGGTTGTTAAATGGGTGTTAAAAAAATTGTCAACCAATCGGTGCTTGACACGTGACATTAATTTTATTTTTCTTTTAATTTTTTAATGGAAATACTCAGAATTTTCAATTTTTTATAAAATCTCAAAATTTTACAAGCTTCACAAAACAGTCCCTAAATCCCTAAAAATTCTCAAACTTCTGTCGTCGATTGTCGCCACTTCTGCCGCCGATCGCCTTTGCTGACCACACCCACTTGGTCGTCGAACCAAGGTGACTATTTCCCCTAATACGGTGTCGCTAGAAACGCCCAACGACGTGTAGCCAAACGTCGAACACGAAATCGATGTTCGTGTTTGACGTTAGACTGCACGCCGTTGGGCGTTTCCGGCGACGCCGTGTTAGGGGAAGTGGTCGCCTTGGTCTACGATGGCGACCGACGGCTGAAGCGGCGACAATCGACGGCGGAAGTTTGGGATTTTTTAAGGATTTTGGGATTGTTTTGTGAAGCTTGTAAAATTTTGAGATTTTATAAAAAAAATTGAAAAATCTGAGTATTTTACATTAAAAAATTAAAAGAAAAATAAAATTAATGCCACGTGTCAAGCACCGATTGGTTGACAATTTTTTAACACCCATTTAACAACCAGACACCTAAAATTGTAACTATGGAAACTTTGGGCACCTATTTTTACAAAAAAAATACTTTAGAAACCTAAATTATTCTAAGAAGTAATATTTTTTTAAAAATATTTTAAATTTAATAACAATAAAAATGATTTTATTTTATTTTTAAATTATTTTTAATTTAACAATAATAAAAAATGACATGTCATCTTATTATTATAATAATAATAATAATAATAAAATAATCTAGACTGAAAAAATATGAGCAATTTGAAAGTTTAGTTATTAAATATGAGCAATTTGGACACCTAAAATTTAAAAAGGGTATACTTTGGGCACCTATTTTTCATTTAAGCCTTTATAATATTATTGCACTAATTGATTGTAAAGTTTTAGGGTTGAAATATGAATTTTTAAAAATTCAAGGGTGAAATTATAAAGAAACCTTTTCAGTAGTGACTATAATGTTTATTTTTTAAAATTGGGGAGCAGAAATGTACATGAGATAAACTTTAGTGGCCATTGCAATAGTTTACCCTTATTTTTTCGCTGCCAGGTCAGCAAGCCGTCAATGTTTAACGACAACAAACAGCTGAGTGACCAAAAGTTTACGCCTCGAAAACGTAAGTGACCTTATTGGTTGTTTTTCAAAATCGGTGACCAGTACAGAACATAAGTGATTATTCCAGTAGTTAACCCTTTTTTAATTTAGGTATTGATTGGCAGAACAAATATATATATATATATATATATATATATATATATATATATATATATATATATATATATATATTATTCTTGAGTTTGCCGGTGTAAAAGAACTATTTGATAAAATCATAAGGAATTTAGTTTTTTATCTCACAATTATAATATATCTATATATTAATCCATTTTAATTTATTTATGTTCATTTTCGTTTAGAAAGCACTCTAAAAATCATTAAAATGATTTTTTATATTTATATTTATATTTATATTTATATCTATTATGATTTACAATAAGTTGTGCGGGTTTAAAAAAATTTCACGACCACAACACCCTCAATGACCACTATAGCAACAGTTATGGCTGCAATCGCGATAAACGCGATCGCGGCCGCTTTTTATATCCCTGGTTTGAACCCAAGGCTGAAGGGGAAATGGAGGAGCTAGAATCGGATGTGAATAAAATAGTAGAGAAGATTCTAAACTACAGAGCTAGATCAAGTTAAGATTAGGGGTGTAAATGAACAGAGCGTTCGACGAACTATTCGTGAATTGTTCGTATAACATTCGTTTATTAAGCTAAATAAACAAGTATGAACAAAAAATTTATGTATGTTTAATAAACGAACGAACACGAACATAAGTGTGTTCGGCTCGTTTATGTTCACGAACAAACTCGTTTATGTTCGTTTAGAAGCTCGCTTATATGCTTGTTTATGTTGGTTTATAACCTTAAGTTCAAGGTATATAAACCATATTGTAACCCAAATCATCCTTTTCCCTAAGTTTTGATATTTGTAGCCGCACCCCTCTCTCAAATTCCTCTAAAAATAAACACTCCTCACCCTTTCTTCCGATCAACCTCCGACCACCGACCTTTCAGTTTTCCCTTACGCCACCGTTCGCCGCCATCCTCTTCGTTCATCGTTGGTGGTTTAAGGCATCGAAAACTCCTCTGTTTCATTTGAATCTTTGTGCCGCCGTCCTTTCATCTTCTCTGTCGGTCTTCTCCGTTCGTGTGTGTTGGGTGAGTATCAAGTTCATGTTTGTAGTTTTGTCTTGTGGTTTTCTCCTGTGTGTCGGGTGATTGCAGCTTTTGGTTGTTGGAATATCTCATCTTCTTCTGTCTGATGTTTGCCTTTTATTTCTTGGCTTGCAGGCTGCAGCTGCCTAGAAAAGTGGTTGGTTACCTATGCTGCTATCAAAGTTGTCAGCCAAGCTTAGAGGTAGACATTCAGAACCACCTCATTCGACCCTAAGTTTATCATCCCTCATTAACTCTAAATTAGTATTCAAGATCATACTCGTAGCTGGAGTCGTCGTATGTTGGCAATACTATTTTTGATGAAGATGTAGAAGTTTCCGTGTACAATATGAGCAAAATGAAAGAATAGTGTACCTTAGATTTAGTGGAAAAAGATTTTTTTTATCATTTGAGCTATTAATTATTTTGTTTTAGTTTTTAAAACTTTGAATCATTTATATCTTTCCTGAAAATGTGAAGATTTTAACTAAACTTTGTTCTGCAAAACTATGCTCATTTGCATCAAGTCATTGAATGTAAGGGCTTGTAGGGTTGGATAAATAAAATTGATAAGATTTTTGAATCTGACATGTTTTGGCTTTGCTACGATTGTTTCTTGATTCAATTACCCGTGTTGCTTGGATTTGAGATGAGTATTTTATATGGAATATGTATTCGATACGAGTAGTTTATTGAGGAATCATATATAAACAATCATGTTCGTGAACACTAAACGAACATGTTCACGAACACTAAACGATAAGTTGACGAACATATATAATCAATCATGTTCGTGAACGCTAAACGAACATGTTTGCGAACGTTAAACGAACCGAGCTCGAACGTACCAAAAAAATAAATGAACCGAGCTCGTACATGCCATTAAAAATTTAAACAAACACGAACCGAGATCGGACACCTTTAAAAATAAATAAACAAACACAGACATACCCTTTCGATAGGGTGAGAAATTAGCCATTTTGTAATAAAATAGAAAGTTTAATTGTCATTTTGTACTTTCAAAAAAATTATCATTTTGTAACTATTAAAAAATTGGTTACCAAATTGAATTTTTAAACAAAATTCAGTGACCATCTGTGTACTTTACCCTAAATTTAAATGCAATTACACTATGTTTTTCATGCAAATATGTTTAGGTAAATGAAATTAATAATAATTAAACAAGAATAATAAATATATTTTCATGTAATTGTGTTATGATATTCAAACACACCCTTAAAATTTCGTTCAAAATCTAAACACAATGTTTGTTTTTAACCGTTCTAGTTATGGGAGAAGAAATTTTTGCTCATAATGCGTATTGAACTTACAACTTAAGAGAATAGAAAGTGTCATCAACTCTAAAAGTTGTTGACTAAATGCATAGTGTTTGTTATACTTCAACCTATCAAAACAAATTAATTATAGCCAACTATGTTGCAAAATTAAGGCTGTGTTTTCCCCTCATATTAATTATTATGTAAGTTACGTGTAAAATTATTTTAAATCATAATCCGCTTACAAAGTTCAATATTTATAATGTTGTATGTTGAATATTATAATTGTTGTAAGATCTTTTAATTGGTACTCGACTAAAGATGTTCATTTATTTTTTTTAATTTTGTGTTGGTTCAAATCTTAATATTTAGGTCGGGAATTTAAATATTATTCTATTGTAAAAAAAACATATCATAATTGTTGCAATAATTGACAAATGCACATTCAACAAATAATTTAATTAACAATTATTTTACATGGTATTATATGTTATTTATTCTTAATTTTTTGAAATTGTGCACATACTTAGTGTAGAACTAGTGTTTTGATATAATAATTGAAAAATGTTTTGGACTAATTTGAAAGAATTTAAAACTCGGTTTTAAGTCCAAACAACTTGAATATATGTTTAAGGTATTTAAAAAGGTTTTTGGCAATATTTTTACTGATTTTAAATAGCCAAACTTGTGTTTTCAAAGTACCCGTACCGATACGGTCCAACCCGTATCGATACCTTTTCTGCCCAGTTTGGTTACTGCCAAAACCCGTATCGAAACAGGCTTGGCCGTTTCGATACGGAGAGGGGTCGTTTAGATACGCCTGGTAAGCGTACCGATCTCTATTTAACAACCCCAACGGTCATATTTCTCAACGGTCTTTTAAACGTCATACCGTACCGATACGCCCTCAAGCGTATCGATACGCCTAGGCTGGCAAGAGCCCAACATCTAGTTTCCGATGAAGGCCGTACCGATACGAGTCCAAGCGTATCGATACGGAAGGCTGCAGAACAACATTAATGAAGGGAAATAAAGTCCTCAACGGCTCCAAATCATCCCCAACGACTAGTAACGGCTATAAACTCATCAAGGAGTATAAAAGAGACCTCCAAGCATCAAGATATGAAAAATGCTTCAATTGTCAATCAACAAATGATCAAATATTGTCTTTGTACTTAAATTTCAATTATTGTATAGACAAACACTAGTGAGCCAAAATTGTCAAATTTGCTCAAGTGTTTTAGGTTTTGGGTGAGTGCTTTAATTGTGCAAACAAACACCTATTAGAGGGATTTGTGTTTGCTTTTCTTATCTCTTGTAAAGAGGGTTTGATCAAGGCTTTGGGTAGAAAGCTTGATCGGTGTATAAGGGTTTCCTCCTAAGCCTAGAAAAGGGGACGAATCAATAGTGGATTGATTGGAAATCCTTAGTGGGAAGCTAAGGTAGTGGATGTAGACCTTGGTTAGAAGGTTGAACCACTCTAAAATCATTGTGTCATTTACTTTTTTAGCTTCCACACCACATCCGCCCAAAATTCCACCTCTCCACCACTTGGTGAGCAAGATCGGTTGAAAGAATCGAGCACCTCACAACTCAACACTTAGCAAACTACGTTGCTCGAACTTGGGTCATCTAGGAAGAACAATGTCATCTTTTACCAATGAGACCATTCAATGACTTCAATAACCAAGTAAATTTAGGTAAACTTTGTGAGCATATAACTGCAGTACTGGTGAAGGTGTCATGCTTAAAGGTTGGTATGTAATCTGGTTGTCATATAGTTGAGTCATATGGTGGGTCAACTACATTTGGTAATCATCATATCGATAACATTGTAGCTCTCTGGTAGAATCACGTCATGAAAACTTTGGATACTTCATGGCCTTGTGTCTGGAGGATTTAGAGTGGGGGAGTGATGACAAAAGAGTTGTTGTGGAGGACCCGAAGAAAGGGATGAACGATTGATTTTATGCTATGGGGTGAACCTATAAAATTTTAAGGGGTGAACTTATAAAATTTTAACGGGTGAAAATAGACACATAAAAAATTTCTAAATCATATATAAATTTTAAATTTCTAGAAGAACGACCAGTCGCCCTCGATCCATCCCTTCCCGAAGGCGGAGGTACAACACATGATCTCTTCTATTATCGACATGAAGCAAATTTAATCCACAATATCTATCAATTACTTTAATATGAATATGATTCTAAAAAATAATTCTCAACATTTAAATATTGTGTCAATTATGTCTTAACACTAAAAAATTAAATATATAAAATTAAAAAATCATAAAAATAATTTAAAATTTAAAATTTAAAATCATAAAATAATTTCATGGATTTGTTGGAAATAACTAATAAGAATGGAAAGGGATTTGATAAAGTTATAGAAACAAGTTTGATGAAGTTGCATTTACATAAATTGATATAGGACTGTATTTAGGGATGACAAACGAGCGGGGTGGGTGCGGATACCCCTCTCTCATACCTATACTTACCTAAATTTTTCATATTTATTATCTATCCACCACCCACGGCGGATACAGTTTTTATATTCATTCCCACACACTACTACCTAACTGGACATCTACCACTCAACTCGTACTCGCTTGTACCCGCCCGTACCCGCCTACAAACAACCACTAATATCAAATAATGTAAAAATAAACCATAGACTTTTGTAAAGAATAATAAAACTTCACACACTTTATTGATTGATCAAGTGTATATATATAATACATTTACACTAATATAAATTTAACTACAACTAAATAACTTACTAACGATAGCTAACTTAACTAAAACACATTTTCATCGATATAAAATATACTTAACTACAGGTAACTTAACTAAAGCATATTTACATCTGTATAAATTTTACTTAACTACACATATTACAAATTTACAACATGATTAATTCAAGCTCGATCATAAATCATAAATTCAAGCTTGATCATAAACCATCATTTTTTTCAAACTAAATTAATTGAGTTCAAAGTCTACACACTTAAGAATTAACATAAATTTTAAAACAAATCAATATCTTAGTACATAAAATACCATAATAAAAGACATAATCAAAGTCTACAAACATAAATGGTCCAAAAATCATATAGTGGGCGGGTGGATGCAGGCGAATACGGTGCGGGTAAAATCTTAAACCCATTACCTACTCACTATCCACGACGGATATAACTTTTTAAATCCACACCCGCCTACTACCCACCAAACTTATACTCATCCCCACTCCAATTAAGATAGATACAGTGCAAAATCCGCAAAATTGTACCCGACTACCCTCCCTAACTTTACTAACAAAATCACGAGACTAGTGGCAAAATGAAATTCATTGCAGTTTAATCAACTAAGGGGAGAACTGTAATTCTAAAATCAATGGGGTAAATGTTGTCATTTACAAGGAAAGCACTCACTTACCATCCCGCTCGCCGTCAAACGCAAAACTTAATTTAGTGTGATTTTATAATATTATTTTGAATTATATATTTGAATTTTTTAGTGGACTTAATCGACACAATATTTGAATGCTAAGAATTAGTATTTTTTTAGAATTAAGATTATATTAAAAATTATAAATGTTGATGATTTAATTTATTGTTATCTTATAATCATATATATTTTTTGTTTGTAATTTAATGGCTAATGAAAATAAATTGATAAATTAAATAATTATTTTATAAGTTTTATGATCTATCAATCAAGAAAAAGGAATCGACAAATTATTAGTGTAATTTTCTCATAATTTAATAACGGCTTAATACTAAATTAAGCGCTAAAATTATATCATTTTTTGAGATAAGTGCTCTAATATTTTTTTGTCAAAATAAATACTTAAAAAGATTTTAAAATGAGCCAGAAATAAAACGCTAGATAATGTATTGCAGTCAAAAAAGTTTTAAACACCTATTTCAAATAAATATATAGTTTGAACACTAATTTTGGTATTAAACCTTTTGTAACACCATCGTACTAAAATCTATTTGAACTCATGGGCCTATTAACAAGACAGACTTGATCCAGTGTGACTAAGCCCGAACCCCCCTTGTATCGGTCCGATCTCAACAAATCTGATGATCCGACGGCCACGCTGAAACCAAAAATGAATTTCCTCCTTAACCTTGAGACCTTGTTCACATCACAGCTACCAAAGGAAGATGAAGAGGTGGTTGGATCCATGGCCGGTGTTCTTGAAGAGAGAGTTCAACCGCACTTGGCCCTTCCTTGTTGGTTTCGCCGTTACCGGAACCATCATCACCAAGTTCTCCCTTGGTCTCACCGGTAACATACTTTCAACTTGTAATCCAAATATACCGATCGGTATTTGTATTAATCGTCTCCCCTCTTTTTGCAGAGGAAGATCATAAGAACTCTCCATTTGCTCAGAAGCACAAGAGGTAAAAAAAAACCCTAAATTCTGATTTGCGTCTATCTTGAGTTAGGCGAGAATGAAAACAAAGCGTATATAAGTTGAAATTTACAAGTGTTAGGATACAATTGATTAGTTTATTGGTTTAAGAATTAGGAAGTTGTTATTTCAGCGATTAGATGCTTGTAGCACAGCACAGCTCAGGCAGTTGCATTACTATGTTACCACAACATGTATGGCCATGGAAAAAGGGACTTATGGAAATCAATCTCGTAATGTCTCCTTGTTTTCTTTGTTCATGCAGCCTGCAGGTGATCCATTGTTATGAGAGGCTTGGTTATATGGTTGCAATCCATTGTTATGAGAGGCTTGGTTCTTCTCCCAACCAACCATACTACACTCTATTTGTGAATTATGTTGTCTTTTTTGCTTTAAATAAATGTTGGAAACATCTTTACAATTCTTGATTCGGGTTTTGTGATCATGAAAATTGACACACTACATTTTCTTCTTACTTCTTAGTTTATGAATTATGTTGTCATTTTTGCTTTTAAAAATTTTTTTTTTGAAAAAAAAATAGAAATGCAGCGTGATAAAATTGTAGTGTATCATTTTTACACTTTACAAATTGATCTTTCAGATAGGTTTTGGTTCAGGTCTGGCTATTTTTGTTTTAGTTTCAGTTCGGGTTGGTTTGGGACTGTTGTGATTTGGATCGAGTCATATCGAGTCAGTTGATTTTGAGTCGGGTACATATCGAGTCAATAGGAGATTGGTCGATTTTAATTGAGTTTTTAGGTTGAGTCAATTTTTTACACCCTTATATAAGCTTTATAAAGTTAATATACTTTACTTTTTGGTGAGTTGTGCAGAAGTTCACATTTTTTTTTTTTTTTAGTATATATATTTTATTTCGGGTTGTCTTCGGTTCGGGTCCTTGGGTCCATTTCGGTTCAACTAAAATTCAGTTCGATTTTGGTTTATTTCGGTTTTTGGATCAAATTTGAATTATCATGTTTGGGTTGATATCGAGTCTCGGTAGGGTAAATCGATTCGGGTCTCGAGTCAAGTTTGCCAAATCTAATTATGTGCCATTAGTATCTATAAAAAAATTGTCAAGATTTAATCGTTATTTTTTTTTACAGATTCTAATCTTAATCCGGCCTAGAGGGGAAGGAAAAGGAAAACTCTAGGAGAATGAAGGGGTGTTCCTACTAGCTCTAAAATCCATGACCTAAAATAGTGTGAAAGAATAAGGATAAGTATCTCGGCCAACCATTCAAATTAGTTAATAGGTAATTAATTCAATTATTAAAAGTTGTAATGAACTATTCTAGCACCTAATTGAAAACGTAAATCAATCGATCTCTCTCCCTTCCAAATCAAGTATAGATCTACAACTACTTTCGATAATATTGGTAACTATTCACGAACAAGTGACATGCATTTAATCGAGTCGAGTTAAAAAATTTCGAGTTAGTAGAGCAAATCGAGTTTAAGAAAATTTAAGTCGAATTGTTCGAGTTTATGTTCAAATTGTAAGCATTTACAATATTATAATACTAATTAGTTCTAATTTAAACGATTTTTTATAACCACATATAATACACACATATTCTCATATTTGACTCACTTAAACTTTAAAATCGACCATCTAATTACTAAAAAATATGAGTTATTAAAATTTCCATTTCATAATGGAGAAAAGACAAAAATATTGTTGTGGGATTTTTTTTCCAAAAATATTGTTGTAGGCAGATTATTTCTAGAAATATTGTGGTTTGAACAATTTACTCAAAGTCGGTACCTGATGCAGTCGAATCTTGGAAAAAAATCCCTAAAGGCGTGCCCAGCTGAATCCGACTTTGGAGAAATTTTTTCCCTGAAGTCACCCTCATTTGAGTCCAACTTCAAGCTAAAGTCGACCCCATTTAGATCCGGCTTTGGGGAATTTTCCTGTGTGCATGCCTGAAAAGCCTGCATGTTGTGCATGCATGAAACGACAAAAAAATGTTGAAGCATGCATGAAACAGGAAAGGAGAAAAGGTAAACAAAGCCTCGTAAATTGGGTATATAATTAGGAATGGTTGGATGAATGATGTAATTTAATTGGGTAGGTGATATGAGTGGTTGAGATTTAATTTTTGTGAGGTTAAAACAAGGGTGGGTTGAGGGTAGATATGTAGAGGGAGAGAAAATATTTTGAAGAGGAAGAAGATTTAGAAAATTTGAGAATTTTATTAAAGTATTTTATTTTTGTAATTTATCATCATTATTTTGAATAATTATAGTAAGTAATATTTTTGTATATTTTATTTTATAGTAATTACAAAAATTAGTTTTTTGTGTTTTTAAGTTAAAATTTATGATTTTTTGTGTTAAATAGGTGGTTGAAGAGAAGAAGGAACTTTGAAGAGAATAGAGTAAGTTAAGTTATTTGTTTGATTAATTTTGAAGTTGTTGTTTGAATTTTGTGTTAAATAGATGGGGATTTGAGAAATATTTTGTTGTATTTTATTATTCAATTTTAATTCGTTAATTTTTTTATTTTTATTTTGATGTTTGAATTTTTGATGTTATTTGGAGAGAATATAGTTTGAAAATTTTGTGTTAGATAGGTAAAGATTTGAGAAGAAAATATAGTAAGTAAATTAATATTTTATTGTTTAATTTAAGTTCGTAATTTTTTTATTTGATGTTTAAAATTTTGATGCTATTTTTAGAGAATATAGTTTAAATATTTTGTGTTAAATAGGTGGAGAGATTTTGAGAATATAGAAAAATTGTTTGAATATAAGAGAAAAAACATTTATTTTAATTTATGGTTGAAGAAGATATTTAAGAAGAAAATATAGTAAGTTAATTTGATTTGTATTTTATTATTTTATTTTATTTAATTTCGTTGATTTATTTATATTTATTTATAGGTGGTTGAATAAAAAACGACGTTAAATTGATGATTTAATAGAAAATAAGAAAATACGTAATTAAATTTCAAGTATTGAAATCTTTTCCCTTTGATATGGTAGTTTAAAGTAAGATTATCCGAGTTATTTTTATTTTATTTTATTATAATTGTTATTTTTGAACGTGGTAGATGCAGTCTCAGTTTACTAATATTTTCTTAGTTGTCATGTAGGATGGCTGAGGAAGCTCCATTGTTGCATTTACAGAATCAACACATTACTAGCCTTAGAGTTGATGAGCTGGTATGATTTTTTAAAAATTATTTCATTATGAAATATGTCACTTCTGTGTTTTTTTGTTAATAATTATGTTTAAATAATGTGTTATTTACAGGATGCAGAAGAAACATTTAAACATCATTTGTGCATGGTAGACAAACCCTTAGACCACAAAATCGAAAAATTCTTATATATGGAAGGATTTTATCATGCCACGTTCCTCCGTGGGTACAAGTTGGTGCCCGGATTGATTACTGCTCTAATTGAGCGTTGGAGACCTGAAACGCATACCTTTCATATGTCTTGCGAAGAATGCACGATCATCCTCGAGGACGTGGTTTATCTTATTGGGGTCCCAGTAAACGGGAAGCTTGTGGTCAAGCGTACTGAAGGCTCAACGGATGAAATTTGTCAAAGGTACCTTGGGAAGGAACCCTATGAAAGTAACGTGAGAGGGTATCGTGTGAAAATGAGTTGGTTAGAGAGAGAATTTCAACTCACCGAGTATAATACAGTTTATTAAATTTATATGGTCAGTTGAGCATATATCCTACAAATGATTGGAGGTATGATGATGCAGGATAAATCTGCCAATATGGTCAGTGTAAGGTATCTTCGTTTTTTGGATACTCCTTGGGAACTTGGTTGTCAATATAGTTGGGGATCAACTATATTAGCGTCCTTGTATCGCGAGTTGTTCAAGGGCGCTTTACTGCAAAAGGGTCAGAAAGTAGGCGGTGTTGGTGGTTGCATGTTATTGTTGCAAGCGTGGGCTTGACAACGACTTCTTTTTTTTACACCACTTACTCGAACACATGTGTAGTTTTCTCTCGTTGCAAGGTAAATATATATCCTTATTCTTAGTTGAATTTGTAAATTAATTAAATTAACTTGTTATTTAAATATATTGTGATTTGTATGTAGATGGTGCGAGGAGAAGCATGAGACGGGGTTGGCGCACAACAACGTCAAAGTTTGTAGATCTCTTATTGATTCTTATTGTCAAGAGCATGTATATGAGTGGAAAGTAATTTTTGACGTTAAATGTGTTTTCATATCTTAATTAGTTAGATGTATTATTTTAAACCATTATTTTTTGCAGTTTATTTGGAAGGCCTACGAAGATGGCATATATTTGTACCGTAATATTTGATGAAGGATTCATTTTATAGTGTAGTGTTACACCGTTGATCCATTTCTCCACTGTCGAGTTCTACTTTGCAGATAGAGTGTTGAGGCAATTTGGCTTTCACCAACCTATTCAGCGCATTCCACGTGACCATTACCATCTTCATGCCTATGATGGACGTGGCAGGCCAGATACGGATTGGGAAGTCAAACATAGCGAGTATATTGCTTTGTGGAACAACAAAGGTTCATCGGTGCCGAAACACCATCTAATGGAAGCTGTCGATTTTGATTTTGAGAGTTCAGAGTACATGATCTATTATCGTAGTCATGGAATGTCGTACTTAACAGATCAGTCTGAACGAGAGGAATGCGAAAGGTTTCGAAAAAAATATGGAGGCAAAAGTAAATCATCGAAGGCTGCAACAGGCTCATCACAGGGGCAACATATTGGTAGTAGAGACCCTACGGGTTGGCCAGCGACATGAAAGCTAGATATGAGCAGAGTAACACCAATGGCTATATGGGAAAAAGAACCAGCTCCTACTTATGTACAACCGGAAGTGACCCTGAGATCCTCAGATAATATAGGGTTTTTTAGCCTGCTACATTTGTATATCCACCAGTGAGCTCGAGCTATTCAGGTAATATGGGAGGGAGCTCTTCAGGTAATGTAGGGTTTGATGATCCTAATTTATACAGACCCGAGTTTATTTTGCCATAGACACCCAATTACTCGAACTTGGGCGAGAACATGGATTTTTTTACACCTCTTGCGGCTAACCCCTATGGTGCATTTTCGTCGATGATGACTGCCTCGTCGAGTGTTCCTCAAGGATCGATGATGATTACCTCGTCGTATCAACCCGATTTTGGGACCCCATATGTTCAGCAAACACCACCACAGTCCTTGTTCTCCACAAGTGGGCCAATTGGAACCGAGAATGAGAATGATGATGATGGCAATCAAGAGCAACAACTTCAGCCTCGTCGTCGACGCAATCCTGATCGGTCTCGTCATCCACTGGGGTGTGGTACCGGTTGACATAAGCATCGTTAGTTTTCTTTATTTCAAGTAGTTAATAACTAGACTATGTTAAAATGCAATGTTTGGATAAGTTTTTATTTTTATTTTGTATCTAACATTGCAAGCAAATTAGAGGACCAAGAAAGAAAGTTGTTTAGTTTCTTCTATCCTTCGTTTTTATTATAGTCAATCGATTATTCAATTTAATTGGTACAATATAAGATCGAGAATTGAATAATCAAAATTTAGCAATTGTTGATATAACAATTTAAAATAAAAATGTTTTTCTACTTAATCGATTATATTAGATCTTTCAAAAATAATTTAAAGTCTAAACAAACTTGGAATATTTTCAAATATGAACAATTCAAATTAAGTGATTAAATTGAATTGTTTCACAACATAACATAACATAACATTTTCAAATACAAACATTGGAAATCACTGAGGCATTGACACAAATCTTGGTTCATTTGGAAAGTTTGATCTAGAATGTCCTTCGACCCTACATATGGTACATCTCTTTTGCTGTCCCTTCTCTCTATCATGAAGATCTGAAAAACTAATGTTTTGATATAATAATTGAAAAATAGTTTTGGACTAAATTGAAAAGATTTCAAAAGTGCCTTTAAGTCCAAACAACTTGAAAATAAGTTTGTGGATATTTTAAATGGTTTTGGCAATGTTTAAAATGTTTTTAAGTAGCAACCGTTTCGAAACAAGAGGGCCTGTATCGAAACATTTTGAAACTGCCAAAACCCGTATCGAAACAGGGCTTGCCCGTTTCGATACGAAGGGTCTTCATTTCAAAACACCCCTTTGGTGTTTCGATACGCCCAGCGGACAAAACCTCCCCAACGTCTATTTTCCAAACAGCTTTTTAAATTACAACTCAACTGTCACACGTTCCGAAACGAGGTTGCTACCATTTTGATACGGATTAAGAGTGTTTCGAAACGGCCAGAGGCGTTTCGAAACAACTTTCTGCATCAGACTTCAACGGCTAGTTCTGAAGAAGGGCGTTCTGAAACGGGTTCGATTGTTTCGAAACAGACGTCTGCAGAACAACATTTATGGTGGGAAATAAAGTCTCCAACGGCTCCAAAACATCCCCAACGATCCTCAACGGCTACAAACTCAATTAGGAGTATAAAAGAGACCTCCAAGCATCAAGAGAAGACAAATGCTTCAATTGTCAACAACTATATGATGTCAAAATTGTCTTAGAGCTTATTTGTACATTTTCTTGTATAGACAACACTTGTGAGCTTAATTGTCAAATTTGCTCAAGTGTATAGGTTTTGGGTGAGAGCTTAAGATTGCAAACAAATACATATTAGAGGGATTTCAAGTTTGCTTAAAATTTCTATTGTAAGAGAGTGTTTGATTAAGCTAAGAGTAGTTAGCTTAATCGTTGTAACGATTTCCTCTTAAGTCGAGAAAAAGGGACGAAATTCAAGAGTGAATTTGTTGAAATCCTTAGTGGGAAGCTAAGGTAGTGGATGTAGGTGCTTGTTAGAAGGCCAAACCACTATAAATCCTTGTGTCTTATTATCCAATTTTCACCTCCCACTAAAACACCCAAATATTCAACTTCTCCACACTTGGCGAGCTAGAACGGTTGAAGGAAATCGAGCACCGAAAAACCCAACAAGATCCATACTGGTATAGATGCGAGTCGATCTAGGTCGACCATTTGGAGATCTACGGAGTGTAGGATTCGGTAACCATTTTCATGCTCTACCGACGACCAATAAATTGAATTTGCAATCAGTGGGAACTCACTTCTGTAAATATTGACCATCCTGTGGAGATCGAAGCATTCATCAACAAAAGTGTACGAGTCAACCCCTACATGCATACATGCTGCAACTGCATGAATGCATGGATATCGCCATGCCTGGAATGCTCCACAATCACACCAACTATGTCTGAAATCGACTCAAAATACACTTGAGTGCACTGTTTCGTTGTTGCGTCTGGCACCAACAACATCAAATGTCTGATTAGTTCGGTCGATGCTGTGAATCTTTAGCGATGTTGCTTTCGTCATGTTCTCTTTCATTTTTGTCACAAGATTGGGAGCTCATTTCCCCCTATTTAACAAGGCCTCAATTTTCTCCCTTTAACTACCTAAACTTTCGACAACCTATAATACGTCTCTTTCACCAGGCTTGCTATTAGGAGATGATGTGATCCTTTTAGTACTCCATTTATGTACTCCACAAGGTTGGTAGTCATTTGCCCGTATCGTCTACCACCTTCGTCTTATGATTGGTCCCATCTTTCCCTCTCGATTTCGTTTTCCTAACTCCAAACCTGCTCGTCGTACTTCATTAAATTTGCCATCTTCCTCTCAAAATGTGGTTGAGTTAGTAGATATCCCGTGTCATAATATTATTAGTATCAACACAAATCAAACATAAATAAATAAATATGCAAATATAATTTAGTTTGAAAAAAATGCTTACCCATGCTTTCAATCTCACTGCGAAGATATTTATTTTTAAACCGCTCGTAGCAGTTGTTACTGATATGACGAATACAATAGGCAGGGTATGCGTACGATGGTGTTCAATGACTTCCGTCTCGATTAATTTCTGCTTTGATATCCGTCCCTCGATCGAATATAATGCATACCCCATCTTCTTGGACAACATGCTCACGTAAATTAGTAAAAAAAAATCCAAGCGTCCGTCGTCTCCTGCTCAACAATTACGAATGCAATCGGGAAGACGTTGTTGTCACCATCTTGTGCAACAACAACCAATAGTATATGAGAGTATCTCTCGTACAAACATGTGCCACCGAATTGGATCATACGTTTGCAATAGGGAAAGCCTTCGATGGCAGGCTTGAACGTCCAGAAAAGTCGATGAAAAGATTTATGGCCTTCAATAATTTGTAGGGGTGTGAAAAACTGACCCGACCTGGTAACCTGCCTGAAACCCGATCGAGTCAGAACTTGGTTTAACCCGAGAATTTAAAGACCGAACCCGACCTGCACCCGACCGAAACGAACCCGAACCCGAATTTGACCTGTAACTGTAGAAACCGAACCCGAACTGCACCCGACCGAAGTGAACCCGAACCCGAAATTGACCTGTTACTGTAGTAACCGAACCCGACCTGCACCCGACCGAAACGAACCCGAACCCGAGACTAACCTGCCAGATAACCGATTTAACCCGACCTGTTTGGACCCGACCTGAAATGAACCCGACCTGTTTTGAACCCGACCTGTTTTGAACCTGAACTGTTATTGACCTGAATTGTTATTGACCTGAACTGTTATTGACCTGAACTGATATTGACCTGAACTGTTATTGACCTGAACTGATATTGACCTGAACTGATATTAACCTGAACTAATACTATTATTTGATTTGCTAATAATGATAATTATCTGACATTTAAAGAAGTTATATTTAATGAATATAAAATAATGTCAAGTATTGAAAAATTATAAAATTAATAATAATTTCAAGTATTAATAAATTACTAACTTAACTTCAATTAAATGATAAATTGAATTAATAATAATTCTAAGTATTAATAAATTGTATTTCTAATTAACTTGACTATTATTTTAAAATAACTTCAAAGATAAACTATTATACTTAATTAACTTAAGTGGAATGAATAACCATTATTAAATTAAAATTTTATACTTAATCAAATTAAGTTAAATGAGTAAAAATTATTAAATTAAATATATATTCTTAATTAAAATAAGATGACTTAAATTTTTTATTATAAGAATAAATTAATGCTAAATAATTAACTTGCATTCATTTTAATTGAAGTTAAGTTAGTTATTAAATTAACTTAACTTAAGATTAAAAATAAATTTAATTAACTTGCATTCATTTTAAGTTAAGTTAGTTATTAAATTAACTTAACTTGCATTCTGATAAAGTACTTAATTACATAAGTTGAATGAATAACCGTTATGAAATAAATTTTTTATACTTAACTAAGCGAAATAAAGAATTGTTAATTGCATTATATGTCTATAAATTACGATCCCTGTTTTTTTCTTCTAATTTTTAATTTCATCCAAATTTTGATTTTTATTTTAAATTAATTTTAAACATTTAAACGTTTCAATTCCTAAACTATGATCATCATTATAAATTAATCCATAAACTTTTGAAACATTTTAATTTCATCACAAACTATCGATATATGTTAATCATGTTTTATGGTAATAAAATCATTATGCGTCATCTAACACTTATGTGTATTATGCAATATTATGTTGTGTCATAGATGATAATTAATATTGTATCACCTCCCTGGAAATCATTATTTAAAATATTTTTTGGTTTTTGTTACTGCTCCATCACTTTGTTTTTTATCCTTTATACTTTTATTTAAATCCAACATCAATTATTATTTATATCACATCATATTATTACATAATATATATCGTTGTTTACATAATAATTAATAAATTTTAACGATTTTACTAACAAAGGTTATGATTACCATGTACTTATAGTTTGAGGATAAAAGTAAAATTTCTAAAATTCAAAGACTAATTTGGAATGAGTCGTAAATTAGAGATGTAATTGAAATATTTAAAACTTTAGTGATTAATTTAGAATAAATGTCATAATTTGAAGACTTATGGTGTAATTAACTCAAAAAAATAATTTTTTTTACATAAAATATAAAGGACAAGACAGTCATTCCATCCAAATAATAAAAGATTAGGGATGCTTTTTTATTTTAAGTTTAACCTCGAGAAATTAAAATATACATATATATTAGAAGACTTTGAAGGGGGAAATAAAATAACATAAAAAGGGAAGAAAATCTTGCAATATGACACCAAAATCTTTAATACAGTAAGGAAACAGCCGACTTTTTGTTGTTTTTCTTATATTAAAAAGAGGGGTCTCCCACGCCGTTTTAACTTTTCCCAACATCTTCACGCTCCTCCGCTTGTGTACATCCTCCCCTCCCATCGGTGCCTCACGATTGGTTATCTCGACACGTGGAAGAATCATGGTGGTTCAATGTCACTATACAAAATAGTGAAAAAAATTGCTTCGGCTTTATAAAATGTCATTTTTATTTAAATTAATTGACGTGAAAAATAATGTTTTTTAAATTTGAATTAATTTTCTCATTAAAAGGATATTACAGAAATTAGATAAAGTTCTTATAATTTTTTTGTAATTTAAAAATCATATTTTATCACCGTTCAAATTGATTTTTATTTCCTGAAAAACAAAACGTTGCATCAGCAATTCAGCATCAGCGACGGGATTTTATTAAAGAGGCGCATGCATTTGTGCACGCTTCGGCTCGCGGTTTTATAACAAGTAAGAAAGAGAAAATATTATTATTATTGATTATTATTATTGATTTCTTTTAAGAGTTGTTTTATCTATTTGGTCAAAGTAAAGTGTTATTAAATAGCCTAACATGCACGCGAGTGATAGGGTTTAATGTTTAGGTTTTAGAATTAGACATTAGGGGTTTAAACCCTAAACCCTAATATTTAATCAATGAACCATAGTCCCTAATCCTAAACCCTAAACAATAACCACTACCCTTTAAACTATAAAACCCTAATATTTAATCTATAGCTCATAGTCTGTAATCCTAGATCGAGGGTTTAGTGGTTAGGGTTAATTACTCATGCTTTAGGGTTTAATGCTTAGGGTTTAGAATTAGACATTAGGGGTTTAAACATTAAACCCTAATATTCAATCAATGAACCATAGTCCCTAACCCTAAACCCTAAACAATAACCACTACCCTTTAAACCATAAAACCCTAATATTTAATCTATAGCTCATAGTCCGTAATCCTAGATCGAGGGTTTAGTGGTTAGGGTTAATTACTTATGCTCTAGGGTTTAGAATTAGACATTCGGGGTTTAAACCTTAAACCTTAATATTCAATCAATGAACCATAGTCCCTAACCCTAAACCCTAAATAATAACCACTACCCTCTAAACCATAAAACCTTAATATTTAATCTATAGCTCATAGTCCGTAATCCTAGATCGAGGGTTTAGTGGTTAGGGTTAATTACTTATGCTTTAGGGTTTAATGCTTAGGGTTTAGAATTAGACATTAGGGGTTTAAACCCTAAACCCTAATATTTAATCAATGAACCATAGTCCCTAATCCTAAACCCTAAACCATATACATTTAATTACAAATAATAATAATAATAATAATAATAATAATAATAATAATAATAATAATAATAATAATAATAATCATCATCATAAAACTAATAATAATAAGCATAGTAAATATATAATAATAATAATTGTATTTAAGTATATAATAAATTAATAATAATAATAATAGTAATAATAATAATAATAATATTACTAATCATAATAATAATAATAATAATAACTAATAATAATAATAATAATAATAATAATAATAACTAATAATAATAATAATAATAAGCATAGTAAATATATAATAATAATAATAATAATAATAATAATAATAATAATAATAATTGTATTTAAGTATATAATAATAATAATAATAATAATAATAATAATAATAATAATAATAATAATAATAATAATAAACCCTAACCACTAAACCCTAAACCCTAAAACCTAAACGCTAAAAACAAAAACCATAATCCATCAATATATATATAATACATGTAGGTATGTTTGTATTAATTTAAGATCAATAAACCCTAAACCCTAAACCATAAAAACCATAATCCATCAATATATATATATAATTAATGTAGGCATGTTTGTATTAATTTAAGATCCCTAAACCCTAAACACTAAACCCTTAAACCCTAAACCTTAAACCCTAAAAACCATAATCCATCAATGTATATAATTAATGTAGATTGTAGGCATGTTTGTATTAATTTAAGATCAGTAAACCCTAAACTCTAAACCTAAACCCTAAAAACCATAATCCATCAATATATATATATAATTAATGTAGGCATGTTTGTATTAATTTAAGACCAATAAACCCTAAATACTAAACCCTAAAAACCATAATCCATCAATATATATATATATAATTAATGTAGTCATGTTTGTATTAATTTAAGATCAGTAAACCTTAAACACTAAACCCTAAACCTTAAACCCTAAAAACCATAATCCATCAATATATATATATATATATATATAATTAATGTAGGCATATTTGTATTAATTTAAGATCAGTAAACCCTAAACACTAAACACTAAACACTAAACCCTAAACCCTAAACCATAAACCCTAAAAACCATAATCCATCAATATATATATATAATTAATGTAGGCATGTTTGTATTAATTTAAGATCAGTAAACCCTAAACCCTAAACCCTAAAAACCATAATCCATCAATATATATATAATTAATGTAGGTATGTTTGTATTAATTTAAGATCCCTAAACCCAAACCCCAAACCCCAAACCCTAAACCCTAAAAATAAATCCAATAGTACCAACTATATATATATCACATATACGTAATCCCCTAACCCTAAACCATAAACCCTAAACCCTAAACTGTCAAAATAAAAATCATAATCCGTCAATATATATAATACACATAACACAATAAACCATAAACCCGAAGGAACCCGACCTGAAATGAACCCGACCTGAAACGAAACCGACCTGAAATGAACCCGACCTGAAACGAAACCGACCTGAAATGAACCCGACCTGAAACAAAACCGACCTGAAAAGAACCCGACCTGAAACGAAACCGACCTGAAACGAACCCGACCTGAAACGAAACCGACCTGAAATGAACCCGACCTGAAACGAAACCGACCTGAAATGAACCCGACCTGAAACGAAACCGACCTGAAATGAACCCGACCTGAAACGAAACCGACCTGAAATCAGCCTGTCAATTAACCGTTTTGACCCGACCTGAAATGAACCGACCTGAAATGAACCCGACCTGAAATGAACCCGACCCGAATTGAACCCGACCTGAATTGAACCCGACCTGAAATGAACCCGACCCGAAATGAACCCGAACCCGAACCGAATTGAGTCAAAACAAAAAATGACCTGAAATGACCTGTAACCGATTTGACCCGACCTAACAGAGCCCGACCTGAAACCCAACTGTTGACCTGTTTTTACATCCCTAATAATTTGGCCTTCTTGGTCGTACGCATCCTTGGTTTTATACCTCACTATGGTGTCTGAGATAAAATGTGTCAGTGCTAGCAATAAAGTCGGTAGTTCGTTGTACGATTTATCATAATCACCGTACACCAAGTCCATTGCCTTATCCCTTGCACGCCATGCCTTCTTGTATTCTATTTGGTATTCAAATTGCTGCGCAATACTTGCCTGAATTGTTGAAACTGGAACCCGTGGATTTGCTTCAACCAACTTCATTACGTGATGGCTTATTACGCTGGAGTCCAATTTCCGGTGGTCCTGATTGATGGAAGTTCGTAAGCATGTGTGAACACCATTATGCTTTGTGACCTCCCAACGATTTGACCTCTGCCGCTTCGTCACTCGGATCTTCCAATTGCACTCTTGTCCGTATCTCACACATTTGGTAAAGAAAGTCTTTTGGCTGGATTCTGTGACAACGTAATCCACATGGTTCTTGATGTTGTACTCTTTCATTGCCATTATAGCTTTATTCTTCTCATCAAATTGAAGCTTAACATATAATTCACTGTGCTGACTCGAGGTTAATCAGGGAAAATCCAGGAATTCAGGCGCCCTTATTGCATCAAAATCCACCGAACTCATGTGAGAAGGAGGTTCATAGAATGTAGTGTCACCCCCGGACAAAACAAATTCTCCAACACCAAAATTAGGGGCTGCACCGACGTCATCAGGGAACAAATCATGATCCCTAACATCTTCATCCTCGCTGGAATCGTCAAGTGCTTATCTCCATCGACCTCGTAAGGGTTCTACATCAGCTTCAACAATAGGATCAACACTCGACCCATGTGATGAAGCATATGTTGAAGGCCCAGCTTGATGAAATGCATTTGATGTCCCACTTGTCAACATTGCAACAAAACTGCCTCCGGACATATCAATCTCATCACCAAAATTCATTTGAGCTGATTCTCCAACTATGTTTGTAGATGAGCCAAAAACATCACGCATCTCGTCAAACAACTCGATATATCGAATTCTCATAGAATCATGCTCTGCGATCATCATTGCAACATCGTCATCATCTTGGAGAGTGATTGCACAATATCTGACCGGATTGTCACACGCCATCCACCAGTAACGTAAACCATGAATTTCTTTCTTAATTTTCTGTGATATTTTTTCCTTCATTTCTCGAAGCATGATTTCCTTCTCGAATCTCATCTTCGTACTGCTTTCAGAATCAAATACAATTCCGACATTGGTTTTCACCATTTGTCCATTGTAATGAACAATCGCCATAAATTTGTTGTTGCTCATTTTCTCTGCATGATCGAAATAAAACATACTAAATCAAAATGTTCGTAATAAAATAAAAAAATAATTCCGACTACTAACATCATGGATGAGTTTTTTTCAAACTTTTAATAAATATATTATATTAATTTTCTAAAATATATAGTTCAAATATATTTCCTAATAATATACTTATCTTATCAAAAATTAACATAATAATTTTTTATAACATAGTAAATCAACTTTACAAATAAATTTTAAAAATGTCCAAATTCAATCCAAATTCGAACTAACTCAAATAAACTACATGAAAAAATTAAAAATATATGAAACATACAAAATAGGAGCAACAAAATAAAATTACCAAACTAAAAAAATCGAATCTACTTACAAAATAACAAAATAAAATTACCAAACTTAAAAAAATCTCTATAAATTCGAATTTACTTACAATCTTTTCTCCACTATTTTCTTTATCTTCTTCTTTTTATTCTTCTTCAATCTTAACTTACTTTCAACTTTACTTAACTATTTAACAAAAAAAAAAATTTTTTTTATCCCTTATACTACCCTTATCTCTGCCTAACTAACAACTATAAATTTTTAACCTCTACCCCTATACATTTTAAAATACCCTAAACCCATCACTATTCAAAAATCACATCCACCACTTCCAAAAAATAAATCTGCTACCCACTCTTTTCAAAAAAATTGTAAACTCAGCCTAAACCTATATTTGAATCATAACTCATTTTTTCATGCATAAACCTATACCTATATTTGTTTCAGGGACCAATCTTTTCTACCGATTGAGAATCAGATTCTCATGCGCACAACATGCAGGTTGACCGGCCAATAATTCCCTTGAAATCGGATCCAAATGGGGTCGAGTTTGGCTTGAAGTCGGACTCAAATGAGGCTGACTTCAGGGAAATTTTTTCCCTCAGTCAGATTCAGCTGGGCACGTCTTTAGGGATTTTTTTGAGATTCGACTACATCAGATACCGACTTTGAGTACACTGTTCAAACCACAATATTTTTAGAAATAATCTGATTATAACAATATTTTGAAAAAAAATTCCCACAGCAATATTTTTGTTTTTTTTTTATTTTATAACCCAAATTTTATATGAAATTTTTTAAGTCAAGTTGTTCGAATTTTACTCGCTCCTATTACAAAGCAGCGGCTGACGCTGACATGTTTTTCCAGTAGCGGTGGTAAAGAAACCGAGTAAACAGCTATATAGTTGGTGAAGAAAGTAAAAACACACATAATAATCATGGAATTTTATTAATTGCTTGTAACGAACAAAATTGACGGCAGCCATACCAAAATTAAGAATACTTTCAGACTCACATTCTGTGGGATATAATGGTTTATTATCTATGAAAATATAAAGAACAAGACACAAACTAAAGATCACATATATAAAGAACAAGACACAAACTAAAGATCACATATATAAAGAACAAGACACAAACTAAAGATCACATATAACATTAGCTCCCACTTTTCTCACCACAAGCACTGAAATCAGCCAATCGAGAACATTTCACCCGCTATATACTTCAACTTCATTCATGTTTTGGAGACTCCTAGCCTCAATCGGAAATCCTCCTCCATTAGAGGAAGACCGTCTCGCAACTTCACTTTCGGCTCCCAACCAAGCAACTCTTTCGCTTTTGTGATGTCCGGTTTTCTTTGTCGTGGATCGTCTGGAGTGTTCTCCACCATATTTATTTCCACCTTCGGATTAATGATCTGCAACAATGCGCAATGATACAGAAACCAGATAAGTATCAAAAGCTTTCAGAACACCGAAAAAGGTAGCACTTTTGCATCCCCCATTCCTTTAAATCTCCATGGTTTCACAACTCTGAAGTCTGAACCCTCACTTTTTCACAGTTCCATATTCAAAACAACTGAAATGAAACACTAGGAAACTCACCTCCTTCACTGTCTCAGCAAGCTCGAGCATGGTAAATTCACCTAAAAGAGTACAAAAAGCATAAAGAGGAGTAAGTGCAGGGCAATGGCCATAAGCTTGAGAGCTAAGGATAAATCCTAGACAAACATTGCATATAACATAAAAGTTGTGCCATAACCTGGGTTCCCAATATTGATTGGACCAGTGTTCTCCCCCTCCATGAGACGAATAAGGCCATCAACCTAGCCGTGTATGCAAATGTTATACTTAATTTATTAAAATAGAGGGATGCTAGCACAAGGAACTAAAGCTAGTAAAAACATTAAAATCCATAATAAGTGGCATACCATGTCAGAGACATAACAAAAACTGCGAGTTTGTGTCCCGGGTTTTTGAACTGTCAGTGCTTCACCACTACAAAGTGCAAAAGAGAAGTGAATTGAGAGACAAACTAGCTCATGGGAAAATCTAGAAGGAAAGAAAGTTTTCTCTAAATGACTAAAAGGTAACAAAATTTAGGCACAACTAGTTGTTCTTTGATTAAGTCGGTAACTGATAAGTAAATTGGAATCTAGTTGACAACAAACTTGAGAATAAAAAGCAGGTAATATGGTAACCTTAACATAGCACGTTATAACACAATATTTACCGAAGTGCTTGCGCAATGAAATTGCTGACAACACGCCCATCATCGATGTTCATGCGTGGCCCATATGTGTTGAAGATTCTAGCAATGCGGATCTCTATGGCAAAGGATACAATAACAATGTTAAGAATTAATAAAAATACTAATAGGATACCATTACTCAGGAAAACCAAGAAAATTTACCTATCCCATGCTGCCTATGGTAATCAAACATTAGGGTCTCAGCCACACGCTTCCCTTCATCATAGCAACTCCGAACCCCTATAAAAAAGAAGCATTCAGTGCCAGAATAATGTTGCATCGCATTATGCATTCTGCCAATCTGACTTTGATGTTCATTGCATCTCCTAGGTTCAATTCCTCATTAGAATTTAGACTGGTTTGAAAAGAAATATAACATTATAATGCGAGAAAGTATTTTGTCTTCCAGGAGTATAAACATTTCATTCAATACAAACTGTCAATAGGGTCAACCAATGCATATATGTTTCCTCAATAGACTTACCGATTGGGTTAACATTGCCCCAATATGTTTCAGGTTGTGGGTGGATAAGAGGATCTCCATACACCTCTGATGTTGATGTGAGCAAGATCCTGTTACCCAAAATACCAAGTGATTAGAGCCAGTGGAGAGGGAAACCTGAATAAATTGATATAGAACTACAATCCCTTACCTTGCTCCCACTCGCTTTGCAAGCCCCAACATGTTCAGTGTGCCAATGACATTTGTCTTTATTGTCTATGGGAAAACGGAGTAAATATTAATGAAATGGTCAGAAATTATTTAGAAAGCAAACAGAAACACCAACACCCACCTTCACAGGGTTGTATTTGTAGAAAATTGGAGAAGCCGGGCATGCAAGGTGGTAAATTTGATCAACCTCAACCAACAATGGCTCGGTAACATCTGCAAAGAAAAGAAGAAGCATATTCAATTACTAGAAAAGAAAACAAAAAAACCATTTTGACCAATGTAGCAAAATGCAATCATTATGTTTCCCTTTGAACCACTTTGTTTTGCAATACTTTGCAGTAGAAGCAATGTGAATGGTGATTCAGAATTTATAAATGCAAATTCTCAAGATTTGTTTCCCTAATATAGTAATACTATCATCTGAAAGGTCTTTACTCTTTACTCCAAAATCCATCCATTTCAGTTCAGCAAAGAGAATGCAGAATACAAGATACAACAGCAGCCAACATGGTTTCTATGGAGCAGCTACACTAAATTTGACCCATTCTGACACATAACGGTTCACCACAATATTAGACCTTACGGTAATGAAAAAGAAATGCTTTTAGATCAAGAGATCCTGAAAAAAAAAACGAACATACCATGACGAATAAGCTCAAATCTAGGATGACCAATCCACTTTCTAAGATTGTCTTTTGATCCAGTAAAGTAGTTATCAACAACAATCACCTGAGGATAAGGTAAACATAAATAACGGTACAGAACAAAGTAACCATAGTGCATGAATCAAATGCTAGTATCGATTCTGCTTATCATTTCTATAGAAGGAAACAAAGCTTGGATAAGATAAGAAAAATCTAGCAACCTCATTTTTCTCATTTTCCATCAATTTGTCCACCAAGTGAGAACCAATAAAACCAGCTCCTCCGGTTACCAAAATCCTCATGTTGGACTGTAGTAAACGGTAAAAGGATAGTATTAGAGGTATAAATGGAATGTAGATGAAGATATAATGTGATGAAACTGATGAACAAAACTTTACATAAGATGTAATTAGATCAAGAAAAGAATTAGATAAACAAGATCTCACACATTATTCACAAATCCAAGCTGAATATTTAACCACAATGAAGGATCTATTATCCTGGAGCTACCTGTTCAGAAGGGACAACAACTATACTGGGATTCATCATGAGCTATTGAACTTATCTTAAGAATGATTCTCTATAGATCTGAATGTATTGCTTTCGAAGAATTATTTAATTTTATAATACTCTCAATAATCTCATGGTATTTATTTCGAAAAGACAGGAAATTATATGTCAGGAAATAAGGGAAAAAATGTCATTTTTGGAACATGGCCTGCAACACGTTTCTCTGACATATTAAGAGGAGGATTATACAACAGTGAACAGATTCATTATAAAATTAGAATTTACAAACAGTTAAAACACATTGGATCAAATCGGTATATTTTAAGAGTGCAAAATCAAAAGGGATCCATGATGAAGCTAAATGTACAGCCACCTACTGTTCATATATGGTATGTAGTAGCAAACATTGTAGATTGCTCAAATTAAACAATTTTTTCTTAAACCAAAATCGAAGGCTAAGCTCAATAAATCTTTTTAACATATTATAATTCACACAAAAAGGCAACTACCCAGATGCAGAAAACATCACAATCACTCACTTTCAATGATACCAATGAAAGAGAAAACTGCATAGCATGTTAAATAATGCCACACTTTTAGTATTAAAAAAAAACCTGGAAAAACTTAGAAAAACGCAATGGAGATGGCAAAGGTGGTGGCTTTGAGGGTGATTGATGTTCCCCATTTGATGAATTTGCTGCCATTGGTGAGATGTCGCGTTTTAACTCAAGAACCTGCTAGAGGAGAGGGCCTAATTGAGAAAAGAAAATTGATTGATTTTTAGATAGAGATTGAAATAAGAAGAGCTGATCGAGATTGATGTCTTACTTGCACAAAAAAACCTGGGATCAGATAGCCATATTTATAGCTTCAAAAATGGTTCTGAAAATCGAAACTTGTTCCACCAAATAAATTTCTTTTAAAAAAGAAAGAATTGGAGAGCCTTCAAATTTACGAAAAGTGAGAGATTTGAATGATAGGTCCTTGATAACAGATGACACCAAACTGAAAAGGAGAAGAAAAAAACCAAAATGATGTAATCGATGGGCGTTTTAAAGAAAGGGTAGGTTGGTGGGATTAAAATGCTTGGTAAATTAGGGTATTAATGGCAGATGCGTTTGAATATAGAAATAGAAGGCGAGTTCGAATCCCAGCAGCCACATAATCTTTTCCTACTGGCTTGCCTTGCCTTTTGAAATCATGTAGTGTGTGGTATAACAGCAAACTACATATTTGCTCAACCCTTTTGAAATCTTTCTTACATTGTGAAATAGTAGAGTAGTTGCATAATAGGAACATTTGGATTGTTATGATACACAAACTTACCTAAGTGTATAAAAGCAACTTCAGTAGGACAATGATTCTCTTTGTTCCATACCAATGCATCTGCATCTGCAACTGCAACATTCTTCATAATACTTTGAATATTTGATGATACAATCTACTCTCCTCTTGCTAAAACAAAATGATCTTCTTATACACAATACGGACAGCGGAGATAATCCTTCACTGTAACTTCAGGATCTGGACTAACTAAATGCATGACCCCATGTTCCACTTGAGAAGCAAGTAAAAGAAATAGTACTAGGAAGGAAAGAATTGAGGCCAAAACATTGATGACTGATGATTAGATTTTGAGTTGATGAAAAAGTACCATCAGGAAAGAAATCACTGTAACAGGACAAAAATATCCTAGTAGAAACAGGATGATAGCAAGGTTTCATTCACATCTGTTTTGGATACTCCAGATGGAAAAAGCTTTCTTTCAAACAAACTTTCCCCACCAACTCATAATAAACACAGAAATTAAAGATTTGGGACCAATACAAGTCTCATTAACTTCCAAATGGTAGCAAAATGATACTCCAGGGCTAAAAGCATACTAACTGCCTGAGCAAAACGAGGTCTGTCATGGGATGGCAAGTGGGAGCAAGCTAGCCCAAGCCGTACAATGAGGCAAGGTCGATGCCAGAATACCATGTTCGCCCACATCTTAAGTTCTTCTTGAGAAACAAGTCTATATGTTTCCCTCCATCTGATTGTCCTTTTAATTGATGATAGGAAAACTCCCAAGTCACCCTTTGCAGCTGTATAAAATCTATGGACATATTCATCGATGATTCTGCATAAACACTACAATGTCATCGTCTGCTGCAAGAAAAAAACAAAGCAATTCAAAAAGGAACATGCATATGCCGAAACAACAAATAAATAAATCCCCAAAACATAGTTGGATGCCACCCTGAAAATTTTACAGTTAAAACTTCTAGAGGGAAAGTACCATTTGAAAGAGATTAACTCTAGTAATGGAAGAACTTTATAACTCATGTCACTATCGGGTTCTGGAACTTGAATGCGTAAAGATTGTAGATTGATTGACCGTTATTTTACAGGGGGGATTGTAATGTGGTGTATCCCCCCACCATGCATGCAATCAATGTACAGACATAATCAAATCACCTCTCTGGTAAACTAATTCCTTGTGGAGTTTGTCCAACCAGCTAGATTTTGGGAAGCTTCATTACTGATTCAGAAGTTTACACAGAATTAAGAGGTTAGTAAACAATGCTCATCACTGATGACATACTCAACTTCCTAACAGAAGGAGTAACATACAAATGCATGTAAAGTGCCACTTGCTAGTCAACTTGAAACATGCAAACCCAGAATATTTAAGGGGGAAGCCTGGTCTAATCAAATTCAACCTAATAGGTGATGCATTTTCTTTGGTACTATTTGAACGTATGCAAACCAGAAAGAATGCCTAATGAGCAGAAAAATCCATCAGAATTGAAATGGATCGAATCTGAACTACGGAAGCAATCAACAGCAAAAGATTAGTTACTAGTAATTATTTTGTTTAGGAATTTCTCATAATCTATACTGGATAGTTTTTACACTTTTACATTCAATCAAACCCCACTTATAGCTCTGCAGCATCATTTAATTCCTGAAATCAGATTATGAATAGACATCATTTTACAATAAGGGAATCTCCATTGTGCGGGAGCAAATATAGCTTCCTTTCAAGATTGGCATGCCAGTAAGGCAACATAAAAACTCCATATACGTGAATGCTTGAATTTACCTACTTACCTTGCATCCAAGGCCGGCTGCAAAGAGGTTTCGTCAGAATGCAATTCCGGATTCACCAAAGAACCACTATTAGTACTAACTCCCGGGGCTTCCTTCACCAGCTAACTCATCTTGACAACCGAAAGCACCGATAGCGGCCTCGACAATGTCTAGAACAAAGACAATCATTTGTTCAAATTAAGACCTTTATCATAGATAATTCCACCAAGCATTAGCAATTAATTGGAAATGCAAATTTCTAAAATTTTGTTAAGAACAAACCTGCATTCCTTTGACCAAACCCCATTTCTGAACACAATTAAAGGGAGGATAGCAAATAACTTGCAGAGCCTGAAACCCGCGGCACAAAAAGGGACACTTGGCCTTTGAAACCCCCAATGCAGCAACTTTGAGCAAAAATATTGCTGCATCTTTAACATTTCCAGTTCCACGATTCCTTACGGGAGGTAGTATTTGTTAAACAAATAGTTTTGAAAATACATATATGAAATAATACCTGAAAATGTCCATGAAAACTTTGCTTTTGGTAGATTTGGAGCTGAGAAAGTTTTATCGAGTCTTTTATGGCAAATTATATATTGTATTTCATTGTTGTTGCAATCGAAGGAGTGAATACTAATGCATTAACAAAATGATATTATCTCAGGATTTTGTTAACAAAATGATATAAGATCACAACCCACTCCTCTCTTATCATATAACTAATGCATTATAACCAGCTTTCAATGATTCTCACCCTTCAAAAAGACCATTTTATGATAAAGAGGGATTCAACAATAACGTTTGCCAAAAAAACGCTTTCAGAGTTATTACAATTACTCCAATCAAAAGCTAAACCGGAGGATTTAACTAAACAAAGAGGTTAAGTGTGAGCATTTCTGATGGCATTCTACAAGGACACTTGCCGCGTATCGACCACACAATCAATTTAAGGCATTCCCCGGGTACACATTGTAGAGAGGCAGCAACAGATCATAACATTTCTTGTGACCGTCTCACGCAACGGCTCACTTTCCTCCTGAATTCGTCTCTCATCTCTCTCCATTCTTTCTGCAAATATACACAAAAAAGACGCTGGTCTATCAATAATGATAAAACATCAATGTCGAACGTGTTTTAAATTCATCTGTTCACAATCACATATCCAAGGACAAAGTTAACCGAAAAGGAAATATATGAATCGAGACAATCACTTACTGCGGCTTCAACATTTGCAGGAGATTCATCATTCGGGCTGGAAAGCATTGATATGATACTCAAAACAATACTTTCAACCTGCCAAATAGTAAGAATGTACATCTGTTAATGCACTATCATAGAGTCAAGTGAGCGAAAAACAATAGTCAGTAGCAGCATATTGACAAAACATTTCAAACCAATGAATACAGAACTTAAAATTTCCACATCATAAACAGATAAAAATAACAATTTCCAAAACAAAAGGTTTTAATGACATAATCAAATCTTGAGAGCCGATAATAACAATAGAAAGTGATGTACCTTAGAAAATACATTTGGATCAATAATAAAATAAATGACTAGGAAATAACAAGAGAGACAAAACTGTTGAAACTTTTGACAGTACCTCAACTAAACTAAGCCTTCATCTGAAACCAATTATGTTAGTGTACATGAATTTTTTTCTCCACTTCATCTTTGTTGCCAAATTTAAGCTACTCACACAATTTACAACTTAACCCCATGTTTTCTTTCATCCTTTTATAGTATTTTTCTTTCAGATATCTTCCGCCTTTGACATAGTTCTTAACTCATTCCACTCGTGTTATTGTTTTTTTTTGGTCCACACTAGATATGATCAATACATTCTATGCCATCCTTAATTCAATTAGTTTTACATGTCTATCTCTTAATCAGTTTAATCCAATACCACATCAGTTTTACATGTCTATCTTTTAATCAGTTTTACTCGTCAAGACTGAGAGGTATCTTATGGTCATAAAATATTCTCATCACAATGGTGAACTCCTTCCAACTCACTTGTACCACGAAATACATCATTTTCAACCTTCATTCTAGTAAGAACAAATCATTCTGTATCAACATTCAGTACCAAGTATATAAACTCCTGAGACAAGTTGAAATCTATGGCACTACGACTATGAACGTTATTAGCACATGAACAGGCACAAACAAAAGAAATTTCATAAATATATTACACTATAAACATACCGTATGGACCGGCATCCAGCGCTCACTTGCAAGCTCATAGCCATTTGGATCATCACCGGGAGGATGAAGAATTGATATGCAAACACGCCCGTCAGGATAAACTGCAACACACATAAAGATGGAATTAAGTCTTGCATTATCTAAACTCTAAAGTCAAGCAAGAAATTGAGCAAACAAAAGGTATACCATTAGGATGCCAAATCTCTGATGCAAATTTCACCGTTGGAGGGCTGTTTGGATAATTATGTGGAAAACTCATAATGGCATTGAAAAATCCCCCTTCACTAACAAAAATAGAATACTTTTGTTAAACAACATTAACAGTAAAAATCAGAAAACAAGTCCACCAGATGAGAGATTACTAAAGAACTCATAAGCTAAGCAACAGCCAACAGGAAGGTAACACACTGAACAAAGAATACTCGAGAACAACAAAAATCATAACACCAGTTCGTGGTCCAACGTCAACAAACAAAGCCCACATCAAAGAATCCAAAAGAAACACTATATTTCAATTAAAGTAACAAACTTCACCAAAAAAAAAAGACTTACTAAAGAGTATCAGGAGGTCCAATGATTGTAACACTCCATTCAAAGATATTGTTCTCATCAACCAACCCAGCGGAGAACCCATCGACGGGATTCTTACAAAGATCTGCAAGAAGATTAAAAAAATCTTATCAAAATCCCACAAAAAGAACTCATGTGCGTAATCATGGAAGAAATAGTACCTTTGAGTTGTTTCTGAAGGAGAAGGCTGGCTTGAGATGCCATGTAAAATTAAAAAGATAACACAGGAGAGAGATGCTGCAAAACAACTCAACACACTTCGTTTCACTTTATAGATAGAGATTTCGGCGATAGTTGATTGAAAAAAAGCCTTAAATATTGTGCACGGGAGAGCTAGGATTTGGTACGGTTGGATTTATTTCCACATTTGTTCCCGACCGAATTAGAAGTAGCCACGTAAGAGATTGGTAAGGAGTCAGAATAAAATGATGGGTAAAGTTTACAAATGATTACTTAAACTTTGGTTATTTATTTAATTAGACAATTAAACTTCTAATTGCATCAATGTTACTATTAAATTTTATGTTTTGCTTTAATTTGGTCACTGAATTCTTAACGGGCATTAAGAAAGTGACTTTACTATTAACAAATTTTGTATAATATCACTTTAGTCTTTTATATTTGTACATTAATATAATTTAGTTCTAATTCGAAAAATAATAATAAAGGTAAACTACATAAATGGTCACCGAATTTTTAGGGCGGATTCATTTTGATCATAGTACTTTAAAAATATTCGATAAGGTCGCCTAACTTTTAGTTCGATTTTAATACAATCACCAAACTTTTAGTTCGCTTTCAATATGGTCCCTCTCGTTACCTTTAGTTAGAAACTGACGTTAGTTTTTATTTTTCCTTAATAAAAATGGGTAACTTACACCAATCATCACTCAACTTTTTTCTCACTCCTATTTTGGTCACTAGACTTTAAAAATTTACAATTTAATAACTTAACTTTCGAGTTGTTCATATTTTGGCCACTCTCAAATGACATGTTTATACAAATAGAAAAAATCGATTAACCCTTAAAAATTATTTTGGTTAACTGGTAAATTCAGATTATTCAATTCTCGGTCTTATATTGTACCAATTAAATCAGATAACCAATTAACCAATTAATCGAAATATTTGATTCTAGAAATAATTTTTTACTTTGTTTATTAAAATATCAAATATGATAATATGATAAATTTAATAATTGTTCGGTTATGATAAAAGTGTAAAAACAACTAGAAAGTCAAAAATTAAAAGTTCACACCTATTAATCTTACCAAGAGCCAGAACTTTTTTTAAAAAAAATCATAAAGGTATCAAAATCACTAGACTATAAGATATTGTAATGCATAAAATTTAGAAATATTGTATATAATAGATTAGATCGGTTAATCAATTTTGCTTAAAATTGTGAACCGTACCTGAATCAAAATAATTTATTTTAAAAATTTGTATTGAAATCGGGTTCGATTAATCCTTAAAAAATTATTTTGGTGAATTGCTAAATTCAGATTATTCAATTCCAATCTTATATTGTACCAATTAAATCGGACAATCGATTGGCTGGTTAATTGGAATATTTGATTCGAGTAATATTTTTTTACTTTGCTTATTAAAATATCAAATATGGTAATATGGTAAATTTAATAAGCAAAGTAAAAAAAAATCATTACCCAAATTTTTCTATTTGTATAACCATGTCATTTGAGAGTGGCCAAAATATGAACAATTTGAAAGTTAAGTTATTAAATTGAAAATTGTTATACTCTAGTGATCAAAATTTGTGTGAGAAGAAAGTTGAGTGATGATTGGTGTAATTTACCCATTTTTTATTAAGGAAAAATGGAAAAATAACGTCAACTTCTAACGGAAGTAACGAGAGAGACCGTATTGAAATCGAACTAAAAGTTGGGTGACCTTATCGAATATTTTAAAAGTGCGGTGACCAAAATGAATCCGCCGTAAAAGTTCGGTGACCATTTATGTAGTTTACCCTAATAATAAATTTAACCCTCAACATTTCACATTATTTCAATTTAGTCATATTTTTAATTAAAAATAATTTAACCCTAAATCTGAAACACTAAACTTAAACTTCAAATTCATAAACCAAAAACTAAAAACCTTGAACTCATAAACCCAAATCCCTAAACATTAAACGCTAAACCTTAAAAGCCATAAACCCAAAACTCTATAAACACTAAACAACTAAACCTTAAAACCACAAACCCCAAAACTCCATAAACTCATAAATCCAAATCATCTGACTCGGCTCTGGGTAATGACAAAATTTTGTTCCAATTTAGCAAGTTTTAACGATTCTAAAGAGGTTGTTGCAAATTCAAGGTTGTTTCCCCAAATTGTAACTAACCACTAACAAAAGCTTATAACGTGAACCATAACATGTAATAAAGCCAAGTTCAAAAACATGGTCTTTCATCAGCTAAACAATGTCTGCTTAAAAAGCTCCCAAGATAAAGATCTTAAACAAAATGTTCATCTTCAAGATTTATCATGCACCTAACTAGAATAAACAAATACTTAAACCTTGATAATTATAGAGGGATTTCACCACTGTCAACAATCACAACTTTTGCTCTTGGGTGTGCCACTCTACTTTTCTTCGGCTTCGATTTTGTAAACCACGTCCATACCGGACAACACTTTCTTGAACACCATATGTATGCCATCCAACCTGTAAATGGTATTCGATGAGTCCAATGGGTTAGGGTTTAGGGGTTTCGGGTATATGGTTTTCAAGGTTTAATGATTAAGTTTTAGTTTTATGAGTTCAATATTTTTAATTTTGGGTTTATGGATTTGGGATCTTAGTTTTAACATTTCAGATTTAGGGTTTTAAGTTTAGGGTTAAATTATTTTAATTAAAAATAGGACCAAATTGAAATAATGTTTAAATAATAAAGGTTAAATTTGTTATTATTTTTTAAATTATGACTAAATTATTTGAATGTGCAAATGTGGAGGACTAAATGTGTTATTATACAAAATTTGTTAACAACCAAATCACTTTCTTAACGTCTGTCATGAATTCAGTGACCAAATTAAAACAAAACACAAAGTTTAATGTTAACATTGAACAATTTAAAGTTTAGTTACCAAATTGAATAATTAACCTAAGTTTAATGATCATTTATGAACTTTACCCTAAAATATACCCATAACATAACCTTTTGATATCTTTGACATTTTGGTAATCAATTTTTTTGTTAGGGCAATTAGGTATTTAATCTTTTTTGGGTGCAATTAGTTATCTATTTTTTTATTATATTTTGGAGTACTTAGGTATTTAATATTTGAGTATATATCACCATTGGTCACTAAATTATTCTCGATTTCTTGTTTTGGTCATTAAACTCTTATTTTGTGCAAAATAATCACTAATGTTATGTTTTTTTCTTCTATTTTGATCACTAATGTTACTCTCTTTTTTTTCAATTTGGTCACCAATATATTGCTTCTTTCCTATTTTAGTCACTAAACTATTCCCGCTTTCCCGTTTTCCCATGAGTTTTTTAACGGCGGGTGACCAAAATAGGAAAAATCATAACATTAGTGACTATTTTTCAAAAAATAATAGTTTGATGACTAAAATAGGAAAATGAGAGTAGTTTAGTGACCAATAGTGATGTTTACCCTTAATATTTTTTTGGTATAATCATCGATATCCAGCTTATTGGATGACTAATCTAGATTGAGTACTGCAAGAAACTCATTATAGTATATACCATTTTTTTCCAATTACACATGTTTATTCTTAGAATTGTAACACCTAACTTGTGAATCTGTAACGCATATTATCTTTTTAACTAAAAGATGTTGAAATTATAAGTATGAACCGATCAGAATTGAACACATCAAGTTAAAAAAAACATTTGGATACCTAATTGCACCAATGAAAAAACTTAAGTACCTAATTACATAAAAATAAGTACTTAATTATACCCAAAAGTGTTGGATACCGTAATACATATAAATGTCAAAGATATTAATTCCTCTACTAAATTTGAAATTTTGAAATAAATATATGAAATTTTAAACAATATTTACTTTTAAATGTTTTTTTTATCGAATTTACTTTTAAATGTTGGTAGTATAGTAATATCATAGTAATATAATCCAGATTAAAAAAAAGTTGGTGATAATAAATATTTAAGCATTGTAATATCAACTGAAAAGAGGCGAAAAGTCGGAGACATTTAACGCATTGAGACCAGAGTTTTGAAAGGCCTTTTGACATATATATGGGCTCCTTCATCCTCTCTTGCTATAGAGTTTGATGACTGACGTCACAATTCTCATGAGAATATTCTCATGTATTAGATGAAAGATTTTTAAATATATGGTAGTTCATCTTAAGAGACTCGGGTTTAATCGATTTATTTGCAGGGCATGTGTATTATCAAAAGATGAAGAATATGTATGAACATATACTATCTTATAATCACCTTTTAGACTATTAAAAAAAGGCTTAAACCAAAAATAGGAGCACAAAGTATGCCTTTTTTGAACTTTAGGTGCCTAAAGTATTATTTTGTAAAAATAGGTGCATGAAATTTTAAAAGTTATAATTTTAGGTGCCTACCGTTAATGTGTGTTTAAAAAATCTTTAACCAATCAATGCTTGACACGTGGTATATTTAATTTACTTTTTTTCAAAAATTAAAACTAAAAACAAAAAAACTTTCTCTTTTTTCATAAAATCCCAAAAGTTTTTAATTTTTACAAAACAATCCCTAAATCCCTATAATTACCCAAACCAAAACCCCCAAATCGCCACTACTTTCGCTGTCGATCGCCGCCCTTGAGCACACCCCTTTGGTCGCCGGACTAAGGCGATCATTTCCCCCAACACGACGTCGTCAAAAACAGCAAACGACTTGCAGCCGAACTGTTGAGTTATGAGGTGCTCGATTCCTTTAACCGATCTTGCTCACCAAGTGGTGGAGAGGTGGAAATTTGGGTGTAAGGGTTGTGGAAGCTAAAAAGAATAGAGACACAAAGATTTATAGTGGTTCAACCTTCTAACCAAGGTCTACATCCACTACCTTAGCTTCCCACTAAGGATTTCTAATCAATCCACTATTGATTCGTCCCCTTTTCTAGGCTTATGAGGAAACCCTTATACACCGATCAAGCTTTCTACCCAAAGCCTTGATCAAACCCTCTTTACAAGAGAAAAGATTAGCAAACATAAATCCCTCTAATAGGTGTTTGTTTGCACAAATAAGCTCTCACCCAAAACCTAAAACACTTGAGCAAATTTGACAATTTTGGCTCACTAGTGCTTGTCTATACAAAGAAATGACAATTTAAGTACAAAGACAATTCTTGATTATTTGTTGATTGACAATTGAAGCATTAACCATATCTTGATGCTTGGAGGTCCCTTTTATACTCCTTAATGAGTTTGTAGCCGTTACTAGCCGTTGGGGTTGAATTGGAGCCGTTGGAGACATAATTTCCCACCATAAATGTTGTTCTGCTGCTAATCGTATCGAAACGCTCGAACCCGTTTCGATACGCTCTTCAAGTAGAAAGAGCCGTTGCAGTCTGATGTAGCACTCGTATTGAAACGCTCTTAGCCGTTTCGGAACACCCGTATCGAAACACCTTTCACCGTATCGAAACGAACTGCATTTAAATGTTAGTTGGGAAATAGCCGTTGGGGTTTATGACCGTTTTGGTCGATGCCACGTAGGCATATCGAAACGGCATAGCCCGTATCGAAACGCTAGGCAAAATCCTCATCCAGAAAAAGACTCGTTTCGAAACCCGTTACGAAACGTTTTGACACTAGAAGACCCCGTATCAAAACGCCTAAGGGTGTTTCGATACACCTGGATGGTTTTGTTTAGTTTGGCTTTGAAAACATGTAAAAACCTTTGAAAACATCCCCTAAACATAGTTTCAAATTATTTGGACTTTGGAAATAGTTTTGAATTCTTTTTAAATTAGTCCAAAACATTTTTCAATTATTATATCAAAACATTAGTTCTATAATCTCCCCCTTTTTGATATAATAAAACCAACTTGAAAAATTGTTTGGGATTCTCCCCCTTTAAGTTTAAAAATGTGAATAAGAGATTAAATATATGAAATCAAATAAAGCTCCCCATTATTCAATTGAAAATTCAATTTTTGAAACCATTTCTCCCCCTTTTTGTTATATAAAAAAGAATTCAAAATACTTTCAAGTTCAAAATAACAATAGAGGTAAAAAATGACAAAATTAAGAATTCTGGTTTTAAAATGGCTCCCCCTTACTCAAAACATCATAAAAATTCTAGTCCAACATATATGATCATCTAGTTGAATTAAATGAAAAATAAATAAAATAAAAACAAAAACAACTAGATTTTACCACACTTGAACTCAAGGGAGGATGCGAAGCCTTCCTTCTTCAAGTGTTCTTCCTTGTGTGCATGGAGCTCCCCCTCAAAGTTTGACTTGTTGATCACTCTCCATCACACCTAGCAAAAGACAATCAAGTAATTTTTTGTATCCAAATTGCTTTGGATCCATAGACGTTAGTAGCACAAAACTTAGTCCCCTTTGGAATCCATTTTTCAATGTCATCCTTTTTAGTTGAAGTGGTTAGTCCTTTTGGGACCCAAATACTTATAAAACATTTACCGTTTACAAATCTAGGGGCACTAGATTGTCTTACATAAAAATTTGATTTTCCAAAACTATTTTTCTTTTCAAGCTCTTTGGAAATCAAATCTTTTTCTTCTTGAACTTTTTGAAGCAAATTTTGTAAATCAAAATATTTTTGTTCAAACCATTTGTGTGTGTGTGTGTGTGTGCGTGCGTGCGTGCGTGCATGTGTGTGTGTGTGTGTGTGTGTGTGTGTGTGTGTGTATGTGTGTATGTATGTATGTATATGTGTGTGTGTGTGCGTGCGTGCGTGTGCGTGCGTGCGTGTGTGTGTGTGTGTGTGCGTATGTATGTATATGTGTGTGTGCGTGTGTGTGTCTGTGTGCGTCCGCGCGTGTGTGTGTGTATGTGCGTGTGTGTGTGTGTGTGTGTATGTATGTATGTATGTATGTATGTATGTATGTGTTTCGGAACACACCCGAGTACCGAAACGGTCAACACCGTTTCGATACGGGCGTTTCGGTACGAAGGTTTGGTGTTCCAAAACGGATGACCGTTGGATGATGATTTTGATTTGTTTTAAGTTTCCATGTTTTATATTTTAGTCCTGAATGTTGTGGATGCAATTGCTTGAGCTTGGAGTTTTCTTTTTCGTTGAAATTTGACATACGAGCATGCAATATGAATAATTACATAATGGTAAGCTTAAAATCCATTAAGTCCTTATATTTTCTAAAAATTACGTATTGGTCCCTAAAAGTGTAATTCATGCAATTGAGTCCCTAAATATTTTCCGATTGTTGTGTCCTTCTCTTCTATGATTCTTGAGTAATCACATAGGCCTAATGTGCATCTAGAAAAGATAAAAAGAAAAAAAGGGTCGTTAATCAAGGTTGACTTTCGGGTTGACTTTGGTTTTCCTCGTGTAATCTTCGTAGTTCGGGTCAAACGTCTAGGTCGGGCTAAAAGGGTTACATTTCTTATGCCATAACCATGCATCATTTTCATTTTGAGCAACAAAACATGCATGGGATGTATGAATGTCATCTAGATGCACCATATATATGTTTCCTATGCGATGACCAATGAGCATTGTTTTATTAGAGTTAATGTCAACAATTTTGCACCCATTTTTATCAAATAGGACATTAAACCCTTTATCACACAATTGACTAATGCTCAATAAATTATGTTTTAAACCATTGACATACAACACATTTTCAATGAGTACGGTAGAGTGATTACCTATGGAGCCAATACCTTCAATGTAGCCTTTGGAGTTGTCACCAAATGTCACTACTCCTCCATTTTTTGGCTTCAATTCCATGAATCGAATCTTGTCTCCGGTCATGTGCCTCGAGCATCCACTATCAAGGTACCATGAGTTTTGGCTTTGTGCTTTGGCCTTGTAGTAATGCCCCCCCTACAAAAAAAAATTTAGGCTTTGATTTTTGGTACCCAAATCATTTTGGGTCCACGAGTGTTAGCTCCCAAAGCTTGGTTCCCTTAGGAATCCAAGGTGACATGGCATCAACATTATTAGATTTAACAAGTTCCTTAGGAACCCATACACTTCTAATTCTTTTAGTTTTAGTATGCCTATATGAGCAACTTTGTTTTTAGTTAAAGTTCTTTCTCTTAGGTTGGTTTGTTCTAGATGATTCACCTATTTCATTTTTCAAAGTACCAACACTCTTGAAAGACTTTTTGAGCTCATTGAGCTCATCTAACACCTTTTTGAAATAAGATTATTTAAATCTACATTTTCTTTTTGAAAGTATTCAAGTTCATTTTGTAGACCTAAAATCTTTTTCTCAAATTCCAAGTTAGCTTGAGAAATTAAATCATTTTTAGCATTCAAATCCGAAATGACTTTTATTTTTCAAAACGGACTCCTTATACTTCTCAACTAACTCATCATACACCTCTTGTAACTCATCATACGCTTCATGCAATTCATCATAGGTAAAATCAAAAGTAGATGAGTTAGAGGTTACCTTAGAATCCTCCTCAATAGCCATGAGGCAAAGGTTGACCACTTCTTGTTCCTCATCCTCGGATGATTCCTCATCACTCCAAGTAGCAAGCTTGGCTTTGAGCCTCTTCTTCTTCTCAAAACCCTTCTTCTTGAGTTGAGGACACTCGAAACGGATATGACCCGGTTTCTTGCACTCATAACATATGATCGGATCCTTTTCTTTTTCTTTGTTATTGGTCTTGAAGTCCATCTTTCTTTGAAACTTTATACCTCGGTTGGACCTCATAAACCGTGAGAATCTCTTGGCTATCATAGCCAATTCTTCAAGATCTTCCTCATCACTAGAAGTGCTCTCCTCATTTAGGGAAGCTTTGAGAGCCACTCCTAGTTTCTTCTTCTTGTCTACCTCAAGCTTCTCCACTCTTCTTTCTTCTTTTCATCTTCCCTTCCTTGCTTCATGATTTCATGAGTTAGGAGAGAACCAACTAGCTCATCAAGCTTTAGTGTCTTCAAGTTCTTTGCCTCAATGATATCGATTCTTTTCCCATCCCAAGACTCGGAAAGAGAGTAGAGTAGCTTCCGGACTAGCTTGTCCTCTAGGATGATCTCTCCAAAACCTTTTAGCCCATTGACAATGGTTGAAAAATGATCAAACATCTTCGATACGGTTTCGCCGGGCTTCATCTTGAAATTCTCATAGCTAAGATTGGGAATTCCAATCTTTGTTTCCTTCACATCGCGTGTCCCTTCATAAGTTGTCTCAAGTGTATCCCACACTTCTTTAGCACTTTCGATGGAAGAAACTTTGGAGTAGATTTCCGGTCCAAAAGCACAAAATAGCATGTGAAGAGCCTTGTCGTTGATTTGAAGCTTCTTTCGATCATCTTCACTCATTTCTCTTTTTCTTTTCGACACAAGTCTTCCTTCATCGTCTCTCTTTATTGGAATGATGGGACCATTCTCTATAGCATCCCAAACAAGGTAATCACTTGACTTTATGAAGAGACGCATTCGGTTCTTCCAAAAAGGATAGTTGTCACCGTTGAAGAAAGGCGGTTTGATGATCGATTGAGACTCGTACATGCTAGAGCCGGAGGTAGATGTCATGGCTTGCTTTGTAGATGATCACACTCTTCCTAGAATCTCCTCTTTTGGTTGTTAATCCTTCAAAGAGGTAGGCTCTGATACCAATTGTTGAGTGGATCAATTGATTGATCAAAGACAAGAGGGGGTGAATTGAGTTTTTAAAATTTTGGAAGTGAAGTGGAATGAATAAAAATGAAGAACAAGGCAATTATAGTGGTTCAAGTTCTAAATGAACTCTACATCCACTACCTTAGCTCACACTAAGGATTTTCCAACAATTCCACTAATTGATCTTCCCATTTTCTAGGCTTAGGAGGAAACCTTTACAAGACCGGTCAATTTTCTACCCAAAATTGACCAAACCCTCACTTGGTTACAAAGAAGAGTTTGAAGGCAATAAGAATATCTCTCAATACAAATGTGCCCCTTTGAATACAAGCACTCAACCCAAATTGAAGTACAAAATAAGAATTTCACTCAATAAAATTTGAGATTTTACAAGAAATGAGAATTTAGGCACTTGACCTTGGATTTTGTGTATAGATGTTTCTCTAGGATTCAATAGTTGTTGCTGGTCTTCAATAGACTTGTTTTTATATCTTCTCCATTAATTCTAGCCGTTTGGATGGTTAGGGAATTGATTATAGCCATTGGAACCCTCTCTTTCCACCATAAATGCACTTCTACAGCCTACCGTATCGGTACTCGAAGAAGCGTATCGATACATGTCTCAAAAAAGAAAGAGTCGTTGCACAAATATAAGAGAGTCGTATCGATACACGTTCAGGCGTATCGGTACGTGTTAGGGAATCGTTTCGATACGGGTAAGACCATACCGATGCAATTTTTCCAACATAGCTCACTGGAGGAATTCGTATCGATATGTGTTATAGCGTATCGATACACACTAACTACCAATTTAAAATTTGGTTACCTCCCAACTGACAAGGCAACGATCGAAATATTTAAAGCTTTGATTTTACAATTACTTTTAAACCGTATCGATACGGGTGAGACCGTATCGGCACTCAATTCAAACTCCTTGTGATTTTATAGAGAGAGCGTATAGATACAGATGGAATCTATTTCGATACGGTAAGGAGCATATCGAAATGTTTGACTCTGGTAGCCAAGTTTCGAAAAAAGGTATCGATACGGTAAGAAGCATATCGATACACATAGACATTTTTGAGCAATTTGGCCTTGTTGATTTGGAGTTTGAGTTTTTCAAACTAGAGCAAAGCCTTGTTGATTTGAAACCTTTTGAGGGACTTAAAAATTCATTTTAAGTTTTACAATTTAGTCCTTATAACACTTTGTTATATCAAAATCAAACATAGGTTTTACATAGACAATGGTGGTTTGGTGGTGGAACTGATTTAATTCCAACTTACATCTTTGAGGAGGATGTCAAACATTTCCATTTGATACGAAAAAGGGCTTGCGATAAATTTGATCCATCCTTTTATCCTCGATTCAAAAAAGGGTGTAATGACTATTTTTACATTAAGGATCGAGGTGAGAGACGAGGACTTGGGAGTATTTTTTCAATGATCTAAATGACCATTGTCAAGAAATGCTTCTTTCATTTTCCATTGAATGTGAAAATGAAAAAAAGAATGGTACACCAATTAATGAGAGCCGCAAGGCATTGACAACATTTGAACTGAAGACAGGAGGTTGAAGTAAAACTATTATTGTTTCTTTTCCTTTAATTATACGGTGGGAATATGACCACAAAGCTAAAAAGAGCATGGCAGCCGAACACAATCTGGACTTGTTAATTTTGTAGTCTCAACTTAGTGAAACTCATGAATTGTGGAAGCAGAAGACTGAAAAATGCCAAGGCCAAGTAGATATGTTACAAGCCAAAATTATGGAGGTAAAGGCTCGCATAGAGGGGTCAGAGGAGGAGTCAAAAAAGGAGTTAGATTTTTTTGGCAGAGGGTAATCATAGAAGAATCTAAAACTGCTCTCGAGAAAGAAAATGCAACTACAAGTCATGAAGATATTAAAAAGAAGGCAGTCCAAATCGAGAATATGTCCATAAAGTTAGCAAAGATGGAAAGGTTTGCTCGGAGTACCGACAACATTATTAATGAAAGGAGGCAGAGAGTTGAGAGATTTGTTGATCTGAATCGAATTGGTTTAAAAGGGGCAACAAGAGAGGTAGAGTCACCGAAGGCTTCAAAGGCAAATGTGGATCAATTCCAAACGTGTGAACACGCTGGTAACCCAAGTAACACTTCTCTAATTCAATCTTTGTTTAGAAGAATTTACTAAGTGAAGATTTTGAATGTTGATAAACTTGATGCAATCCATGATCCCTAGGTATTTAGACTTTTGGTGATGGGAAGAAGTATTATTCAAGGTGTTATAAGCTTGAGATTAGTTGTCCAAGGATTGAATGGAGTACATAAATATGATTTTGTAAAAATTGAGAATCTGTTGATGACAATGTATCCGAAGTGCAGATGCTTGAGTGATTTAGTTAGGGCATTTGAACAAATTGAGCGGAAGGATATTGTGACTTGTAATACTTTGATTTTGAGCTATTTGAGACATGGTATTGTCAAATAAACACTTATGTCTTTGCAGCAATGAAAAAGAGAAAATTGCTACTTAGTGAGTTAACATTATTTTTTACACTACAAGCTTATTGTTGCGTGTAAAATAGTCTATCGCAATTGTAGTGCAAGTATACACGACGCAAGTAGTAAAGTGATACGAAGTATCGGATATCGTCTCTACAGGGATTGGGCTAATAGCTTCACCTTAATTCACTGCACGAAAGTAAAGAAAATATTTGAGAAGTTGTCACGAAAATAATGAAGTAAACGTAAATAAAAGAGTAGGAAAATCAAGATAGAGAGAATGGGCTGGTATTGAATTGCTCGGTAGCGCATGTATTGCTAAGTCTCGGAACTCCAGTTCTGTCGTCGTTCCCGTCGCGGCAGCACCTGTCGCGGCAGCAGTCCGTTGCTTGTCGCGGCAGCGAACAATCAACTCAGTACTTCAAGTTTGGCAAGAATCCCAGATGTGCCTTGGCCTATCCCTAGGTCCAAGTCTGTCGATGATCACGTCTTTGATGATACCTCCCGGCGTGAATCGAAGGATGAACACCGATATTGATGAATTCTTCTTTAGCCACTTAACCTCGTCCTATCCCTAGGTCCGAGATAGTTCAACTATAAACTAGAGAACTTGCTCTTATTTCTTTCGTATACTTAACTCTCCCGATGCTAAGTAAATTGATAACCTCACAATGCTCTCCCGATGCTCTTGCAAGATATTAATAACCAAAATAAGAGAACTTGAAGTTTATTTTATTGAACTGAAAATTCTTAAAACAAAACAACCCTTGCAACTACTTTACAAATCAACCCGTGGCCCTAAGGGAAATTTAGAACATGATGAGGGAAGGAAAACGGCTAGGGTTTTGGAGAAGGCTAGAGAATGGTGTGTGTCTTCCCTAGGTCGAAATACATGCCCTTATATAGGCTTTGGGTCCAAGTTTTCTAATTTAGCAAGGATTACAACTTTAAATTAAAGTACAACTCTAATAAAGACTAAATCTTTAGAGAATCTATCTTTAAGTCATCCTTCTTCTTTCTTGGGATTTTCTCTCCTTGAACTTTGGGCTTGACATTCCTTTCGATTTGGGGCTTGGAAAAATATGGGGATTTCATACGACAGACGGGCTGAATTTTCTCTATCTGTCGAGGTCCACTTTGCTTCTTCTCCTCAAAACTGCTGTCGTCCTCTGCTGTCACGGCGGCAACCATGGCAGCATCGTCCTCCTTGACTGCTTGTCCAGTTCCAGCTCTTCTACTTCACTGCCCAGCGCCTGCCCTTTCCGTCTGCTATAGCAGCAACCTGCAGAAATAGCCAATTTTAGTAGAAACCGTGCCTTTTAATATATTTGTGATGTTTAACTGTAAACTGACCTAAATGCAATAAATAATGCTTGAATGCAGCAGAAATATGGGTTAAATAGGGGGTAAATAATAAAACTTTTAGACACTCAACACACCCCCAAACTCAAGTTTTTGCTTGCCCTCAAGCGACTAAGACTTAATAGAAAAATGAAATATTTTTGCTTTGGCTTTAAACAGTGGACCTTCCCTTACCCGTCGTTCGTTCCCTGTGGCGGCAGCACCCTGTCGGATAATCTAGGATCTGTCCGGAGTCTCACTATAGTCCTCGTGCAGTGTGTGCATGCTTGTGAACAGTTATATGCCAAGACTCTCTTAGTTTCACTAGAATATTTCAGCTCTTAACTCAAATTTTTATGCCAAGTTTATCTTTTTGAAGGCACTTCTTATGCTCCTTTGATTTTTTGTTTTGACTCGATTTCATTTTTTAAGCTAAAGTTTCACTAGAGCCGGTTTCGGGCACCTCTAGCTAACTTTCTAGAGCCGGTTTCGGGCACCTCTAGGGCTGTTGAGTCTATTTTGCTAAACTTCTTTCCTAGAGCCAGTGTTAGGCACCTCTAGGGGCTATTCAAGTGCTAAGCTTCCTATTCTAGTTGACTAAAAGAGTTCTAAGCAGTATAACAGTCACAATGTTGTTTAAGTTTTCAGAACTATAGAAAGGATCTAAACTTCTCCTAAAACTATCCTAAAGGCACTGCCACGACAAGGCTGTCACGGCAGGTAAGTTCAGTTCACAGTTTTCAGCCAAAGTTTTCAATATTTTCATTTTTTTTGAACTTAAAACAAAACTAAGTAAAAAACACCATTAACACTAAATTAGACTCCATTGATGGAGGGATGCCACCCCCAAACTCAAGGGTTGCATTGCCCTCAATGCAAAATGACAGATAAAAATAAAATAAAAACAGTACATCACAAAATATATAGCAGGCAGCAATAATAAGATAGGAAACTTAAATTTTATGCGCTGTCTTCGCTGCTGCTGCTGAGTTTGATCTGGCAGCGGGCTCTAGCTTTCGGAGCTGGCTGGGGCACGAGGGAGGCAGATGTGTTCTTTGCTTTGGCTTCCCGTGGTGGCTGGATCCTGGTCGGGGAGATGTGAGGGGGTTGCTCCATAACTTGAACTTCAGAACTACCGCTGCTTTCCTCACCGCTACTGCTGTTATGGCTGCTGTTGTCGTTGCTGCTGCAGCTGGCTTTTGGCATATTACCTTTGTCTGCCATTCGCTTATGCCTTTTGACCGGTGAAAACTCCTTCGAGAGGTTCCTCTTGATGGAGGGTTCATTGTCGCTGGCGGCCAAAACGGAGGATGATGATAGGCCGGCAATGAAGGCGTCAAGTTCTTCCGTCGTCGTTTTTCTCTTTGTCCCACGGGCAGAAGTTTCTGCTGCAGGGTTACTGCCATCAGCTGTCGTGGCAGGTGTTGGTGTAGATGCTGCAGGAGGTGTTTGTGGTGTGGCCGTAGGTGTGGGGGTGTGGGCAGGTGTAGTGATAGTAAAGTAATGTGCAGGAAATGTGGGGAAGACAGTATCAGGGAAATTTAAAGAATTTTGTATTAAAGTTACCGTAGAGGCAGCAAAATCCCTGATGAAGGTCATTAAACCCAGCCGTCGTTCCTCCAGCTTCTGAATGGCAGCTAATATCTGGGCGGAGGAATCTGTCGGGGCGGCTGCTGTGGTGGCTGGGTCAGTGTGTGGCTGCTCTGTCGTATCGGCTGTGGCGGCAGCAGGGTCGAATGACGACAGAGGGGTAGCAACAATCAGCTCCATAAGGCTGAGGATGTTCTTTTCAGTCCAACCTCTTCCTTCTTCTATCAAATCAGTGCGCACTTCTGGGACATTATGTCTGCGACAGAGCGAGGTGATGAGGTATGGAAGGTAGAGGGGACCCATCGGTCTATGCGCACACTCCAAAATACTTTCTCAAATAAAGCTGCCCACATTAATGGGTCGTTCATGTAGAATAGAGTGTATCAACGCTAACCTTGGTTGGTCGACGGTGGTGTTGTGGGACGACGACATGATCCTCTTATTTAGGAAGGCATTCCATAACTTTGCCTCCGGCAGCAGCTGGGTCCTTTTCACTGTCCTTGGATTCTTCCGACTGGTGTTCCATTGAGTCCCAGCACTGGTCAACTCTGCCATGACAACGTCATAAGCAGCAGTGTCTAATGTATTGAGGAATTGCTGGTGAGCGTCGTCATTGATGCCGATGTAGAAGCCATATAAGGTGTTAATGTACTCTGCTTCAAACGACACCTCTTTATCTCGAACGAACACCGCTGTCGCTGTCCTACTGCTGATGGCAGCATAAAATTCTCGAACCAGCGTGACATTCATTTCCTCCGGCTGCTCCGCAAAGGTTTGCCACTGTAAAGCTCTGATCTTCCGGGCTATGAATGGTTTGAGGCCCAGATTTTCCTCCATTGGTATGTAGATAAAGCCTTTCTCTTCCCACATGTCTCTACTAGCAAAGGAATGTGGGGGAGTTGCTACCGGATTGGAACTGGAGGCAGCATTGCGTCGGGTTTTCCTGGAAGACATATTTGTGCAAGGGTTGTGAAAAGCAAATGAAAGTAAATGAAACTAAAGAGGGAGAGTAAGTAAGAAAGGCAGAAGTGAGTGAAAATGAAAATGAAACGGGGTTATATAGAGAAGGATTTGCTTCCCGTTGAAGCTGTAACGGCAGGCGCGAATAACGGGGCCAGTTGTTGTACGTTAGCGTGTCTGACGCGTTTGACACACGTTTCCGCGTCTGTTACGCGTCTGTGACGTGTTTTCGCGTCTATCGTGACAACGTGATGACAGCCTATATTTTCCGCATCTGTCGCGGCTGCTGTAACGACAGGCCTCAACATTTGGGCTTTGTTGGGCTGATGAATGGATGGTGGGCTGAGTTCACTTCTCTTGTTCTTCTTGACTCTTTTATTTCCTAAAAACAATAAAAATAAAAACATTATTCAAATAAAACAAATCTTATTTCCTAATAAATAATAAATAATAATAATAAAATAAAATAAAATTTAGGTTAAATCAGGGATGCCAGGTGGGGCTTCTCCTAAGGTAACCACTTCCTGTATTCATGGGGCTTCAGTCCCTTGATAATGCTTTAAGCGCTGTCCGTTGACTTTGAATTGGTGCCCGTCTTTTAATGATCGGATTGTGATGGCACCATGGGGGAAAACCTGTACGACTTGGAATGGGCCCGACCATCTAGACTTCAGTTTCCCTGGGAAAAGTTTCAGTCTAGAATTGAACAACAATACAAGCTGCCCTGGGCAAAACTGTCGTGGCAGCAGCTTCCTGTCATGCCACTTCTTAGTTTTATCCTTGTAGATTCTTGCATTGTCATAAGCCATTGTCCGGATTTCTTCAATTTCGTTCAGATCCAATAACCTTTTCTGCCCTGCCTTGTCCAAGTCCATATTCACTGCCTTGATTGCCCAGTATGCTCTGTGCTCTATCTCGACATGTAGATGACATGTTTTCCCATAAATCAATCAGTACAGAGACATTCCCAATGGAGTTTTAAAAGGTGTCCTATAAGCCCATAATGCATCATTGAGGAGTAAAGACCAATCCTTCCTAGTTGGCTTAACCATCTTCTCAAGAATGTTCTTAACTTCCCTATTAGATATTTCAGCTTGTCCATTGGTCTGTGGGTGATATGCTGTCGCGATCTGATGCTTGACACCATATTTCTTCAAGGCAGCAGCGATAACCCTGTTGTCGAAATGTCTCCTTTCATCACTGATGATCGCCTTAGGGATGCCAAACCTGGAAAAAATATTTTTGTGTAGAAACCTTTGGACTGTTTTGGCATCATTCTTTTGAGTGGCGATAGCTTCAACCCACTTAGAGACATAATCTACTGCTAGGAGGATATATAAGTTCCCACACGAGGATGGAAAAGGTCCCATAAAATTGATCCCCCAAACATCGAAGATTTTGACTTCAAGAATGTTCTGCAGCGGCATCTCGTTTCTCCTTGAGATGTTTCCTGTCCTTTGGCACCTGTCACAGTTCTTATAGAAGATTTGAGCATCTTTATACAGTGACAGCCAATAAAACCCTGACTGCAGCACCTTGGCAGCAGTTTTGTTGCCTCCTAAGTGACCTCCATATTGTGAAGCATGGCAGTGATGAAGTATGTCTTTTTGCTCTTCCTGTGGTACACATCTCCTTAGAACCTGATCTGCACAGATTTTGAAAAGAAGATGTTCGTCCCAATAATAATGCTTAACATCATTTTGGAACATCTTCCTGGCTTGATAATTAAGGTCAGAAGGAATTATTCCGCTAACTAAGAAATTAACGAAATCTGCATACCAAGGAAGTTCAGAATACTTACCTGCCGCCATGGCTGTCGCGGCAGAGATTGCGGCAGCAAAGAGCTGCTCGTCTGGGAAGGTCTCCAGTATGTTTGTCTCGTCTGTTGGTAGACTCTGTCCCTTCTCCAACCTTGACAAGTGATCTGCCACCTGATTTTCTGTCCCTTTTTTGTCCTTGATTTCAAGGTCGAATTCTTGCAATAGCAGGATCCACCGTATCAATCGAGGCTTTGCATCCTTTTTCGCGAACAAATACTTCAGAGCAGAATGGTCTGTGTGCACTATTACCTTCGTTCCAAGTATGTAAGAACGAAACTTGTCAATGGAGAATACCACAGCTAATAAATCTTTCTCTGTGGTTGTGTAGTTCACTTGTGCGTCATTCAGCGTCTTGCTGGCGTAGTATATGACATGAAAAATTTTGTCTCTCCGCTGCCCAAGTGCTGCCCCGATAGCATAGTCACTAGCATCACACATGATCTCAAATGGCTGTGTCCAGTCTGGTGGCTGTACTATTGGGGCAGTTACCAGTTTTTCCTTCAGAACCTTGAATGCTTCAGTACATTCATCATTAAAGTTAAAGGGTCGGTTCTGCTCCAAAAGATGGCATAGAGGCTTGGTGATCTTTGAGAAATTTGCAATGAATCTCCGATAAAAACCAGCATGTCCCAAGAAACTTCTAATACCCTTGACTGTGGTCGGCGGCGGCAGCTTTTCGATCACTTCTATTTTGGCCCTGCCGACTTCTATACCACGGCAGCTAATCTTATGGCCAAGGACTATCCCTTCATCCACCATGAAGTGGCATTTTTCCCAATTCAAGACTAGGTTTGCTTTTTCACATCTTTCAAGTACCTTTTGTAGATTGCCTAGGCAGCTCTCAAAATCGTCCCCAAAGACTGCAAAATCATCCATAAAAATTTCAAGGAAGTCCTCCACCATATCGGAGAATATGGCCATCATGCACCTTTGGAAGGTGGCGGGTGCATTGCATAGTCCAAAAGGCATCCTCCTAAAAGCATACGTTCCGTAGGGGCATGTAAAAGTCGTCTTTTCTTGATCTTCCGCTGCGATAGCTATTTGATTATAACCTGAATAACCATCAAGAAAACAATAGTAAGGTTTACCCGCTAATCTATCAAGCATTTGATCAATAAAGGGTAAAGGAAAGTGATCCTTTCGGGTAGCTTTGTTAAGCTTCCGATAGTCCATACAAACCCTCAAACCGGCCACATTCCTAGTTGGGATTAACTCATTGTTTTCATTGGTCACCACGGTCATTCCTCCTTTCTTGGGAACGCATTGCACCGGGCTCACCCATTTGCTGTCGGAGATGGTGTAAATAATACCAGCATCTAACCATTTGATTATCTCTTTACGCACCACCTCTTTCATAGCATGGTTCAGCCGCCTTTGAGCATCTATAGTCGGCTTATGATCATCTTCTAAAAGGATTTTATGCATACATAACGCCGGACTAATGCCTTAAATATCAGCTATCGTCCATCCAATTGCCTTTTTGTGCTGCTGCAGCATCCCTATTAGCTGATGTTCTTGTTCCTGCATCAACTTGGAAGAGATGATTACGGTCAACGTATCATTTGAACCAAGAAAAGCATATTTTAGCTGCCTTGGCAGGGTCTTCAGTTCTAAAACAGGGGGCTCAACAGTTGATGGCTTTTGAATTGCATGGTTATCTGAAGTATAATTTAAAGGTTCGAATAACTTACCTGGACGATCGCCTATCCAGTTTACCTCTTCCTGATCTGCAGTATCAGATGTATCAGATTCAGAGGAGTTGCTGTCGTCGGTGCTGTCGTGACAGTCCTGTAGGTGGCTGCCGAGGCAGTGACCAATTTTGATGTCGTGACAGCCCGACCTGATGCAGGGTTGATCAAAGGTAACTTCAGTTATAGCTTTGCATTCCTCGTCTGCATCAGCATGTTTCATAGCTTGGAGAACATTCAATTTTATCTCTTGATCGTTCACTCTCATGGTGAGTTCTCCTTTTTCCACATCAATCAGTGATCTTCCCATGGCTAAGAAAGGTCGCCAAGGATGATTGGTGCGTTTTCATCTGCTTCACAATCTAAAACAAGAAAATCAGCAAGAAATATAAATTTATCCACTCTTACCAGAATATCTTCGATTTTTCCTTCCGGATGAACATAAGAGCGGTCTGCCAGCTGCAGAATTACTGTCGTGGGCCGAGCTTTTCCAATACCTAATTTCTGAAAAACAGATTTTGGCATTAAATTAATACTAGCACCAAGATCACAAAGTGCCTTACCCACATATTTATCTCCGATTACACAGGGTATGATGAAGCTCCCCGGATCCTTCTTTTTCTGGGGTGGCTGCCTATGAAGAATACTCATGCATCCTTCTGTCATCTTAACCGTTTCAAATTCCCCAAGTTTAGATTTCTTTGACATGACATCCTTGAGAAATTTGGCGTAACCGGGCATCTCCCTCACGACATCTAACAGCAGAATATTAATATGAACCTGCTTAAAAATATCATAAATCTTTTTGAGCTGAGATTCTTGCTTCACTTGCTGTAACCGTTGAGGAAAAGGAGGTGGGGGACGATAATCAGCAATACGTCCTTCCCACTGCATACAAATCTGAGGAGGTTTGGGTTCATCATTTTTCTCCTCTGTCGCTTCTGCTGTCGTGACAAGCTCATCAGCAGCAGGCTGTTTGTTACCTATCGGGGCAACTTCCTCCGCAGGTCTGTCCAAGGCTGGTTTCTTTACTGTTTCAGCTTCTTTCTCTGGCCATGGTAGTTTCTTCCCACTCCTAGTAGTGATGGCTTTACACTGCTCATGTGTGGGCTGCCTAGCATTTTCAGTATTGCTAGGAAATCCTCCATTCTGCCTTGGCTTGATATGCTGAGAGACCTGACCCATTTGTGTCTCTAAAGATTTCAGAGTAGCTTCATGATTTTTCATCCGCATCTCTGTTTTATCCATGAATGTCTCTGTTTTCTTGACAAACTGATTCATGTTCTCAATATAAGTTCCTGTCTGAGACATAAACGTAGCCAGAGTCTGTTCCAGTATACTGTTTGTGGCAGCTGGTGGCTGTTGTTGCTGCTGCTGCGGCTACTGTCGAGTCAACAATCTAGGTCCTCCCTGATTCTGATTATTGTGTGCTTGAGGATTCAGGGCATTATTAGAATTACTCCAAGAAAACTTGAGATCCTTTCTCCAGTTGGGATTATAGTTGTTGGAGTTGTAATTCGGCTTATTGTAATTTCCAACATACTTTCCCTCTTCTAACTGTATTGGACATTCCTCCGAACTGTGATTTCCCTCACAAATGTCACATACCTCATCGACAGCAAATCCATGTTGTGCATCATCGTTCAAGAGCTTTTTCATTGCCTTAGTAAGGTATGCCACCTGTGATTTCATTGTGCTGTCGGCCTCATAATCCTTAACAGCTAGGACCCGTTTACCCCCTCTTCTTGCTGTCGGAAACTGCTCCTCATTCTTAGCCAGATTTTTCAATACTTGCATTGCCTCATCTGGGTTTTTGTCCAATAGTAATCTGTTTGCTGCTGAATCAATTCGAATACGAGTTTGTAAGTTGGCAGCATTATAAAACTTAGTTACCTGGTTCTAGACGGGGAATCCATGCATTGGGCAGTTCCGTAGAAGAGTGGTGAATCTGTCCCAGGCCTCGTGCATCGGCTCGTCATCTTCCTTTTGAAAAGTAACGATTTCGTTACGTAATCGCTCAGATAAATGTGAAGGATTAAAACGAGATAAAAATTCACGAGACAAATCTGCCCAAGTTCTAATTGAACCCGGCGTAAGTTTATTCCACCAAGTCTTTGCTCTGTCCCTCAATGAATGGGGAAATAACCGAAGCCTCAGTATCTCCGGATTAACTCCTGGTAGTCTAAACGAACCACAAATTTCCTGGAACGTTTTAAGGTGCTCCCTAGCATCCTCTGTAGCAGCACCACTAAATTGACCGGCGTTGTTGATCATGCTAAACATGACAAGTTTCAGCTCAAAGTTGTCAACTTCTATATCCGGCAGCGTGGTTTCTAGTTATACATGATCATTCAGCATGTAGTCACGACAGGACCGTCGTCCGGCAGCGGCAAGCGGGTCGCCGACAGGCGGTATAACAGCTCCATCTCCAGCAAGGGGGTTGTTTCCTTGGTGTGCCATTATCTCTAATTGTTCCTCAAGGTACTCGTTCCTGGCTAGTATGTGACGAACTCGGTTCCTAAGATTGAATGAACGTTCGATTTCCGGATCTAATGGATACTCAGGATCTTCACCTCGTTTCGATCTGCGCATAAACAAGGAACCTTGTGAAAAGCAAGAGTTGAACAAACCAAAGAAAAACAGAAAAACAAAAACAAAAAGTGCAGTAAAAGAAAAGGTAGAGTTATGTTGCCAATCCCCGACGACGGCGCCAAAAACTTGTTGCGTGTAAAATAGTCTATCGCAATTGTAGTGCAAGTATACACGACGCAAGTAGTAAAGTGATACGAAGTATCGGATATTGTCTCCACAGGGATTGGGCTAATAGCTTCACCTTAATTCACTGCACGAAAGTAAAGAAAATATTTGAGAAGTTGTCACGAAAATAATGAAGTAAACGTAAATAAAAGAGTAGGAAAATCAAGATAGAGAGAATGGGCTGATATTGAATTGCTCAGTAGCGCAGGTATTGCTAAGTCTCGGAACTCCAGTTCTATCGTCGTTCCCGTCGCGGCAGCAGTCCGTTGCTTGTCGCGGCAGCGAACAATCAACTCAGTACTCCAAGTTTGGCAAGAATCCCAGATGTGCCTTGGCCTATCCCTAGGTCCAAGTCTGTCGATGATCACGTCTTTGATGATACCTCCCGGCGTGAATCGAAGGATGAACACCGATATTGATGAATTCTTCTTTATCCACTTAACCTCGTCCTATCCCTAGGTCCGAGATAGTTCAACTATAAACTAGAGAACTTGCTCTTATTTCTTTCATATACTTAACTCTCCCGATGCTAAGTAAATTGATAACCTCACAATGCTCTCCCGATGCTCTTGCAAGATATTATTGGTTATAATAAGAGAACTTGAAGTTTATTTTATTGAACTGAAAATTCCTAAAACAAAACAACCCTTGCAACTACTTTACAAATCAACTCGTGGCCCTAAGGGAAATTTAGAACATGATGAGGGAAGGAAAACGGCTAGGGTTTTGGAGAAGGCTAGAGAATGGTGTGTGTCTTCCCTAGGTCGAAATACATGCCCTTATATAGGCTTTGGGTCCAAGTTTTCTAATTTAGCAAGGATTACAACTTTAAATTAAAGTACAACTCTAATAAAGACTAAATCTTTAGAGAATCTATCTTTAAGTCGTTCTCCTTCTTTCTTGGGATTTTCTCTCCTTGAACTTTGGGCTTGACATTCCTTTCGATCTGGGGCTTAGAAAATATGGGGATTTCATACGACAGACGGGCTGAATTTTCTCTATCTGTCGAGGTCCACTTTGCTTCTTCTCCTCAAAACTGCTGTCGTCCTCTGCTATCACGGCAGCAACCATGGCAGCATCGTCCTCCTTGACTGCTTGTCCAGTTCCAGCTCTTCTGCTTCACTGCCCAGCGCCTGCCATTTCCGTCTGCTATAGCAGCAACCTGCAAAAATAGCCAATTTTAGTAGAAACTGTGCCTTTTAATATATTTGTGATGTTTAACTGTAAACTGGCCTAAATGCAATAAATAATGCTTGAATGCAGCAGAAATATGGGTTAAATAGGGGGTAAATAATAGAACTTTTAGACACTCAACACATATTATTTTCTAAAGGCTTTAAAAATAGGGAAGCATATTCACGATATGGTGGTATATTTTGTTGCTCATAGATTGAGTTTTGGGGAGATGATCATGCCATATGAGGACTCATATTACCAAAGGAAAGTTTTTGAAGTCGGAGCAGATAACCTTAAAGAAAATGTACATTATCTTAAGGAGGGATGTGATTATTACAACAATATTGAATATATTGATGGTCACTTTATAGGATTTTATGGTGTGTTTGGGGAGGCTGTTAAGCAATGCCGCTACAATCAAAAGTGGTTATCTTTGCCTGAGCGATTTTCATATCTCTTAGGAGATGCATTAGGTTGGCTTTTGCCCATATCTGTTTTTTGCCCATTGTATAAGCAGAAGCTCATGATAGTGGATAGTGAAGAGTTCTGAGTATGTGAAGCCATGGTCTTTGAAGGATCTCAAGTACCTGATGGTCATTTTGAGACAAACCTTGTGGCAGCCCCTTTGTGTGTTTTTTTCATCTCATTTGGTTGTGGAAATCGAGCTACGACACTTTTGCTCATGTTGCGACATCAATTAATCCTTGAGGTCAATGATTCCTTTGTAAGGAGGGAGTATTGTAATGAGCCTAAGTTGAAATTATGTCGTTTCATAGTTTTCTTTTAATTGTTTTAATTTTGTTTTATTTTTTTTAATGTCTATTAACGAAACGATGAGTTTTGGTTTGTTAACAGAGTTAGGAAACGGTGACGTTTGTTGACACTAGGTTAAAAGCTGGGATTGTTGTTGAGCACGTTATCAAATGAAATTGGTTGTGTTGGCTCTCTTGTTTTGACAGAGAGAATTTTCTTGGTCTCTCTTTGCTCTTCTATCTTCTCCCCTTTATAATTCTTCTTCTTTAGATTCGTACTGTTACACTGCATTGACTATGTATGTGTCTACTCTTACTTGTTCTACATTTCAAGAATCATAGGAAATAATCTTTTTCTTCTTCCAACAGATACAACAGCATACGATAGATAGAATTAGAAACTTTGCTTCTTTGGAAAAGTTGATTTCTTGTAGGATATCTACTTTAATTCCGTTTTTAAGTTGATTTTTCTCCTTTGAACCAAAATTTCAGATTGCATGGCCAGGGACGGCCCGAGGATATCTCTCATCGACAAACACAATCACCCCTAAACTATATTTCATTTGTGTGTAATAAAGTAGAATCATTATAATTTAATCTTTGTGCTTCACTGATTATACAGTGTCAATGTACGGACCGATCACATAAGTAGTCGTTGGTTTCACTACCATCTACCAGCCAGTCTACGATAACTGAACCCCTTGGGTCAAAACTTCACTGAGAATGCTATTTCTACAAGGAAGATCCAGTGTTGCTGCTATTGTTTTTTGCATTTTAGGGTTCCCTTGTGAGGATGCTGTTGCTCTAATTGATGTTGGCACTTGGCTCTGCTAGTTTGCGACAGATTGTTCAGTTTAAAACAGGGATCTTATATACTTGTGCAGGCAACTCAACATCTATCATCTCTTTTTCAATTTCAAAGGATCTTATAGTTGTGCAGGCAAACTCAATTTTAAAGCTACGTCTCGTTTGGCTTGGAATTCCTTTGCCTACTGGGTTTGGAGTTGGAGGAGTCGGTAAAAATCTGCATCCGTATAGCATGATACTTTCGTTAATAAAACTAAGGTGATGATTGATACCCGTACTAGAATACTACTTTTTTGGAGTTGATCCAAAAAGAAAATAAGCAAATACTAATAATATTTTTATATTTCTTGAGATTAAGCCCTTTCTTTAAAAATATTTTATTTCTATATGTTCTTTATTTCAGTTTGCTATGATTAAAATCTTTATCAAATTTAAAACAAATATTAGTTTGGTTAATAAAATGATCATATTTATTCATTTCTATCACAAATTGTGATCATTAAAATATTTTAAATAATGATAATTAATTTATATTTGAATTGAAACATAATTGAATTCCCAAGGGGCAGGGGATTTTGTTATTTATGATAGAATGCATGCGTCAGTAAATGCGTAAACAAGCACCCGCTTCAATGCAAACCAGTGCGGAAAATTCTAAAAAAATGCCCTCTTAAAAGAGACTAAAAAACAACTGTACACAATTTCTTACAAAAATTTTGAATTTTGTATATGTACACAAATACTTATCATTTTTGTAAGGATTTGTATATGTACACAAATTCTTACGATTTTTTGTAGGAATTTATGTACGCATCCTTTTAAGAGGCTTTTCCCTAAAATCACCGAACCAGTTCACCTTACAAATCATTTGAAGACGATGACTTCCTTTTCCTCCTTACACAACTACAACTAGTGGCGCCAATCAATAGAGGGTGTGGGAGTAGACTTTCACACGGCAATTCTAGAGCTAAATATTCAGTGGCGGGTCCCGACACTCATGCCGACACCAAGATTCAAAGCACTCAACAAAATGTTAATATCATGGATGCAATCATAACTCAGAGGAAGTCAATCCACAATCACTAGAAACACAGAATTTTTAAATCTTGTCCTTTAACAAACATTCTTAAATCTATTTTCAAGGTTGCTTATGATTACATAAAATGCTCCTCCATTCTTGTAAGAGCCCCATAAATAGACTAAAACATGCAACAAATGCTACCACCTAGATAAGATGAGAGCCCAAGTTTTAATCTGCATTCTTCTACTAGCATGCCTCCTGCTCTTAGATTCTCAACTCCAGGGCTCCCAAATCAATGTTCAAGCCATTGAATCAGGCAATCTCTCTCTCTCTTATAGCATAGGATGCAAAGCATGCAACTACATCAAGCAGCCTTTCCATAATTTTCTAAATTCTAATTTGCAATGCATTTATGTTTTTTTTTCTTTAGTGCCAACAGTTGACTTCAAGTTCAGACCTAGAAGCCTAATGTCGACGTCACGTGTTAGACATGCATTACCTACCTGGGTAAGCACAGTGTTTTCTTTCGGCTTAAAGCTATTCTGTTCATCTAGCTAGCATAACGAAACCCATTCACTAAAAGACTCCTTACTACTGTAAAATGACGAAAAAACAGGTTGAAATGAAGAAGATTCATAAATCCCCATCCGGACCAAACCCATTAGAAAATCACCGGCCGCCATCTAGGCAATAAGACAATGGATGCAACAGCCAATGTGGGAGATAGGATAAGGTGACACAAATTGGATTGGAGGTCAGTCAGATGTCTCTGCGTAGGAAAAGAATTTTACTTTTAAAGATCCATATGAGAAAGCAAGTATTGATGTACTATTATATGCTTCTATCTAGATGAGTTAGCTCTGGCTCCAAGCCTCTAACACCTAGTAAAGGTTTGTTTGGTGTGTGGTGGTATGCTTGGTTTTCTTCAGTCAGAAGGTAATCCCATCTTCTACTTACAGTATTCCGCAATATAATGCTTCTATTCATTTGCATCTGCCCCAAATGCATGTCAGACTATCACATGTTTACAAATCACATCAAGTGGCTGAAAGTAAATATGTCAACAAATGACTCATCAGGTGGCTGAAACAATTTTAAACAAAGAATTCACAATTCTTCATGTGGAAATCAATTATAAACCAAAAATATTCCCTACTACCCTAGGTTCAGATCACATAAAAGGAAGAACTGAAGGTGCAACCACTAGCACTGCAAGATCCCTATCACAAATGTTTCCAGCAAAGGGTTGAAATGCGTAGCTAGATCAACATACCAAAAGATAAAAATGTCAGCTTAGTAGTTACACAGTTGAATCAAAATTTCTCAACTTGAGTAATGACTGAAATACGAAAAATTTGGGTCTTTTGGAGCATGTGGTTTTTTAATCAAACAGTTTTTTTTCTTTCATGATTTTGCAATATATCTTGAATGAGCCAACATCAAAATTGCCACTATATTAAAAATAATACAATACCTTTAGATATACAAGACTCACCGTAAGCTAAAATAATTCAGTGTACAATCTTCTTATACAGCACGCTTCCGCTTAGATCTCTTGCTTCGTCTTGGCTGAGAAATATTAGGAACTTGTTTGCTTTCATTGGAAGCATATGCTTCTTCAAGAGTCTCATCATCCTATTAGAAACTTGAAATTAGTCAAATGTGGTAAAGTTTCAGATTTGTATTAATCCACCAGCAGCAGTTGGCACAACTTCAAATGGTAAAATATTAGGAAATCATCACACCAACACATCAAATTACCAACCTACAACCTAAAAGCCTAAAATAAAGTCCACGTTTATACTTCATAGACATAGATAAGCCAAACCTTCCATACCTATATAGATTGTTACTACTGAAATACGTAATGCAATTTTACATAGTCTTCTAGAACAAGAGAACGACCGGTGCTGTTTTAAAGTTAACCACAGTCATCTCCAATAGAATTCATTTATGCATATAGACAAGACACGTGTGGTTGTAGCTAATGTCCCCCTCATGTTACTAACTAATCCTCCCCATGTTAATAGCATATCATGCGTGCACTAACTTACAAAAGAAAATGTTTGATTTTATTCCATAGTTCAACCAGTATTGGATTTTGCAGCAGAGGAACCTACCTACAGGTATCATAAAGTCAAAACTTTGTGTGCGTAATCATACTTCTATAAACATGCAATCACAGATTAACTTCATCTCTTCCTAAAGATGACTAGCTTTCCATGTCATTTCTGCTTCTCTTTTGCTGCCCTATATGACAATTTAGAAGATACATACATGACAGCTAAAGTAGTACTATCATCGCTAATGACTTCATAGAATTCAACTTGCAAGGAAGGTTAAAACCTTGCAAATGATCCTCTAAAAAGAATCTGTTTGACAGCTGTCAATCTAAGCATGCCATCATTTATCTTCTGGAAGGTGATACAAAAGATATGGCAAGTTCAAGAAAGTAGTAATATTCCCCAGCATCAACTGTGCATTGGGCTCCATACCCCTTTGTTTATGGTGAGAACTAAATCTATGAGAAATTCCATATATGGGCTTAGTTAGACCTTAAAATGATATAAGCAGCCTCTAGTCACTGAAAGTAGAAATTTACCTTGCGCTTTGTCTCATCATCTGATTCCCCATCAGAATCAGATGCTGAATCTAGAGCCTGAACCTCTTCAGCTGACAGAGCATTGCTTACTTTTTTCTTCTTCTCTCCTTCTTTCAACTGCCTGAACCTGTTAACATACATTTGTTTTTCAGCATGCTAAATTTGAAGCAAAACCATGTCATCAATTAAAAAGCCAGGCACTAACCTATCCCCACGCCGTGCTGTCTCACCGGCTGATCGTTTTGCACGTCCTGCAGTAATAATTCCACTTGCACTCTCATTAACAACAGGTTTTGCACCACCTAATTTGCGTAACCACACTTGTTGTGCGGTGCTAAGGACATTGTTTGTAAACCTGAAAATGGGCACACCTCAGAAATGAAAAACCATACAGCTGAATAGTAAGGTGAATTTTTACTGCAACTTGGGTGTACCACTACTTCGTAAAAGGAAAAAAAGGTTATAGTGTTCAAGTGAACGACCTCATCTAGAAGGCTAGAACAAGCAACATGTTTATACACATTCAACAGGAAAGACAAACAAGGACAGAATCCACACATATGATGCAGCATAATGCGAAAACAAATGAAGATACAAGTTACATGTGGAGATTTTGGGATGGGTGCTCAAAATTAAATACAGAGGGAATCAAAAGCAATGAAGCTGGGACAATTTATTCTCATGTATGCAAATTCAGTTACGTATTTTATGCGAATATAAGCAAATTCCAATTGCATATGCACAACCAACCTCAAAAGGCATCATTAACAACAGAAAAATACAAGAAAAATGAAGTTTGGATGCTCTACTCCCGCTGGCACATACAACATTGTAAAATTAATGATAGCACAAGTATAAAATGTTCCAGTCATGGTTCAGAAAGATGACCATAGAAAGCCACTGCATGCATTATATGTTTGTGACACAATCAGAAACTAAACTAGAGGGGAAAGTGCATATTGCTAAGGGCCCGTTTGGCGGAGCTTCTCCAAAAGCTGGGTGGAGAAGTAGCGCCGAACAGAGCCTAAGTCTATTGGTTTCAGTAAAAGTGCTAAAAGAGACCAACCAGTAAATTGATAATCCTGACGGAACAGATAGAGAAAAGTAACCAATCATAAGTGGAAGGAACTTGAGAACAAGAAGTGTGTTCTTTTGGGCTGGATCCGTCTGTCCAAAAATCAAAGTTGAGTGGTTTAAACTACTAACCAACTTAATATGTAAAATTGAAAGGAAATGGAAGTAATGAAGCCCGTTCTTCTTACCTGGGGTGGCTTCATCAGCTCCATTGAAACATATTGACTGACAACAAGAAGCACAGGTAAAACAAGGTATGCAGCAGTGTCATGCCAACCCAATGGTGGATGGCCATCCTACATGATCATTGCCCCTCGTATGTTAGAAAACAAAATTAGATGTATGAAACTAAGGCAGTATGTTGTTTCTGTGCCTGGTCAACAGAAGCTACATCTCAAAACTCTAATTTGCTATTCTTAATCAAATCTCAGCTGTAAAATGAGGTTAAGCCATAGCTTTACACAAATTTAGTAGCTATTATAAATTTATAATCACATTTTTTTCATCCATGGCAACCAAAGGTAAAGATGCTACAAGTAAAATCAATACTATCAATCTTCAAAAATAGTGTTCTCCCTCTCACAACAGCTAATAAACAAATCAACATCAAAGAGGCTAAAATAATCAAATAAGTAACATCAGTCTCTTTAACACCTGTAGCATTTTCAAAAAAGATATAAAAATAAATACAGAGTTGTCACAGACAAGTATAAGATACACAAAAATAAGCAAGGAAATCCAAAATGCTGAAAACTACAAAAATAACAAAGATAATCGTTAACCTTATAAGTTTGGGAGTAACTTTATTACCACAAATGGAATAAGCCAAGAAATTCCAGACCCACTTTGTCGAGCAGCAATTGTAGTAGGCCCACCCAAAGAAGGGATCCAAAAGAAACCTTCTGTGAACAGTCCCTTTGAGTAAAAATTTGCAGCAATCAGTAATGGAAGTTATTTAACATGTGAAAGAGTTCTCCATATCACTCAGAAATCAGAATGCTACGTCAACCACTTTATTACCTCATTTGCCACATTTGAAAGAGCTTGATACAGGCCTATCCAGACTGGAATAGTGGCTAAAGTAGGGAAGCAACCTGCAAAGACGAAGGTTTAAGATACTGATGAGCACTGTCCCGTGAAGCTAACAAATATACGACCTGAGGCCTCCATAAAAATGAAGAGAGGCAAAAGGCCTGAAGAGAAATGGCACCAGAACCCTAGCATCATAAATTCATTATTCACTCTCTTTTATAAAATAATACTAACATTCAAGTTCAAGCCAAATGCCATACAACCATCATAAACACACTATCACCAGCTTTTATAAGCTAAGATACCAACGAAGCAAAGAAAAAAAAACAGCTTTCAAAAGAAACTAAATTTAATTGTATATGAAAAATATAGAATTTCAAGCGATTAATCAAATGGATACCTGCCAAAGGATTAACCCCAGCCTGCCTATACAACCGAGATGTTTCGAGTTGTATTCTCTCCTAAATAGAACCAAAAGAAAAAAAAAACCAAAATGAACCTTTCCAATCAATAAAAAAGTAAGGAATCAATTTCAAACTTCAGTATTACCTGATTGCCTGCGTATCTTTCTTGGATAGCTTTTATTTTTGGTTGAAGATTTTGCATAGCTAGCGTTGATTCCACCTAAAAACCATAGTCAACTGTTAAGTTTCGAGTTGGAAATAATCAAAACCACACACAAATTTAAAGCACTTTCTTTTCCTAAACAAGTTGAACCAAAGGCAAACCTGCTGCTTTGTCAAAGGAAACGTAGCAACCTTAACTATAATCGTAAGTAATATAATCGCAAATCCATACGCGTAAGGCACGTGTAATGCCGATAATCCGTCTTTCAACACCTACACGCTCAAAAAAAAAAAAAGAACAAAGAAAAAAAACATAAACTAGCAATATTTATTTAGACAATTAATCAATAATTAGTTCTTGATATGTGGAATATGTGTTTCTATACTCGGGAGAGAAGCTTTACCTTGAGAACAAATTCCATTGATTCAGCGATGAAACCGAACCAACCACCATTTTTCTGCGGAGTAACGTCAGTAGACCCGGCGGCTGGATCCGCCGCAACAGCAGCGTCGGCGAGAGTGTATAGGAGGCTCTCGGCTTTGGTAAAAAGTGCTTGGAAATCGATGGAAGATTCAAGTGAAGTAATCGGAGGTATTTCGTTGAAGCTTAGACGGACTCTGGTGGAGGCAAGTCTACGGTTAGGGAGCGTATAGAGGCCACCATGGCGAAAGGTTCTAGATGATGGAAGTGGAGTGCCGATGAACGGCTGTGATGAAATTAGAGTTCTCGCCATGGATTTTGCTTGATGAGAGATTTTTTTTTCAGAGAGTCATGAGTGGGGGAGAAATGGAGATGAGGTTATGCAGAGAGTGTTTTTTTTTTTTTTTTGAATTATCCTTTCTTTTTTATGGTTGTAATGAAATGAACCACCACAAGATCCTGGGAGCGTATTCATTTCTTACGGTGGATTTTCCAGCCAATACGGTTATTCCACGTCATGATGCCCATTAAATTTGGAAATAAAAAATGGAATATCTCGCTATGGGTTTGAATTGGACTGCTTTTCATGTTTTTTCTGAACAAACTACGTAAAATCGAAGCCCAACTCACTAAACTTGGATTTTAGAAATTTCTTTTTTCCAAATTAAAATGTCTTTAATTATGTTTTTTTTTACAAAGGTCTTTAATTATGTTTTTACACCATGAAACAATGGTAAGAAAAATACAATTATCATGCGCAGGGGCGGATCTAAAAATATAAATTTAGTAGTTTATTAACCGATAATTAATATAATAACATATAAACCAAGAGTAAATTAAATAAGTCATCAAAAGCTACATTCTAAATTTATAAGAAATTCAAATTACAAAGTACTAGTACATAAAAATGTCTACAATTGTTCACGACGAGTTCTCATATTTTGGTATCGTCGTACAATAGCATCCATGCTAACATCTACAAACAAGTCTTTTTCTATAAAAGTAACCAAACAATCATTTAATAGTTGATCTCCCATGCTATTACGCAATTTATTTTTCATGATTGTCATTGCTGAAAAAGCTCTTTCTACTGTCAAAGTTGCCACAGGAAGAAGTAATATTAACTTCAAAAGCAAGTGGACTCTAGAATGAATTTCATGCTTCTTTGTCTCAACAAGTTTGATGGAGAGCTCATTTAGGTTCTTCACATCCCAAAATCTCTCATCATTACGAATATCAGCAATGAAATTTCCTAGTGAATATTCAAAAAACAATAATTCATTTTTTGAAAATTCTCTAGGATATAATTGAGCAAGTCGTAGTAGTTTATTTTTGACAAAAGAAGAAAACCGATTAGAGGAATGAAAGCAAGACATACAAACAAGTAACTCCTTACTTACCTCACTAAATCGATTTTCAAGTTCTTGCAATTGTAAATCAATCACGCAAAGAAACACTTCAACCCGAAAATGGTGAAAATTTGTCACTTTTGGTTGCTTACTTCCACGATAACGACTCCTCCCTCGGATAACATAATTTGCCTTCATATCAGGAATCTTCACTCCATGCTTAATCATAAATGAAGTAACTCTTTCCATGAGATCATTCCATCCATTATCTCTCAAATCTTGAAGATTCACTTTAGTTACATCAACCATAGACATCGCATTCACAATGTCTTGCCCTTTTCTTTGTAAAGCTAAATTTAGTTCATTTATAATCCCAAATATAGATAACATCAAGTGTGCCACAAAAATGAAATCAAATGACATCATTAAATAAGTAAGTGACTTAGCTTTGTTCGTGTCATTCTAGTCAGAAACTTCTCCAATGGCATCAAGTGACTCAAGGATTGTAGGATACAAAGAAATCACATTCAAGATCGTTTTAAAATGCGACCCCCAACGAGTATCTCCAGGCCTACTCAAACCAAGCTCTTGATTTAAACCAGTTTCGGATTCTAATTGACCCAAAAATAATGCCTCCACAACATTTTCAGCTTATTTTTCTCGGAGAAATCCTTTCTTTTTAGGTGAACCACCCACAAAATTCAACAAAGGTGCAAGAACATCACCAAATAGCCAAGAAACATCTCTATTCTTTTGAGCAACAACAGCAAGTGTCAATTGAAGTTGATGGGCAAAACAATGAACATAATATGCACTTGGATATTCATTCAAGATTAAAGCTTTAAGACCATTAATTGAACCTCACTTGTTGCTCCATCATAACCTTGACCTCGAACACTAGAAAGACTTAAAGAGTGTTCCATAATCAATGACTCAATTGCAGCTTTTAGAGTCAAAGAAGTAGTATTAGCAACATGCAAAATACCAAGAAAACGCTCTTGAACTTCTCCCTTTTTGTTAACATACCGCAAACAAAGTGCCATTTGCTCCTTATCAGATATGTCTGCAGACTCATCAACAAGGATTGAAAAAAACCCATCACCAAGTTCTTCTATAATTGCTTTAGTTGTCTCCTTTACACAAGCATCGACTATGTCCTTTTGAATTGAAGGAGCTATCAATTGGCAATTACCGGGAGTATTTTTCAAAACTACTTTTTTATACTCAGGATTATGCACCAAAAGAAGTTGCAAGAGTTCAAGAAAATTACCCTTATTCAACGATTTCTCACTTTCATCATGGCCACGAAAAGCCAACCCTTGAAGCAAAAGCCACTTCAAACATGTAATAGAAGCTTCTAATCGCAAACGATAAGCACTTATTGATTCATCAGATTGCTTGGAGAAACCTGATGCAATTGAAGTCTTTTGATTCTTGAAATCATTCAACTTCCCTAATGCTTGATTGTGTGCACTCATATGTCCACCAACATGCTTAACAAATGCATCAATTCTATTCCAAGCTCTAAAACCTGAACCAACAAAAGCATCTCCCCCAGCTGTATTATTATCCTTGAATAAATAACACACAAAGCAGAAAGCGACATCCTTCTCAACACTATACTCAAGCCAAGATTCATGCTTTTGAAACCAATTAAGATTAAAACGACAATTTTTTCCTGATATATTTGTTTTAGGAAACTCATGATTATCAGGTTGACAAGGTTGTTTTTGGATATATTCTCTTCTAACTATATCCCTATCATCTGGATGGAAATCACTTATTTTTCTCCTTTTCCCCGAATCATGTGGAAGATTAATAACATCAAATTCACTCAATCCCCCATCACCAATCGATACTTCATCCATATGAACTGAACTAGCTTCAACATGTTTATCTTGATTTTGAGGGATATCTTGAGTCTCTCCATGTTCATCAGAAGAAGAACTATTGTTTGATGGAGAGGAAGCTTGCAAACTTGCTTGAGATGGTGAAAGATTTGGAGTAGAGACACTTCCGGTATATTTTTGAAGTTTTTTTGTAAAAAAACTTGAAATGTCTCTATGATTTGTTCTCTTCATTCTGAAATTAGATTATAAGAAAAATATTTTCAAAAAGAAATTTAAACAAACTTGAATAATAAAATAAATATGAGAAATACATGATAATGTGCATTTTGCCATTCTAAATATTATGTCCAAGACTTTTGATTGTTTCAATTTTTTATCTTAAATGTTTCTACCTACCTATATACAAAATTATAAATCATTCTAAATATATATTTCAAACATTAATAGGGTTAAAGTTTAAAACGATTAAGAAAACATGTAAGAAAATAGAAATAACAGAAAAATTAATACTTATAAATTAGACGCGCACCTTTCCAATGAGATAAATCCTTTCAACAACCTTGCCTCTTAATATTTCTGAATTGTGAATACAAAGATCTTGCTTTATCTTCTATTTCTTCAATAATCAAATAGAAAAATAATTATTCATTAGAAAAACAAAACACATATATATAATAAATTTTTTTCTAATTTCTTCTAATCTACCTTTACATTCATTCAATAAAAAAAAAGAGATAGTATAATTTAACTTAACTTGAAGTAAACCTACATCTAACTAAAGCAAAATTTGAAGTAAACCTAAATATAACTAAAGCAAAATTTGAAAAAAAATTAAAAAGAAATTAGGGGGAAAGGAAATAAATATTTACTTGATTAGTGATCACAAAGCTTGAAAGAAATTAAGAGAAATTTGGATGAATGGAAAAAAATAAAAACTTGGAGATAGAAAACGATGTAAGCTTTTTTTAGGGAATGAGAATTGGGGAAAGTGACAACTCTGGAGAAGTTAAATGAATTTTTTATGAGAAAAAATTAAATTACAGAATCGCCCTTGGTTGTATAAAGGTAGTTAACTATTTAGGGGAAGTTATGTGGAGAATTGGGTAATAAGACAATTCTCAAAATAAAAAAAAATATTAAAACAATTTTTTTACAATCAATGGGAGTTCACGTGTGCAACAGTGCACCTTTTTCCACTCTTGTCTAGTTGTCTGGCTGTAAAGCAAAGGTAAAAGTAATTTTTTTTTATAATTAATGGTAGTTCACGTGCAATACCTTGCACAATTACAAATCCGCCCCTGATCATGCGTGTAGTTATATCCTCTTATAGTTATAAAACATTATAACTTTTTATACATGTTTAGTTGATAATTGTTGCACGTATTAGAGTGCTTCGCAATTGGTGTAAGTGTACACGTTGCAAGTTATAGTATAAAATAGATATCGTCTCCACAGGAATTGGTGCTACTTCAGGAATCCAATTTCTCGCACTGAAAAGAGATCACAAATTGGTGATTATAGGAGTTCTAATTAACAAGTAAAATAAAAGAGAAATTAAAATAAAGATGTAATCGAATAAGAGAGAGTAGGCTGAGTTATCATGAGTCGTGGTGTGATAATTGAATGAATCGTCTAAGTATTGAATGCAAGAGCAACTCAATTGTCTTGACAACTAGCAACAGTCAGATTGCTTGGGCAACTGGAATGGTGCGATTGCCTGGGCGACTTCCTTCAAGGTTCAGCGATGCGTTCTTCAATGGTTTCTCCTTATCCCTAATTTGAAACACTAGTTAATTGTGCATGCCTATAACACCCTAAAAATTATGCCCAAATTGTAAACCCAAGATTCGAAAAATCCCTAATTTAGAAACCTAATTTTGAAATCCCTAATTGAAAACCCTAACAATTGAGAATTTTTAATTCAGAACCCTAACTTTTTTTTATAAGGGACTAAATAAGAATTTTTATCAAACTTGGAAGTTAATATAAAATTTCTTAAAAGTCTAAGGACTGACTCCATAAATAATCCTTTCATCAAATTGAATTTCAATTCTCTCACTCGTCTTTTTTTAATTTGTTTAATTTATATTTTTCAACCTTTTTAATTCAAATTGAATTCTAATTCTTTTTTCCCACGGTTGAATTAACTCTCCTTTTTTCAACTAAAATTCTTGTTTATTATTATTATTATTATTATTATTATTATTATTATTATTATTATTATTATTATTATATTCTAAACCTAATTTGTTTAGATTACCACCGCTCAACTATATATATAGCCATAGTTATTACGTACAGAAATAAACCTAAGCCTTAAGTTTTAAAGTGATGCCGCTCTTAGTTGTTCTCATGCTTTGTGAAATCCTCTTGGACGCTGCCATCACCTTACATCGAAGCCGCAACCGCCCTTTGTTCGTCGTTAGAGCTTTATTGTTGCGAGGTGTGTTTTCTTTCGGTGCTATAAATAAATGATTTTTATGTGTGTTCTCTTTTTGTGCAACGTACTTTGTTTTTGTGATTGTGATTTTACACTTGAATGATTTTCAAATGTGTTGAGATTTTACATTATGTTTTCTGTGCATATTATTTTCAGACTGTGAATAAAATTGTGATTTAAAATAAATGAGTTGTGAATCCCGAATTTATTATCGGACTGTGTTGAGACTGTGAAAACTGTGAAATCTTTTTACTATGTTATCATAAGTTGGGATTGTACGGAGGAAGTTCAATGGTTTATACCACTTGTGTTGGTGACTATGTAGTGAGAGGTTCTGGGGAACCTACTCTTTTTGGTGACTATGCAGTATGGGTGCATTGTATTGTGATTTCATAAAACCGTGTTTAAAAGTGCTTTGTGTCTTTTAAATATTTTTGTGAAAAATTATTGTTGTGAAACTGAGTTTGTGATTGCCCGCACTTTAGAGACACATTGGGCTCAATAGCTTACTCCCTCATAGTTTATTTTACATATATCTTGGACTCTAGGTGACTTGGTACTTGGATGATCTCTTTATTATATTGACTTTATTTTATCTTTAGTATGGACATACTTTATTTTCAGGAATATTTTATTATTAAGATTATTTTGAGATTTTTAATGTAATTTCAGATTTCGAATTTATGAGATTATGAATTTATTATTTTTCATGCATTAATTAATTTTATTCGGATTATGTTACTAAATTTTACTTATTATTTCAATGCTTTTATTTTGACAAATTATTAAGTATTTAATTACTAAAAATTTATTTTAAAGTATTATAAATAGAATTGGTTTCTTGAGGGTAAAGTTTTTAATTGTGACTTCCTAGATTCGACCATATCTTCTAGGCCGGGTTTAAGGTGTTACAATGTCTTAGTGACACATTCCTGCGTTAATCATGGGTGAACATCAACTGATCACGCGCTCCTCTTAGCCGTTGAAATTCGTAACTTATCCCTAAGTCGAATTAGTCTTCACCAACATACGCTTGTATGAAAACCATGCTCATTTGTTTCTTGAATATAACTCCGTCGATATTAGATAAATAGATAAATTCACGAGATCCTCTCCCAATTCACTAATAAACAAAATTAAGAATCAAGAATGAACAAACCTCGAAACTAAATTGCAATTCAAATACCTAAAACAAATTCAATCGTTCTCACAACCATTCAACACAATAACCCTAGCCAAAATAGTTTAGTTCATGGCTGGGTTCAAAAAGAATAAAAAATAAAATCTCCCTAGCATGAATCTAATCGAACAAAGAGGAAGAAGAAGAAGAATTCGAACAACCCCTTCGAATTTCTCTCTCTCTCTCTCGAACATGTTGAAGTTGGCAGCTTGATCTTCTTTATACAGGAGATAGCTGGGTCAAAGTCTTTCCTGAGGAGGAAGTTAAGTTGGAATTGAATAGCATAAAAGAAATAAATCTCTTTTATTATTATATTTTTATTTCTCCAAAAACTCCTCATAGAAATCTTGGAAATTAATCTCCTTTTGATCTCTTGCGTGGAACTCCAACTCTTCTAGGATTTATCCTTACTTCTTGTAATTATCTCAAATTAAATGGATTTATCCTTCAAGAAATTGACAGTCACTTCATCTTATCCTCAATTGCTTCGGAAATTTCCCACTTGCTTAGGAAATTAGATCATGCACACATAAAAACACACATCCGCAGTACCTTTTTCCACAAAAATCAACCATATTATGATATCAAGCATGACGGTGAAGGAAATTATTAAAACATGCATGAATGCCTAATAATGCAACTAAAATGAGCTTAAGTCTAACAATAATATGAGTAAAAAGGGTCATAAAAAAAGTACTTTGAACACTCATCACACCTCAAACTCGAACTATTGCTTGTCCTCAAGAAATGTAAAACTAACAATTACTTGCCAAGTCTTCAATCATCAAAGACATGCTTTAAACTTGAATTCAAACCTCAGAACCGTGGCACAAAGTATGATCACCTTTTGAATTTTTTGGATAGTACAAAAATTTCCCAGAACCAAACTATAATGCTCGTGACAATGTGTGTGCATAGTTGTGTAAAATTGATTTTCAAGATTCTATGTGAACAATAGGTATTTAACAATTTAATTACCGAGGTATTTATTTTTGTTTTCACTAGAGCCAATTTCGGGCACCTCTAGTGATTCAACAATTTCTTACTTTAATTTAGTCGACTAGAGCCAATTTCGGGCACCTCTAGTGATTCTTTAATGTGCATTAACTATTAGATCCGGTTTCGGGCACCTCTAGCAAGAAATTAACTTTGAATTTTCAACTTTAACTTACCCAAATTTTAAGCAACCTAAGTTCACTAAGTTCCCATCAATCAACAAGTCACAACCGTGTCAATGATATTTAACATCATAGTAAGATTCTAAGTTCTTCTCATGCAATCCTAAAATTAAAGGTTCTTTCAATTAAGTGCAGTTGCAAAAATTCATCATTGGATATTCAACAAGTCCAAGCAATTAAATCCAATCAAAGGCATGGCAAGTAAAATATACAACTTATATGCGATTACTTTAGATGAATGCAACTAAAGATGAAATAAATAAAAACAAACACTCTCCCCAAACTCAAGGGAAGCATTGTCCCCAATGCATGCAAATACAGAAAAGTAAAAATAAACTAAAATGTAGATGGGTTAGTCAGAAAGGTCGTCACCTCGAATGATGAGTTTCTTTCAGGCCATTTGCTTGATTCTTTTTTCCGGTCCTTGGTGGTTGAATACGTGTGGCTTGTACCGCATGAATATCATTTGTTGGATCTCCATTTGCTCCAATCGGCGTGTCAAGGGGCGGAGCATTGCTTCGATTTGATCCATGTTTCCGACGCAAGTTCACTTGCCCGGGCATCCGTAGTTGTTGAAGCAATTTTTGTTGCCTGGGCAGTGGTCGATGCAGGGGATGTCCTTGTCATGGTGGTTGTGAGTCTTGATGTGGAAAAACAAAGAAAACAACCAACAGTAAATAAAACTATCCTAAAATAACCGTAAATAAAAATAAAAATATGAAATAAAACCAAAATTAAGTTCAAAAATTAAAAACAAAACTAAAAATAAAAATACGAAAGAAGAGAATGAACATGCATCTTCTAAAGTGACCACTTCTTTGTTGCGCTCCACATGGGTGCCGATATAGTGCTTTAATCTTTTTCTGTTAAGTTTGAATTCATATCCGTCAGTGGTGGACTTGATTATCACAGCACCATGGGAGAATGGCTTTACTACCTCGAATGGTCCAGACCATCTCGATCTCAGTTTTCTCGGAAAAAGCTTTAATCGAGAATTAAAGAGAAGTACTAATTGCCCTGACAAGAATTGCCGCGGCAATAGCGTGTTGTCATGCCAACGCTTCGTTTTCTCCTTGTAAATTCTTGCATTGTCGTAAGCTGAGGCACAAAATTCTTCTATCTCGTTAATGCCCAGCAAATGCTTTTGTCCGGCACTCTCCTAATCCATGTTCACGATTTTGATAGCCCAATATGCTTTGTGCTCGATCTTCACCGGTAAGTGGCAAGTTTTTCCGCAGACAAGTTGGAAAGGAGACATATCTAGGGGTATCTTGAATGCAGTTCGTTAGGCCCAAAGTGCATCGTCTAACCTCAATGACCAATCTTTTCAAGAGGGATTGACAAACTTCTTAAGAATACCCTTTAATTCTTGGTTGGAGATTTTAGCTTGCCCGTTCGTCTATGGGTGATATGCCATGGCAATTTTGTGTGACACTCTGAACTGTTGCAAGATCCACATAGATTGCAAGAATTATCCAACATCAGCTCTCGAGTGGTTTCTCTTGATTGCTCTTGAAGCTGACCAGCTTGCCCTAGCATGTTTGTTTCTGCAGCAAAATTGTTATGGTAAATTTTTTTGACAATTTTTATCATACCATGAAAAAGTTTGTTGTTGCGACAACGATGTTTGCTGTCTTGTCTGCTACCACGGCGGTAACTGCTGTTGTAGCATCTGCTGTTCATGTTCAAACATCAGCTCTCGTATAGTTTTCCTCGACATTGTAATGCCCTTGGACTTGTAGCGTACCTGATTTTTTTATATATACAAAAGAGAAAAAAAGTTATAAACCTGAAATTTAAATGCAATTAAATAAAGAGTGCAGAAAACAAATCGAAGTTGCTATGGCCAATCCCCGGCAATGGCGCCAAAAAATTTTAGGGCGTGTAGGTGGTCCCTTTTGTGAGAGCGCAAGTGCACACTCCTGCCAAGTTATAGTATATAAGATGTCGAATCCCACGAGGATTGGAAAAGTTTCTTCGAGTGTGTATCTACACAAGAAATTTAAATGCACAATTAATTTCAGGTTTGGTTAAAGGAATAAAACTAAAAACACAATTAATTAAAGTAAGGGAGATCAGAGTGATAGAATGGGCTAGATAATTGCTGCTCAGTAGTGTGTAGACTGCATTGCATAGGTTAAGGTTGGATTGCTCTGCCACGATATGCTACCTCGGCAGGTATGGCGGGCGGCATGCTATAACCCTGTCACGCGGCCGCAGCGGGTCACTGCCACTGTAGGGGTGTACTGTCTCGGCAGGTGGAACGGAAAGAAGTCATGGCGGCAAGTCTGGCAGATACTCCAAGTTCGGCAGGATAGTCGACAGTGATCCCTCCTATTTCTAGGTTAGGATGCTCGAGATGCTAACTTGAGGACTAGTGTGGAACCAAATTAGTCAACTCGGTCGGTGATCCCTTTTAGCCGCTGAAACTTGTGGACTAGTGTGGAACCAAGTTAGTCACGCCTCAGCACGCTGTGACCGTACTTAACCCTTTCGTGAGCCTTGCACTTTCATGCCCGACAAATCGATTCTCTCAAACGACCGGTGTAGAAAGATTGAAAGAATGAAGAAAAATAGATTAAGTAAACTCGAAATATTTTATTGAAAAACAACTCAAAACCTAATACAACCGTTTCTCACAACTACTTTACAAGCAAAAACCTAAACCTTAAAGAGTTTAGAACATAGCCGACTCCCTCTCTCTATCTCTCATTTTCTCTATCAATCTCTATTTTTCTGTATGCCCTTATACCCTCACATACATTGGTATATATAGGGCTTGGCCTAAGGTTAAGTCCTCCTTGGAGTAGAAGTCTTCATTGATGATAAAATACCTTTTATATTTCATTCAATTCTGACTTAAATATGGACTCCTTTGGATGTTTACTTGTTCAGCAAGTAAGTATAAGCCACCTTGCTTATCGATCTTCAATCAGCTCTATACACCGCTCCAAGCCTCAGAAAAATGCAAGATTGGGTTCATTGGACTCAGAAAAATGTCCTCTATCAAACGAGACCCATCTTGACTATGTCGGCGTATTGTCGTCTGGGCGGCATTTTGCGGCGGCAGCGTCCTTGGCGGCGGCATTCTGTAGCAGCGGCGTCCTTGGCGGCGACATTCTGCAGCGGCAGCGTCTTTGGCGGCAACTGGAACTGCTTCAGTACAGCTTCTTCTTCACCTACTTTCTTGTCCTCTCTTCCTCTGATCAGCAACCATCACCTAAAATAGAAAACTAACTAAAACAATACCTTTTCTCTAGCAAATATAAGATATTCAAATAAAGCATGGTAAAAGAAGAAATATTGTTATAATGCATGATATGCAGCTAATTATGCCTAACTAAGCTTAAGAAAAACAATAATAAGGGCAGGAATGTGCATAAAATATATAACTTCAGGACTCTCTACAACTATTTATTATAGAATGAAATTGTGATAGAAATGTATATTAGAACATGTATTCATGGCTAAGGATGTAAATGGAATTGTGATCATTTTAGGGGACTATTTTGTGTGATAAAAATGAACAGGGGACTGCTGTGTAAGATGTATAAAATATGTATTGATTCTGTATTGCTATGCTTAAATGCAATATGGTAAAAATTGGTTAAAATGTACATGTAAAAGACTAGACAAATTAACTAGTGTAAACATATAACAACTAGCCTTATAATGTATCTTGTTGTGAACAAATGAATGGATTGAATCCTTAGTGAATTGAATGTTTGAATGCGGATTCCCTCTGATTTCTATGTTGTAAATGCAATATGGTAAAAATTGGTTAGCCACTTGGTGTTGGGCCGACAGGTGTCTTTCTTGATCTTTTCGCAGTCAGTCGCCGTTAAGTAGGACTTCCATTCTTCATGCGGATTCCCTCGGATTTCTATGTTGTAGAAGTTGTTGATGGTTTCTGCTGTGAACTTGACTCCTTCGCCGCGGACATAGACAAAAGGGTTTCCTGGCGTAGGCTTGTGGGTATAGAATTCTCGCACCTGATTGTTGTTTATACCTTCTGACTGCCATGCAAAAATGTCCCAACCCAAGTTGTGAAACCTTTTGAATATGGTGGGTTCGAGGCCAAAATCCCCAGCTGGCATGGTGTATTGGAACCCTATTTCCTCCCAGAGTTGCCACTCTGTGAAGTGCTGCTTGTAAGTTGCCGCTACAGCAGAGTTTAAGAACCTCTTAAAGGTTGGCTTGGAGGTGGAGGCGTTTTGTTTTGATGTGGCCATAACTGTGAGATTGGTTGTGTTTTCCTAAAGAAAGAAAAAGAAACTACAAGAAAGTAAAGCAAGTGAAATCTTTAAAGCAAAGATTGAAAAGAAGAATTGAGAGTAAAGGAGAGAGAAGAGTGAAGAATGGGGGGAGAATAGTTGGCTTTTTATAGCCGTTTCTCTCCGTTTCCTTGGCGGGCACGCTACCAACGGACGGAAATGATTGTAGCGTGATTTCCACGCTTCTAGTCGTTACGCAGATATCCGTTCCGCTAGCAGTTGCAAATATAGTCATTGCGGCTAGCCGTTATGAAACTGCTAGCCATTATGCTCATCTGCCTTGGGCTGCCTTGGCCGCTGGATTGGGCTTCTCCTTTATTCTTTCATCCTTCTTGGTCTTGCCTTCATTCCTAACCTGAAATAAATTAAATGAAAAAAATTAAATAACTAAAAATTAAATCTAATCCTAATACATAAAAATAAATTAAAGATAAAAATAAAAATCATGTTATGTTGGGTTGTGCTTTTCCCAAACATAACCACTTTCTGAGGGCTCTGCTTTTAGCTTTTCGTCTGGGCATGTCCTTCCCCTTCTTAGGTGGATGTTGGTTGCCATTTTTACCGCCCTGGCGGGACATACACCAAAGAAAACAAAGAGGCATAAATATTTTTTAAGCAATAAAATAAATAGAAGTTTCATATGCAAAAACTAAAGTAGAAGTGCAGAAATTCAAACGCAGTTGCTGTTGCCAATCCCCGGCAACGGCGCCAAAACATGTAGAGTGTTCAGGTGTTCTCTATTTATGAGCGCAAGTGCACACTCTTGTCAAGTTATAGTATAAAAGATATCGTCTCCCACATAGATTAGAGCAGCTTCTATGAATGGTTTCCTGCACAAGGATTTAGTAAATACACAATTAAATCTCTAAATGTAGAAATAATAAAACACAAGTAAAATAAAGATAGTGATGATAGGGAGAGATAAGGTCGATAGATTGGGTAAGGTAATTGCAGCTCAGTAGTATGTAGACTACATTGTAAGGCCTAAGTGTGTTTTACGCTACCATGATTTGCTGCCTCAGCGGGTAATGGCGGGTGACAGCTACGACCCTGTCACGCGGTCGCAACGGGTCTCTTCCCCTGCAACTTTCGCTGTCTCGGCAGGTGGAATGGAAATAAGTCCTGGCGGCAAGTCTGGCAGATACTCCAAGTTCGGCAGAGCAATTCTGAAGTGATCCTTCCTATTTCCAGGAAAGGATTCTGTCACCACGTGATGTAGGCAATACCTAGCAATCTCATCGTAAACCTAACACAGGCAGTCGACGTTTGGTTGCTCCTTTTAGCCGCTGAAATCCTAACTTATGTCTAAGCCGAATTAGTCAACACCTCGTCATGATGAGACTGTGCTTAATCCTTTCGTGAGCCTTACACTTTCGTGCCCGACAAATGGATTTCTTCAACTGGACTTTTGGAACTGATTGAAGAAGTTAAGATCATGAATTAAGAAAACTTGAGAATATTTCATTGAAAACACACTTAAACTATTACAACAATTTCTCACAACTACTTTACATACAAAAACCTAAACCCTAGGAGTGTTGGGCCGCGACCTCCAACACCTCCAATCTATCTATCTACATTAAATGCTTAAAGTAACTTTACATTAAATGCTGACCCCTTTTTGACTTGAATGTTGACTCTTTAGACGTTGCCTTCTCCCGCAAGTAAGGATAAGTACTCTTACTTATCAATTTTGGATCAACTCTTCCGGCCGCTACAGGCTTCAAAAAATTGCAAGACTGGGATCAGGAAATTGCCCTCTTTTAATCGCAATCCATCTTGACTAAGTCGGTGTAACTCCTGCCTGGGTGGCACTTGGCGGCATTGCTGCTACGGCGGCGTCTGGCGACACCTGGAATTGCTTCAGTACAACTCATTTTGTTCCTAGCTTTCCTATCCTCTCTTGTCCTCTGCTCCTTTATACAGCTACATCACCTAAAAATAAAAAACTAAACTAAAGTAGTATTTTTTCTTAACCAAACATAAAGTATTCAACAAAAGCATGGTAAAAGAGAAAATATTGTTATTATGCATGTAATGCACCCAAATATGCCTAAACTAGCTGGAGAATAGCAATAATAAGGGCAAGAATGTGTACAAAATATAGAACTTGTGGACACTCTACAATGGTAAGTCTGAGAGAATTATCCAAGTGTTGGAAGACATGTTGAGATGTTGCATCATTGATTTCCAAGGTTCTTGGGAGAAACAGTTACCCTCAGTGGAGTTTGCTTACAATAATAGTTATCAGGCACGCATTCAAATGGCTCCTTATGAGGCCTTGTATGGAAGGAAGTTTAGAACGCCTATTTGTTAGGTAGAAGCAGGGCAGAAGTTGGTTTCTTTGCCTAATGTGCTTAAGGGCACTACGACAAAGTGAAGCTTATTAGTGAAAGGTTGAAAGCAGCTTCGAATCGGCAAAAGTCTTATGTAGATTTAAAGCGTAAGAAGATTGAGTATGATGTAGGAGATAAGATGTTTTTGAAGGTTTCACATTGGAAGAAGGTGGCGAGATTTGGCCGAAAGGGCAAGTTGAGTCCGAGGTATATTGGACCGTATGAGGTGCTTGAGCATGTTGGACCTATTGCTTATAGGTTGAGATTGCCTTCTGAGTTAGAGAAGACACATAATGTTTTCCATGTATCCATGCTTCGTAAGTATAGATCAGATCCATCTTATGTTATGCCTGTTGAAGAGATTGAGTTGAATCTGGATTTGTCCTATGATGAAGAACCGGTCGAGATCTTGGATTCGGACATCGTGGTGTTGACGAAGCCACGTGGAAAAGAAATGGTGACATGAAGAAGCAGTTTCCTCATCTTTTTCCTCGAGGTAAAATTTCAAGGACGAAATTTCCTAAGTGGGGAAGAGTTGTAACGCCCGGGTTTTGGGACTAAAAGCTTTTAGCGTCGGTTTAAGGTTAGTAGAACCTAAACTAGATGTAACCCCCTTAACCCGGCCTAGACGGTTGACCCGAATTAAGAAAGTCACACGGGGAAAACCAAAGTCAACCCGAAAGTCAACCTTGATTAACGACCCTTTTTTTTTCTTTTTAAACTTGTCTAGATGCACATTAACCCTAGTTATGATCACTCAAACAACATACTCAAAGATCATAATCATCAGAGATCAAACAGGGACCCAATTGAACAATTTACAACCTTAGGGACCAAAAAGTAAATTCTGATAAATACAAGGACTACACCCAAATTAAAGTTACCATCTTGAAATTAATCATGTTTCATGCATCTCTGTCAAATTTCAGCTCAAACGGACATCCCAAACTCATACAATTGCACACACAAGTTTCGGGACCAAAATGCAAACATTTTGAAACATATAACTGCCAATGTCAGCCCCAACGGCCAGGTGTTCCGAAACAGGGAGAGCCTGTTTCGAAACGCGGGGCCGTTCCGCAACGCGTACAGAAACGAGGGCTGGCAGTGGCCTTTCCGTTTCGGAACGGTGTCTCCCGTTTCGGACGCCTGGGTTGCTACAAGGCACCCGTTCCGAAACGGTGGCTACTGTTCCGATACGGCCTACACTGATTGCAGAAAAAATGCTTGCTTAAACACACAATTGACCAACCAAACATGCTCCAATTGCTGTCAAACTTTACCAGCAACTCATACAACATACAAGAGACATATTTGCATCAACCAATTATCATTATATCAACAAATATGAAAAGCCCCAAATCTAAAGGCATGCTTCCTACACAAGCAAACCATTCATGCACTAAAACTTCCAAACCAACACATAATGGCCAATTACATAAACCAACATTAACATCAACATTAAACAAACTTAAGGAGTTCAAAACATCTCCCAAAACATCCACATAGGTTCCCCATTGCCAAATGCCAAAAGCTAAAGGTGTTTAAGAAAACCTTCCCATACTTGAGCTTAGCTTTCACTTGATTGCTTGCCTTCCTTGCTGCCCTCAATGCACCTTAATGCTCTGCATTATTGGTTTAGGAAAAGAGTGAGAGCGTAAGCAAAAGCTTAGTGAGGAATGCTCCTTAAAACCACACAATAATGCATTTATAAAACACTTTACAAGTCATACTTCAAAATACACTTTAACATGCTCACAAGCAATCTTAAACAAGCATTTCATGCTTCGTAACATAACATGTCATATTGGCCACAAGTGATAATTACCATCTTTCAACAAGATCGACATAAGACTCACACATGGACTTTTAAACACCATTGTGATCTTATCCCCATGGACTTTTAAACACCATGGCCCATGGACTTTTAAACACCATGGCAAGGACCACACAAGGACTTTTAAACACCTTTGTGTCCTTAACAAGTTTCACCTCAAGGACTTTTAAACACCTTGACCCCAAGGACTTTTAAACACCTTGGCCCATGGACTTTTAAACACCATGACATGAATCACCCCAAGGACTTTTAAACACCTTGGCCCCAAGGACTTTTAAACACCTTGGAAAGGACCACACAAGGACTTTTAAACACCTTTGTGTCCGTAACAAGAATCATCCAAGGACTTTTAACCACCTTGATGTTCTTAAGTAAACAAGGCTCACTCAAGGACTTTTAACCACCTTAGTGACCTTTACCTTTTCAAAACATCACTTGCCAATATACATCATTTATCACCAATAATCCACTGTTTTAAAGCATTTAACCAAGCCATAAACATCATGCAACTTTAAGCATTAACCACATTTAAAACAATGTTCAAAAACAAGGAACTCTAACCTTGAGCTTCCTTAAACTCATGGCTTATAATCTCAGCAAACAAACATGCTAGATATGCTTTAAAAACAGAATTTAAACATGCAACAAACACATTGCACCCAACCATCATATGGTTCCTCAACAAGAGAGCTTTTCCGAAAACTTACTCTTGAGCTTAGCAAAGTTGTTTAGACTTAGACTAAGCTCCCAAACCTCCAAAACATTGGTTTCAAAGCCGAAAACCAAAATCCACTCACCGATTCCGTTTCGCTTCTTGCCGAAACACCAAATCAAGCTTCCGGATCACCACCACTTGGATCCAAAGAAGACTCCCCTGTTTTAAACACATCAAAACAGTAGATTAATGCATCATCATGCATTAATAGCTTCATTGAAAGCACCTAAACTCGCTGCTCTCATCCACACTCCATTTTCGGCCACCAAACACAACCGAAAATGCACCCAAACAACTCTTCAACAAAGCCCAGCCATAAACCATCAAAACTAAGCATCCATAAACATCATTTAACATCTAAAAAGGACCTAACAACATCCTTATACCTCCAGCAACAACAGATCCACAAGATCCCTCCAAAAACAACCAAGAATCACAAGCTAAACTTAGGAAATTCAACCTATCCGGGATTGCATTAGTTAAAACTCAATTTCCAATCAATTTAACATTCATTTAACATCAAAAATACACCTCAAATCACTGCTTTAACAGATCCAACGAAAATCCATCAAAATCATCAAATCTTGCATTTTAAGCCAAGATCCATTACACAACTTTAAAAACCATTATAAATCATCAATTAAGGATTGAGAACTTATGAATTTCAGTAAAGAACTTGAAGTTCAGAGGAGAAGGACGTTCTTACCTCCAAACTTGAATTTCTCCCTTTTAGAATCAAGTTTTCATGAAAATCCACTTAGCAAATGGTGAGGTTTTGATGTAGAGATGATTAGCAATCAGTAGGTAATTGAAAACATGAATTTAGGTGACAAAATCAAAGAGAAAAGTTCTGGAGAAAGATGTTTGGCTTGAGAGAAAATGAGAGAAAATAGTTGAGAGAAAAGTTAGTTAAAACTAAAATACCTTCCCTCCACTTTGTTTATATTTAAAACCTTTTAATTACTCATTTAATATATTTAGAAAATCTGGAGAAATTCCCATTGGGTAAATAGCTCCTTAAAGATTCAAAGTTTCAATCCTTTTTAAAACAGTCACGCAGTTTTCAAAAATTACATTTTGGTCACTAACCCAAAATGTCACCCTTCCAAACCTCATTTTGCAAAATTGATTTCACAGTTCACTTATATATATTAAAAGAGGATTTTAGAACATTTTTCCATATTTTTAATGCAACCCGAACTAGGTTTTTCCTAATTTCACCTTTTTAGATTCGAACAGCACTTTGACCGAACTGGTCAACGCCCAAAACTTCTAAGCCCAAAACCGGGGCGTTACACTAGAGATCCGAGTTTTTGGGAGCAGATCAGGGAAAACGTAGTTCGAGATATGATAAAACTATGGGAAAATTCTTAAAATCTTATAAAAATATATAGAAAGGTTTGGTAAAGGAAATTTTAGAAAATGGCTTTTGGAAGATCGAGATTTTGGTTTAGTGACTATTTTATAAAAAGTGCAAAATTTGTTTTAAAAGACTGTTTTGGAAGGGGGCCAAAGCATAGAATTTTTAGGGAACTTATATTTTTTTAGACTTTTCCCTTAAATTGACCATTTTAATAGATTTATTAAAAAGAAATAAAAATAGATTTTTATTAAAAAGGATTTATCATCTAAAAGGCTAATTAACATAACTTTCATTCTCTCATTTTCCAAACAGCCAGACACTCTATTTTTTCTCTAAAGTTCCAGAAATCTTCGTCTTTTAACTTCTTTTTGTTTCACAAATGATTTCCTAAGCTTTTCCATCATTATACTCAAAGCAATATTGAAGGATTTCTACAAAATCTTGTCATTTAAAGGAAAAAGCAAAGGTTACAGGTAAATTTTGTTTAACTCCTCTAATCACGATTCTTTACTGAAATTCCCAAGTCTTTGGCTCTCTAAATTTGATTATTAACAATGTTTTGTGATTTGATTGATGAAAATTGATGAATCAAGCTTTAAAAGGTGATTTCTAAGGATTTTCGTATTGCTACTGTTTTGTATGATTTGAGATTGATTTTAGTTATGATTTGAATGTCAAATGATGTTAAAATAGAGGTTTTATCACAATAATATCGAATTGGTTTGGATCGCTAGTTGTTTAGGTTGTTAGATTTGGGTTTTCGGCTTGATAATGTGGTTTTGGTGTTGCTGGAAGTTTATTGATGCAATTAGGTTGTTTTAGATGGTAATTGATGATTAAAATTGGATGGAAGTGTTAGATTTTGGCTGGGTCAAGTTTAGGAAGTAATCAAAGGTGTTTTCGGTTGTTTCGGATGGGCGATTTGGTGTTTTTGGGTAGAGCATCGAGATAACAGTGGTTGATGGTGTTCTTGATGCATTGAGATGCATTAATTCTCTGTTTTTGTGTGGTATAAACAGGGGAGTTGGTATTGGACACGATTGGTGAAGTTTTGGAAGCTTGATGTTCGCTTTGGCAAAGCAAGCGAGGCGTGATCGGTGAGTGGAATTGGTTTTAAAGTATTGTTAAGGACTTGGAAACAAGGTTTGGGGGTTTAGATTGAGTTTAAAACACTAATCTAAACCCGGAAGTAAGTTTGAGTTGTTCCGCTCTCATTTCTCGACTTATGTCTCATTGATTTTCATGTTCATGCTCTTGTTTTAAAGATAGATGATAATCTACTGGTTATGCATGATTTGAGAAATGTTTTGTTGGCTTAATTAATTCCATGAGATAGAATGTTGATTTCAAAGAGATAGAGTTGTTGTGAAAATGCTATGATCTAAATATGCATTTGATATGGGATGATTTTTTTTTATGTTGATGCATTAAAAATAGTGGGTAATTGATGTTTAAAATGTTATATATTGGCATAAAATGAGATTATTGTTACCGGATATAATTGGTCGACCAATAGGATGAGAAGTGCACTATAAAATACAAAATTCGTACGTGCTCTTTGGTTCAGGCAATGGGGGTAGTGTCATCCCGTTCTAAAGTGAGAGTGTGGTGATGAGAGATTCCACCACGGTAGGTCTTGGTGAAACATCCAAGCTTTGTGGTGATGAAAGATGCCGCCATGAGAGTCCGGTAATGTGAGATTCTACCGGGGTAGGACTTGACATTTAGTCAAGCTATCTGCATATCCGAGTAATGTTGCTAAAATGCCAATATATGAGATTGATTATGAGATTCACATGTACCTTGTTATAAATGATTTTATTCATGGTGTTTTGCATATGAGAATATGATTTGAGGAATACTTTATAAGATTTAAGCATGTAAGGCTATGCCTTGAGATTTTGCATTTTGATGAATTCATGAGATAGATGGTACATGTGGTTTTAATGAAGTGGTTTGCTTTGAAAATGATTTCAAGCATGAGATAGAAAGAGCATGATGAGATAGAGGTTTCTAAATGAGAAATGGGTTAAAAATGCATTGTTGTTGGTTTGTTTTGAGCATCTCTCACTAAGCAATTGTGCTTACGCTATCTTTTCCAACATTGCAGAGAAATAGCTTTTGGGGCAGCAAGATAGCAAGGTAGAATCACTAAGGAGTGACACTTTGCTCAAGTATGGTTTTAATTTTAAACATTAGTAATAAATTGGCAATGGGAGGATGCTTAGTGTTTGAGAGATTGTACTTTGGAACTCCTTGTTTTGAGGCATGTTTGAAATGCCCTTAATGACTTGTGAATGGCCTTTATTTGCTGGATTTTACTTTGGTTTGAGTTTTGACTCTTAATTGGCTTTTTGCATAGGAAGCATACCTATAGTTTTAAATGTTGCTTATCTATACGCCTAATTGATGAAATTGTCATGTTTGTCTGAGGTTTGATGTTTGTTTAAGTTGTATGCTTGTTAGAAGTATATTGGAATGTGTTAAAATGGATTAAAGTATGAAAAACCAGCAAAATATGACATTACAAGTCAATGGGTATCGGTACGGTTGTAAGGGTATCTATACGGACCAAGCAAAATTGAAAGGGCGTATCGATACACAGGGCCGTAGCGATACGGTTTTATGCTATTGGTTTTTGGGGTATCGATACGGGCTTAGAGGGTATTGATACGATCTTGTTGAACTTGAATCTTGGAGACATGTTATCATAGGCGTATCAATAACGACTCTAAAGGTATCGATACAGCCAGTTGGTAAGTTGGTTAAAAGCATCTTTGAATGTTCTGTTTCTTTACGTTTTAGTCCCCGAATGTTACATATGCAATTAAATGAGCATGTATGATTGTTTTAAGTTGAGATTTGACAGAGATGCATGTAATGTGACTATGTAAAGGTTTGTAACATAAAAATGGCATAAGTCCTTGTAATTGGGTGAAATAATGGTCCCTAAATTGTAATAGAATGCAATTGAGTCCCGAATCGATGTCTGATCGAGTTATGAATGTTCCGCTACAATGTTAAACACTTAGGATCATAATGAGCATCTAGACAAGATAAAATGAAAAATAGGGCCGTTTATTGAGGAAAACCTCCCAGTTTACTTCAATATTTCTCGTCTGATCCGTTTGGTTCGGTCTTTCACCCAGACCGGGTCGAGGGAGTTACATTTCTAATTGAGAAATGGTTTTAAAACGCAATGTTGTTGTTGGTTTGTTTTGAGCATCCCTCACTAGGCATTATTGCTTATGCTCTCTTTTTCCAATAATGCAGAGAAATAACATCTCTTGGGCAACAAAGGAGCAAGAAGGAACTCAAGGAGTGAGACTTAGCTCAAGTCTGGTTTTATGTTTACCTATTAGTAATAATCGGCAATGGGAGGATGCCTTTATGTTTTGGGAGAGTGTGTTTTGAAACTCCCTGTTTTGTGGCAAGTTTGTGACGCCCTTGATGACTTGTAAATTGCCTTTACTTGTTGGTATTTGCCTTGGTTTGTGTTTTGGCTCTTAAGTGGTCATTTTGCTTAGGTTGCATGCCTATAGATTTCCTTAATGCATAATGACATGATTTGATGATAAGATTACCATGTATGAATGAGGTTTGATGTTTGGTTAAGTTGTACGCATGTTGAAATGTTTTTGGTTGGATTAAAGTGTGAAAAACCAACAAAAAGTGTCATTACAGGCCTAGGTGTTTCAGTACACCTAAGTATGTACTGAAACAGTGAGCCTGAATTGGCATTGGGGTTTCGAAACAGTGGCAAGTGTTTCGATACGGGCTACATAAGGTTGGCTACTAAAATCTTGTGTTCTAAAACACCATAGAGGGTGTTTCGATACAAGCTCGAGCTTCAAGACGATTGAACCTATTCCGAAACGGGAGTTCCGATACAGGGCAACCTGTACCGAAACACCCAGCTGTTAAGTTGGTTATTGGATTTTTTTGAAGTTCTGTTACTTTACGTTTTAGTCCCTAAATGTTGTGGATGCAATTAAATGATCTCGGATGATTGTTTTGAGCTGAGATTTGACAGAGAGGCATGTAATGTGACTAATTGAAGGTTGGTTACTTAAAAATTGAATAGGTCCCTGTAATTTGTTAAATTACAAAATGGTCTATAAAATGTGTTTGTATGCAATTGAGTCCCTAAACGTTGTCTGATCGAATTGCAAATTGTTCCGCTGCGAAGTTGATCACATAGGATAATAATGAGCATCTAGACAAGATAAAAAAATATAGGGTCGTTTATTGAGGTAAACTTCCCGATTTACTTCAATATTCCCTATGTGACCCGTTCGATTCGGTCTTTCATCCAAACCGAGTCGAGGGGGTTACATTTTCATATGCATCATTCAAACAAATTTCTATCAAAGTATCCCAAATGCATTAAACCATGTATTTATGCATTTTCTCAAACATGTTGCATACCACTTTCTAAACACATGTATTATCAAAATATAAACTTATGCAACATTTCTCAGTTCCAAAACATGCATATAACAGTAGGTAAAACAATTCTATATTCAAAGCATGAGCATGGATTTAATAAAATCATAGAAACCGAAAACCGAGAGCGAATTCTTCCATACTTACTTCCGAGCTTAGATTAGCGTTTCAAGCTTAATCTAAACCCCCAAACCTTCCTTTCAAACCTTTGAAGAGCGTTTAAAATCATTTCCACTCACCAACTTGACATCACCTCGAAGACAACGTCTCGACGCCAACGCCTCATCGCCTATCAATCAACGTCCGAACACTCGCCAACTTTCATAAGAAAATATAAGGGTCAATATAAATTGGACCCCAACAAAATAACCAATTTATTGTAGCACCCCATCACAAAAATTCGAACCAGTTACTATTCGAACAACTAATTCCCTATTCGATTCTCTCATTTCCAGCCCCTGTTTCTTTCTCCTTTTTACTTTAATTTATCTTTTTTTTTATTTAACTATCACGCAAATGCATGATTTGGCAGCCTCCCCGTCAATTTAATTTCTCATTTAGATTCATGCACAGCCCCCGTCAATTCCCAAACCAATTCCCACGTGATTTATAATCCTTTTGAGAAAAGCGTTACGCTCAGCGCATTTCCGCGAGGAGCAGGGCAGTAGCCCCTGCTTCGATCGCACCCTTTATTTTTATTTTTCCTGTCAAACATTTAATCGAACATGTATGTTGCAACCAATAATTAATTTAATAATTTAATTAAACATTCAACCAATTACCCCAATCAAGAATCCAAATATAAAATTAAACAATTAAATTAATTTCCCTTTAATAAAATCTAATTACATTAAGATATTACCAAGTTATCATTAAATCAAATTTAAAATTAAAATAAAAGAATCAAACACTTGGGAATTTTAATAAAGAACCTTTTATTAGAGGAGAAAAAAAATCACCTCTAACACAATCTTTTTTCTTGATTGACAATGATTTAGATGAAAACCTTCAAGAAATCAAAAGCTAGTTGATGTAAAAATCCATGAGAACCATTTAATAAATCAATTAATTAAATATTTTAAAAATACCAAATCAAGGGAAAATGCTGATAACGCCTTTGTGTCATAACTCCCTAAAGATTCTAAGTATTAACTCTTTTCAATTTAGTCAGTAAAACATATTTTGAATTTTTTACAATTTAGTCACCGTTTTTAAAATACCAATTAAATCATTCCAATTTTAGCAAATTGAACTCTCCAAAACCTACAAAACATTATTTTAGGATTTTAGAATATTTTTTTTCATATTTTATCTCCCTCAAAAACAATTTATTTCAAATTATTCTCGAAACTAGTCTAACCCGCGCGAACCGGTTCACCTGAACCGCTTAGCCGAACCCGGCTAACTCCTATGCCCAAAATCGGGGCATTACAACATCTTTATACCTTGGACGTTCAAATCCAAATCAAAGACTTATCCTATCCCTCCTTGCACTCCAATTTAAACATAAAGCAATCAAGCATTTGTAGAAGAATGAATTGATGAAGGAGAAAATACGATGAAAAAGATGAAGGCTTGAACTTGAGAAGCGGTTTGCAACAATAGAGAAGGAGGAATCGGAGACAATAAGATCAAAGGCTTGAAGATTTCATAAGACATCAGTAATGCATTGAAGGGTTGCATCGAGAGACCTCCTTCATTGCTTTAATTCTTGCTGATCTTTTGTATTTCTTTCATGTGTTTAAGAATGATTTCAAACCTATCTTTGCTGTGTTTTATGTTTAGTTTTTAATAATTCAAATGCCCTGGCATTGTTCGTTTATCTTGCATGCTTTACTGTTTTCTAACTGTATTGCCAAGCGAGAGTTGGCATTGCTGTTTTCTAAATACTTTGCCAAGCGAGAGCTGACATTGTTGGTCTATTGTTCCTCAATATCTTAATAGACTTGGGTGGCAACGATCAGTTGCTGGATACTAAGGTGAGATGTTTCGAGAGAAGATGTTCAAGTAGATGAACTTACTTCGGGAGTGAGTCTACCCCTTAGGAGTATAGATTGAGACTTAATCAAATTGATTTATGAAAAACATCGCTAGAGATATATAGGAGATTTTGCATGGTTAATTTCGGACATTGCCATCGAGAGAGGCAATGCAAACTTTGAACCTGCCGGGAAACAATACCAAGGCAGGACATTATGACTAGCCGACATTGCTAGCATAAACTTCAGACATCTATGCCGAATCTTTGTTATCATTCTTTCACCCTTTGTTTGCCAGACCATTATCATTTCATTTGTAACACCCTTCCCGGCCTAGTCGAGAATCAAGTCGGAAAGTGCTACCGATGAACAAAATGGTGTTTGGTGCTACAAAAGTCAATCATTAAGCGTCATCTTATTAATTTTATGGTCATCAAGCGTTACCAAAATTTAGGTCTTAGTCCAATTTTATTAATACGAATAAAGACTAGCTAGTAAGGATCAAATTGTAAGCGCTACAAGTTTTAGGGACTAAAATATACTATTAGTGTTTTAGAGACCAATATCTGAAATTAACCTTTACTATAACGAAATTCGACTTATAAACAATGAACCTATAAATTTTCATGCCATTCTAGGGTCAATTACCCATTCAATTAGGCCATACAATATTTAGTGATCAATATGTTAACAATGTAAAACTATAATCTATGTCTTTTTACCAACTTAACTAACCCTGTATCGAAACGCCTTGAGCCGTTTCGAAACGGGTGCACAAAAATTATTCCTAATATAGATTCTACCCAATACCGTATTGAAACAGGTAAGCCATGTTCCGATACGAGTTGACCTTTGTTGACTTTAACTATTGACCCGTTCCGATACGGGTTAGGTCCGTATTGAAAATAATCTTGACAGTGGCAAATTGTATCAAAACGGCTCTAAACCGTATCAATACGCCCAACTTTACCATGTTTTCCTGTAACCTTATTAAAAGGGCTGTATCGAAACACCATCACCTATTTCGATACGCCTAACCTGTAATGCCGGATTTTAGATAAATTAACCTACCAGTAGGTGTCCAAATGCAATGAAATTTTACGCACAATATTTCAATACCATAATCTACCAGCAATCCAAAGTTCGTGAATACGTTTACTAAGTTTTTACTATCTTAGGTCATTTATGCATATATGGTCGTTTTCAAGCAAACTTCAACATGTCATTTAGGGCCCTTTGCACCTACCCAAACTACAGGTAATACACACATATCAAAGGGTCCATATGTTACTAGTTTGACTAATTTGCCACCATACTAGGAGTTTATAAAGGTGAAATACATTACTTTAGCTTAATAGTGACTTGTCAAAATCCCTCGACTACTCTGATCTCCTGTCAATGTTCCGTTTTAACCTGAAATGCATGAGATAAGATAAATTAGGCATACTTTGCATAGTGAGATAGTCATAGTTAACAATAAATACGATGGTATGCAACACATATCATGCTAGGGCGATGACATTACTTTAATAATACCAAAGTCATGTTAATGTCAATGCTATAACGAAATCAATACTATGACAATATTTAAGAAAATATTCTTGACGTATTTTACTAGTATTCCCTTGGATCGAAATAAGATAGTGGATACGCAAATTCATACACCTCGCCAAATCAATAAATGGTCTAGTCCCTCCGCCTCGCCAATTGACCAATAACAAAAACATTCCTCCGCCTCGCCACAATAAAGGCCGTAGCCTAAGGACCGTAGTCCACTTGTACCAATGAGCTCATGAATTCCATGGCATGCCAATTGTATCCAATGTCCTTTCGAATCCAAAGTTTAATGACAATATCGATATTTAATAATTCTAATAGTAAAATTAATGATCAATGTTTCAATGCCATTATCGGTAATCAATGTCCTAATGCCAACATCGAAAATTAATATTCATTTTCAATACCAATAGACAATATTTCGATGTCAAAGACTCACTGACAATATCAATACTTATACGCAATGACTATAATAATGCCAACTCCAATGTAAAACGTCTATGTCAAGGATGCTAACAAAGTCTAATAATTAATATTTCTATGATTCCAATGTCTTAATATTAAGAGTGACAATGTCAATGATGCCATGTTCAATGTTCCGATGGAGTGAGGACGACCATGACAATAACGATGGTGTTATGTTTTATGATTCGATGACAACAATATTAGCGATAACAATGCTATATCCGATATATAATACGATAACTTACCGATACTCGCCAATAAAGCCTCCGAAGAGATTCGATGTAATGATCCTTAGACAAAACGTTAGCTATGCAAAATTGATATTAATGAAATCGGGAAGGCACCTAACCTAATCCCGAGACTCCGACTACACTCACCTCGATAACCTGACATTTCTCGGATAACAACGCTTTTATCCTCAACCTTCGAAAATGACGGTTGTCCTTTATCAACCTTTTGAGCTAAGTTAATTAACGAGGATTGGTTAGACTCGATAAAACGACATCAAATTAATACAAAATTATTAACTAAGGATTTGAGCTTACCCAACGATAGCAGGGGTTCGAATTATCGAACACTCAAATATACTAACCGAACTGATTGATTTATTTGTTTCTTCTTTCTTCGACGTGCATACACCGAACCTCCCCTCCCATTTATACTACACTCGGCCGGTCCTCCTCATGCTTCCCAATTTCCCTTCATTCTCTACGTATTTGGAGAGGTGTCCCCTTTCTTTTGGGACTTGCCTTGGCCATACATGGCCACGTGTTTATAAGGCCACTACCAATGGCCATTTTAAGCCACGTTTGTGGCATGAAATTTTAAAAGCCAAGGAAAATTCCTTCATTATGAAGGAGTTGGCCGTGGGCCCCTTCTTTTCTATTTCTTCTTTCTTTTTTAATAATAATAATAATAATAATAATAATAATAAACTACCGCAGTTGACCCAATAAGATCGAATAAATTATACAACCGATACGGAATATTTAGTCACCGAAACCTTATTCTAACTAGACCGGTTTTTGGGGTGTGACATCATTACCGTAATCTTCAATTATCTTTATCATCTTTATTTCCTTAATTCTTTTATTCTACTCATTCCCTCAATCAATTTTTGTCACTTTTATTTTCTAGTTCACAAGTATTAATCGTAGCAATTAATTCCTATGCAATTCCTATGGAGACAATACTCAACTCACAACTATATTACTTACTGACCGTGTATACTTGCACGTAAAAGATGTATTCTTGGAATTGTTTTTACTTGCTTATTTATACTGAATACTTACTCTTTTGCCATGCAATATTACGCCAACATGTTTTTAGCGCCGTTTCCGGGGATTGCAACGAAATTGACTGCTTTAATTTTTACTTGTTTTTATTTTTTCTGTTTAATTTATTTTGTTTGGTATATGTACAGGAGCATCATTGTGAAGAAGGATTTACAAGATGACCTAACTCTACGCATGTTAAGAAGAGAACGTCGAGAAAATGCTCATGATGAAAATGGTGAGCTAGAGAGTGCCATAAACAATGCCAACAACTAGGAGATGCTGGCAATACCTGTAGTTATACCGCCAACTCTTGCTATTGTTGCTCAGATACATAAAGAATGATCTATAAGAGAACATCTTGCATCCACCATAGATGATTTGATGACAACATTCATCTTGCAATATTCTGTTGTTTTCATGCATTGAGGACAATGCGTATCTTGGGTTTGGGGGTGTGCGTTTCCTCACGTTTATGACATGCCATGCATTTCATGTTTAATTTCTATTTCTATGCCATCGAGGTCATATAGATTAGATGCATACCGAACCATTAAAAAATGAAAAAGAAAATTTTGCCTCAAATTAATTTTGAAGAATGTTAATACTGTTAGGCAAGTTTAATTTGATCTAGATGTATGTTCGACGAAGAAATTTTAATCTTTAGTTTGTCACGCCAGCAAAATAGTATGCCAATTTTGCTTGGCAATTGATCTCTAGTTTAGGGAATTGAAAATTCAATTAAACACGTAATATGTATCTAGTTCCTTATCAAACTTAGACCTTTTGAACCTAAGCTCAAAAGAAAAAAAAAGAAATGATGCCAGGGTAAAAGAAACTAATAAGGCAGCAATGTTCTGCCAAGGCAAGGAAAAAAATGATGATGAACTTGTAACACCTGGGTTTGGGGGTCGGGTGAAAATAATATTAAAATAATGTTTTGGGTTTTCCCTTTTCGTTATAAAATTCATTTAATATGTTGGAATCCAATTTTAATTTAAAACCCAAAATTTCATGGATTTTGGAATAGTGGAAGATGGCCATTTCTCATTAATGGCAATCTTGTAAATATTGGGTCTTGGAAAATAAAAACCCCTTTTATTTTAAAACACCATTTAACTCATCTTCTTCCCCCTCTTCAAACATTTTTCACAACAAGTTCTTCCACAACTCAAGGTTACTATTCTATCACTCTTCTTGCTTGTTGTTGGAGGTTTTTCAAAGGTAAACTCGTTTTCATATTACCATCATCTTCCTCTCTCTCCCTATGTAATTTGTTTTCATTGAAGCTCACTATTTTGCATTTTAGAGTTTTGGGGTTTTGAATTAAAAATGCTAACTTTGTTAGCTTTAACTTAAGTTTTTGATTTATTGATGTTATATAAGTTATTTGCTGTCTAAAAGGTCCAACATACTTGATTTTTACAAGGTTTTACAAAGATTCCAGAAATTGGGTTTTAGAGAGGTTTTAGAGGGGTTTAAGGTTGGTTTTGAGGCTGTTTTGGGTGAAGTCTTGATGGCTGATGGTTGTATGATGGTTGAGGGTTGTTTTGGAAGCTTTTAGGTGTATTAAAGGTATTGGAATCAATGTGTTTTTGCTGTGCATAAGGCCTGCTCGAAAATGGGGTTTTGAGAATGCTTTTGGGTTGAATACTTGCTTGAATTGTGTTTCGGGTTTGTTATAGTGATTTGTGGACTGAAATATGGTTGTTTTAATTGTGTGAATTGTTTAGAAGCAAGGAATTGTGTTGGTGAAGCCTCGGGAACGAATCCGGAACCATTGGGAGCTTGATCGGCTAGAGTTGTTAAGCTTGGATTAGTCAGTGAGTGGTTCTACATTTTAAATTGGTTTTCAAACGTTGGTTCAAGCATGTGAACCTAGGTTGGGCTTGGTAAACCCACCTAGAATTGAGATTAGATTGATAGTCTAATCCCAAGCTTTAGTTAGAGACTTTGGTTGAACTTTAAATGTTGAGTATGTCTCATGTTTTAATTGCGATTATTGTGGTTATGTATATTGTATTATGAATGTGTGTTGAGGCATGACATTTATTGCATTTTTATATGCATGTGGTTATGGAATGTGGTTGTGCATGATGGTGAATCATGGTGAGTACGTGCTAAGCACGAGAATTGGTAAGAAAGTGTGTTGTGAAGGATTGTGAAATGTGTTAGTATTGGCACTAGTATGCTTGGGTACAATGATCGATCATTAGGATGTCTAGTGTGCACACGAGAATCAAAACGCGCGCGTGGTCTTGGTGATTGTAGTCATCAAGATAGAGTACGGGTTCGCCCGGAAATCTTCTTATATATGTTAGTCGGTGATGGGTGGAATCCCATCGACGGGGCGTGAGGATGAGTGGAATCCCCTCCGCGTGAAACGGTGATGAGTGTAATCCCACCGTAAGGTAATGGTTGTGTTGTTGGATGTGAGTTCCAACGGATATCCGTATATTCCGGTCATAGCTAGGTGCCAATATGGATTGTGGAATGTGTCTGCTAATACATTGATATATGTGTTCCATATGTTGTGTTTATGCACTTGTTGAGCATGGCATGATATTGATATTGTGTTCATGCATCATTTATATCTTGGCTCATGTGGATTGAAGGTAAGATCATGCATTCTTCCTTGGTTGAGTTGTTCGTGCTTGGACCCTGCATTGTCGAGGTTTGTTTTATGAGCTTACCCTCACTAAGCTTTATGCTTACGCTCTCTTTTGTTCGACAATGTAGATCCGTAGTTCGTTGGTTGCTTGTGCAAGGAGAGGGCCTCCAAGTGTGCTAATTGAGATTTTAATATCATCAAGTATGAATTTTTAAGTTAATGATGTAATAGACAAGCAATGGGTTTTGTGTGTTTGGATTTATGTTGTTGTTGGTGTCAAGAGCATGTAGACTCCTTATTGATGTTTTGGTATGGCTTGTGGGTGCATTGCTTTGATTTGTAAACCATGCTTTATTGCTTACCTTGAATCCTATGTGAATGTTGGCTCTAAGGCATGAAACCTTAAAATGCTATATATGTCTCTTTTGTGGTGAATGGTAGTCCCTTATGAATGTATGACCTTTATATGTATGTAATATGTTTTGAGCGCGTTTATAATAGGGTGTACGTCTCTTGAGTCTATGTGTGCGCATTGTGTTTGCTTTTTGTAGTCGTTAAGGGCGTTTGGGATCGTTTAGAGATGTTTAAAACTGATTTTGGAAACTTACAGACTGCAGGTGTTTCGGAACGGGTTGTGCTGTTTCGAAACGGGTGTGGTTCCAGGGCCACCCGCATTGGAACGCATTCCGGTACGGTTTGGCTACTGTGAACCCCTGTTCCGATACGAGTCTCGAATCACTTTGGCTACTGTGAATGCCTGTTCCGGAACGAGTTTCGAAACGTCTAGGCGAAATGGGACCCTGTTCCGAAACGGGGGTGGATGCGTTTCGGTATGGGTGCCTGGCTTTATAAATTGGAGCCCGTGTTTCGAAACGGGCAATGTCTGTTTCGAAACACAGGCCTGAAAATGGGCTTTTGACATCTCTAAAGGGGCTCTAGGGTTGGGCTTAGGCCCTGTTTGCTGTTAGGTTTCTCGTGAGCATTGTTTTCCGCTGTCGCTTCTCAAATAGGTTTAATTAACGCATCTAGACAATATAATAATAAATGAAAAAGTTTTCTCGGGTTGTTAACCGAAGTGAAGACTTAACGGGTTTCGCCTCGGTTATACCCGTGTAACCCACTCGGACAGGTCAGTCACCCGGACCGGGACGAGGGGGTTACAATTGTTGGTATCAGAGCCTGAGATTTCCGAGACCTCGTGCAGGTAAGTGAGGTAAGTTAAATTCTTGTATTGCAATTGCACAATGTTTGCTTGGGTAGAACTAATGTTTTGTTATAATAATTGAAAAATGTTTTGGACTGATTTAAAAAGTATTTAAAACATTTCCAAAGTCCAAACAACTTGAAATTATGTTTTGGGAAGTTTTTAAAAGGGTTTTTCATGTTTTTCAAAGCCAAACTTCACAAACCTGTCCAGGTGTTTCGAAACACCTTAGGGCGTTTCGAAACAGGGGATTCCAGTAGCAAAAACGTTTCGAAACTTGTTTCGAAACGGGCTTTCCCTGGATAGGATTTTTGCCCAGCGTTTCGAAACGGGCTATGCCGTTTCGATACGCCCACGTGGCAATGATCACAACGGTCATAAACCCCAACGGCTATTTTCCAACCAACTTTTAAATGTAGGCGTTTCGATACGGGCCTATAGCGTTTCGATACAGGTTTCGAAACGGAAAGGGGGTGTTCCGAAACGGGTGCCGTGACAGACTGCAACGACTCTTTCTACATAAAGAGTGTTTCGAAACGGGGAGCTGCAGAACTGCATTTATGGTGGAAATTAAAGTCCTCAACGGCTCCAATTTGATCCCAACGGCTAGTAACGACTACAAACTCATTTGGGAGTATAAAAGGGACCTCCAAGCATCAAGAGAAGGCTAATGCTCATATTGTCAAACATCAAATGATCAAGAATTGTCTTAGAGCTTAAATTGTCATTTATTGTATAGACAAACACTAGTGAGCCAAAATTGTCAAATTTGCTCAAGTGTTTTAGGTTTTGGGTGAGTGCTTAATTGTGCAAACAAACACCTATTAGAGGGTTTTAAGTATGCTTTTATTTGTCTCTTTGTAAGAGAGGGTTTCAATCAAGGCTTTGGGTAGAAAGCTTGATTGCGTGTAAGGGTTACCTCCTAAGCCTACAAAAGGGGAAGAGCAATTAGTGGAATTGTTTGGAAATCCTTAGTGGGGAGCTAAGGTAGTTGATGTAGACCTTGGTTAGAAGGTTGAACCACTATAAATCATTGTGTCAATCTTTATTTTAGCTTCCTAAACCCTAACACCCAAAAATCCACCTCTCCACCACTTGGTGAGCTACATTGGTTGATCGAATCGAGTCCCTCAAAACTCAACAATTGGTATCAGAGCTTGGCTCAATTGAGGAGGATTCACATCCTATTGAGAAGATCCGGCAAGATCGATCACTATTTCATCAACCGGCTCAAATGGCACAATCAATCGACAAACCGCCTTTCTTTGACGGAACCCACTATGCCCATTGGAAGAAAAAGATGAATTTCTTCATCAAATCAAGAGATTACAAGCTATGAGATATAGTTGAAGATGGTCCGTTCGTGCCTCAAAGAAGCAAAGCGGAGTGGAGTGCCGACGATCGCAAGAAGATAGAGCTAAATTGCAAGGCCTTGCACATATTGTTTTGTGCTTTTGGCCCATCCATCTATGAGAAGATGTCTTCTTGTGAGAGTGCCAAGGAGGTATGAGACAAGCTTGAAGTCACATACGAGGGGACCGATGAAGTCAAGGAGACCAAGATTGGCCTCATAACCTTAGAGTATGAGAACTTCAAGATGGATCCGGAAGAGAACATCGAGAAGATGTTTGATAGGTTCTCCACCATCACCAACGGTCTTAAAGGTTATGGAGAAGCCATCCCGGAAGAGAAGCTTGTCCGAAAGCTCATCTACTCACTTCCCGAGTCATGGGACTCAAAAAGGACTGCCATCATCGAAGCCAAAAATTTGAAGACTTTAAAGCTTGATGAACTCATGGGGTCTCTTCTCACTCATCAAATCATGAAGAAGAACAAGGAAGAGGAGAAGAAGAGGGAAGCAATTAGAGCTATGGGAGAGAAGAAAATCAAAGAGCTAGGCATCAACATTAGTGCCATGGCTCTCAAGTCCTCAACTTGCCATCATGTCTATTCTAGTGAAGAGGAGGATGAATATGAAAAGATAGTTCATCTCTTCAAGAAGTGTGCCCCGTTCATGAAGAAAGCCTTGAGAGAGCTTGAACGAGAACCCAAGAGAAAGGAGAGGGCAAGCACTTCAAGCCATAAGAAGAAGGCACATGTGGCTACTTGGAGTGATGAGGACTCCACCGATGATGAACAAGCCAACCTTTGCCTTATGGCCATCGAAGAAGATTCAAGGGTAACTTCTAATTCATCTACTTCATGTTCTTACTCTTTTGATGAATTACAAGATGCCTATGACGATTTGGTTTTAGATTTTAAAAGCCACATTTTGAAAAACAATAAATTGATTTCAAAGTTAAAAATTCAAAATGATTTGCTCTCTAAAACCAAACTTTAACTTGAAGCAAAACTTGAAGAGTTTGAATTAAAATGTTTTGATCTACAAAAATTGCTTCAAAAAGTTCAAGAAGAAAAAGATTTGATTTCCAAAGAGCTTGAAAAGAAAAACAATTTTGGAAAATCAAATTTTTATGTTAGACAATCTAGTGCCCCTAGATTTATAAAAGGTAAATGTTTTAGAAGTGTTTGGGTCCCAAAAGGACTAACCACTTCAATTAAAAAGGATGACATTGAAAAATGGATTCCTAAGGGGACTAAAATTTGTGCTACTAATGTTCATGGATCCAAAGCAATTTGGATACCAAAAATTACTTGATTGTCTATTGCTAGGTGTGATGGAGATGTTCAACAAGTCAAACATTGAGGGGGAGCTCCATGCACACAAGGAAGAACACTTGAAGAATGAAGGCTTCACATCCTACCTTGAGTTCAAGTGTTGGTAAAAATCTAGTTGTTTTAGCATTTATTTGTTTTATTTTTAGTTTATTCAACTAGATGATCATAAATGTTGGACTAACATCTTTGATGATGCTTTGAGTAAGGGGGAGCCATTTTTAAAACCAAATTCTCAATTTTGTCAAAATTTTACCTCTATTGTTATTTTGAACTTAATGTTTTAAATTCTTTTTGATATAACAAAAAGGGGGAGAAATGGTTTGAAAAATTGAATTTTCAAATGAATAAGGGGGAGCTTTATTTGATTTCATATCTTCAATCTCTTATTCACATTTTTTAAAGTTAAAGGGGGAGGATCAATCCCAAACAATTTTTCAAGTGAGTTTCATTATATCAAAAAGGGGGAGATTGTAGAACTAATGTTTTGATATAATAATTGAAAAATGTTTTGGACTGATTTAAAAAGTATTTAAAACATTTCCAAAGTCCAAACAACTTGAAATTATGTTTTGGGAAGTTTTTAAAAGGGATTTTCATGTTTTTCATAGCCAAACTTCACAAACCTGTCCAGGTGTTTCGAAACACCTTAGGGCGTTTCGAAACAGGGGATTCTAGTAGTTAAAACGTTTCGAAACTTGTTTCGAAAACGGGCTTTCCTTGGATAGGATTTTTGCCTAGCGTTTCGAAATGGGCTATGCCGTTTCGATACGCCCACGTGGCAATGACCACAATGGTCATAAACCCCAATAGCTATTTTCCAACCAACTTTTAAATGCAGGCGTTTCGATACGGGCCTATAGCATTTCGATATGGGTTTCAAAATGGCAAGGGGGTGTTTCGAAACGGGTGCCCTGACAGACTGCAACGGCTCTTTCTACATAAAGAGTGTTTCGAAACGGGTTCGAGAGTTTCGAAACGGGGAGCTGCAGAACTGCATTTATGGTAGAAATTAAAGTCCTCAACGGCTCCAATTTGATCCCAACGGCTAAAAACTCATTTGGGAGTATAAAAGGGACCTCCAAACATTAAGAGAAGGCTAATGCTCATATTGTCAAACATCAAATGATCAAGAATTGTCTTAGAGCTTAAATTGTCATTTATTGTATAGAAAAACACTAGTGAGCCAAAATTGTCAAATTTGCTCAAGTGTTTTAAGTTTTGGGTGAGTGCTTAATTGTGCAAACAAACACCTATTAGAGGGTTTTAAGTTTGCTTTTATTTGTCTCTTTGTAAGAGAGGGTTTCAATCAAGGCTTTGGGTAGAAAGCTTGATTGTGTGTAAGGGTTACCTCCTAAGCCTAGAAAAGGGGAAGAGCAATTAGTGGAATTGTTTGGAAATCCTTAGTGGGGAGCTAAGGTAGTGGATGTAGACCTTGGTTAGAAGGTTGAACCACTATAAATCATTGTGTCAATCTTTATTTTAGCTTCCTAAACCCTAACACCCAAAAATCCATCTCTCCACCACTTGGTGAGCTACATTGGTTGATCAAATCGAGTCCCTCAAAACTCAACAGCTTGCCATGTAAGTATGTTTGCTTGCTTATCAAGTATGCTTTGATGTATGCTTGTTTGATCGTATATGTATGTTGTTTGAAGCATGTTGAGTAGAGTCCCATTGCTTCTATTACATCGGAAAAGGATTTTTAAGTGAGGGAAACATACTTGAGCCACTTAGACCCTTGCCCTTGCTAACCCTATCTTTGTATGTTGTTGTTGTGTTGTAGTTGTTATCTGTGAGCGCTTATGTCGAGGCCTAGAGGTAGACCGAGGATGGTTCGTCAGGAAACTCATGTTGCGGCTCCTGTTAATGAGCCGGTGGCTGGAGTAGAGGCTCTTGTGGACGAGCCTGCTGTTGGAGTCGGAGCTCCTCCACCACCACCACCTCCTCAGCCTGAAGTGGGAGGCGAGGCTGGAGCTGAAGGAGTGGGACCTCAGGTTGGTCAGGGTGGCCAAGGTCCTGCTGGGATAGACTTGGCTCCGCTAGTTCAAGCTATAGCGGGAGCGTTTCAGGTTGCAGTTGCCGGAGCTCAGGCCGCAGCTCAGCCGAGAGGTGATGATGCTAGCTTACCTGTAGAGAGGCTTCGTAGCCTAGGAGCAAATGAGTTCAGAGGATCTACACCTGAGAGATCAGAGTTGTGGCTAGAGAAGACAATCCTTATTCTAGCTCATATGGGATGTGTTGGGGCTCGTAAGTTGGGCTGTGTAGTTTCGTTACTTCAGGGTGATGCCTACACCTGGTGGGTCACCATTACTACCGGCGTGCCTGAGGCCGAGGTCAGTTGGAATTTCTTTGAGACTGCTTTCAGGAAGAGGTATTTGGGCCCGAGATATCTGGATGAGAAGAAGCGGGAGTTCATGGCTCTTATTCAGGGAGATGCATCGGTGACAGATTATGATTCGCTTTGTCTGACTGAGTTAGTATGCTCCGGAGTTGGTTCCTACTGAGAGGGACCGTTGTGATCGATTCAGGTATGGGCTTCAGGAGGAAGTCAAGAGGTACACCTTAGCTTCAGATTATTCTGATTTTGATGTCTTGGTCGCTAGGGCCAAGGACATCGAGCATAGCTTGGGGCTGACCAAGCGTTCGAGAGGATCCAGTTTCGGGAAGAGACATAACAACTTTGATCGTGGTGATGCCAAGAGGCTTCGGGGAGGTGGACATCAGTTTGATCATAGGCGTGGCGGTGGCCACCATGGGAGGGGCCATCAGAGCCATAGAGCTGGAGGGCGTTTGCCCGAGTGTGCCTGTTGTGGGAGACAACATTCAGGAGAGTGCTGGGGGAACTTTCATGCTTGCTGGAACTGTGGATCGAGAGACCACTTCAGGAGAGAGTGTCCGCATCAGGCGGCACAGTCACCGAATCTAGCGCAGGCTCCTGCGAGAGCGATTGACTATCAGAGAGGTCGTGGGCGCGGTCGTGGTTACTTCCAGCCGAGGGCTGATGCACCTAGGATAGAGGCACCGAGGAATCTTGCTCATGTTGTGGCAGTCCAGCCAGAGGCTGGTGGACCAGCTAGAGTCTACGCATAGAGAGAGGCAGGGAATGACACAGATGTGATAGCAGGTAATTTTGAGTTACAGTCCATGCTTTGCTTTCCTTAGTTGATTCGGGTTCCACGCATTCTTACATTTTGAGTGAGCATGCAAAGAAGTTAGACATACCTGTTGAGATCTTAGATGTAGGAATGCATGTGACTAGTTCCTTTGGTGAGACAGTTGTAGTTAGACGGATGTATAGGAGGTGTCCGTTGAAGATTCAGGGTCATGTGTTTCCTGTTGATATGATGGAGATTCCGTTCTATGGTTTTGATATCATTTTGGGTATGGATTGGTTGGTTGAGCACAGAGCTAGTGTAGATTTTGAGACAAAGAGAATTTCGTTGAAGCTTTCCGATGAATACGAGGTATTGGTAGTAGGCGAGAACGTTAAGTTCTTGTCGAACGTTGTGTCAGGTTTAGAGGCTCATAGGTTGGTGGATTTCGGTTGTGGGGCTTATTTAGCGTATGTGATGAATCTGAATATGAGCGAGGTTAGACCGAAAGATATCAGAACATTTTGTGATTATCCGGATGTGTTTCCAGAAGAGTTACCAGGGTTGCCTCCTGACAGAGATGTAGAGTTTGTGATTGAGACTGTTTCAGGGTCTACTCCAGTTTCTATTGCTCCTTACCGTATGGCTTCGAAGGAGTTGAAAGAGTTGAAAAGTCAGCTTCAGGAGTTGTTAGACCGTGGTTTTATTAGGCCTAGTAGTTCGCCTTGGGGTGCTCCCGTATTGTTTGTGAAGAAGAAGGATGGCAGTATGAGAATGTGTATCGAATACAGGCAGTTGAACCAGTTAACAGTAAAGAACAAGTATCCGTTTCCTCGTATAGATGACTTGTTTGATCAGTTGAGGGGTGCCTTAGTGTTTTCAAAGATAGATTTGAGATCAGGGTACTATCAGCTGAAGGTGAAAGAGTGTGATGTTTCGAAGACAGCTTTTTGGACTAGATACGGTCACTATGAGTTCCTTGTGATGCCGTTTGGGCTCACGAATGCACCAGCAGCTTTCATAGATATGATGAACAGAGTTTTCCGAGACTATCTAGACCGATTTGTAGTTGTTTTCATAGATGACATCCTTGTGTACTCGAGATCAGAAGAAGAGCATGATGAGCACTTGAGACTTGTTTTACAGAGATTGATGAGTAATCAGTTGTATGCTAAACTTAGTAAATGTGAGTTCTGGATTCGAGAGGTTGTGTTTCTTGGTCACGTTGTATCAGCTGAAGGTATCCGTGTTGATCCGAAAAAGATTGAGGCTATTGTTGAGTGGAAACAACCTAAGTCAGTGACGAAGATTAGGATTTTCCTAGGACTGGCTGGTTACTATAGGAGATTCGTTGATGGTTTCTCTAGAGTTGCTGCTCCGTTGACTAAATTGTTGCAAAAAGGAGTGAAGTTTGAGTGGTCAGATGCGAGACAGAGTGCTTTTGAGAAGTTGAAAGAAGCTTTGACGAATGCTCCAATGTTAGTACAACCAGTTTCAGGGAAAGAGTTCGTGATCTATAGCGATGCTTCCTACGTAGGTTTAGGTTGTGTTCTGATGCAAGAAAGAAGAGTTGTTGCTTATGCTTCGAGACAGTTGAAGGTGCACGAGAAGAACTACCCTACGCACGATATTGAGTTAGCAACAGTTGTGTTTGCGTTGAAGATTTGGCGTCACTACTTGTACGGTGAGAAGTGCACGGTTTACACTGATAATAAAAGCTTGAAGTATTTGATGATTCAGAGAGAGCTGAACTTGAGACAGATAAGATGGCTTGAACTGTTGAAGGACTATGATTTAACTATTGAGTACCATCCGGGTAAGGCAAATGTAGTAGCCGATGCGTTGAGCAGAAAAGTTGTAGTTGAGTTGCGAGCTATGTTTGCTAGACTGAGTGTATCAGGGGATGGCAGTTTGATTACTGAGTTGCAAGTGAAGCCTTCGTTGATTTAGGTGATCAGAGAGAAACAGTTGCAAGACGTATCTTTAGTTTCTCATGTTTAGGACATTGTAGAAGGTAGACCGACAGAGTACAGTTTCAGTGATGAAAATGTGTTGTGTTGCAGAGACAGAGTTGTAGTACCTGAAGATGTTGAGTTGAGACGTATGATTCTGAACGAAGCACATTCGAGTCCTTTTTCTATGCATCCGGGAAGTACTAAGAAGTACCAAGATTTGAAGAATGATTATTTCTGGGTTGGTTTGAAGAAGGATGTAGCCGAGTATGTGAGCCGTTGCATGGTTTGTCAGAGAGTAAAGGCAGAACATCAAGTTCCTTCAGGTTTGTTACAGCCTTTGAAGATTCCGGAATGGAAATGGGAGAGAATCACTATGGACTTTGTGTCGGGGTTACCGTTGTCTCCTTCGAAGAAGAATTCTGTTTGGGTAATTGTTGATAGATTCACTAAGTGTGCTCATTTTTTAGCAGTGAACACTATAGATTATTTAGACAGGTTGGTGAATTTGTACATTCGCGAGATTGTGAGACTTCATGGAGTTCCGAAGTTTATTGTATCAGACAGAGATCTGAGATTCACAGCGAGGTTCTGGAGTTGTTTGCATAGTGCCCTGGGTAGCCGTTTGTATTTCAGTACTTCTTATCATCCACAGTCAGATGGACAGTCAGAGCGAGTGATACAGATTTTAGAGGATATGCTTTGTTGTTATGTGATTGACTTTCAGGGTTCTTGGGAGAAGCATTTGCCCTTAGTCGAGTTTGCTTACAACAAAAGTTACCAGGCTAGTATACAGATGGCTCCTTATGAGGCTTTGTATGGTAGACGATGTAGGACTCCGATCTGTTGGGCCGAAGCGGGTCAGAAGCTGTTACCTATGCCGGATTTGCTTAAGGGAACTACTGATAAACTGAAGTTGATTTGTGACCGTATGAAAGCAGCTTCCGATCGTCAGAAATCTTATGCAGATTTGAAGAGAAAAGAGATTGAGTTTTCAGTGGGTGAGAAAGTGTTTCTGAAAGTATCTCCGTGGAAGAAGGTAATGCGATTTGGTCGGAAAGGCAAGTTGAGTCCAAGGTTTATTGGTCCGTATGAAATAGTTGAGCGGATTGGGCTTGTAGCTTATCGTTTGAGATTACCTTCAGAGTTAGAGAAGATCCACGATGTGTTTCACGTGTCGATGCTTAGGAGATATAGATCAGATCCATCTCATGTTATGCCCGTTGAGGAGATAGAAATGAATCCGGATTTGTCTTACAATGAAGAACCTGTTAAGATATTTGCTTCTGATAGCAAGGTGTTGCGTGGCAAGACCATAGAGTTGGTCAAGGTGTTGTGGAGACATAGAGGTGTGGAAGAAGCCACATGGGAGAGGAAAGCTGATATGCTTGAGCAGTTTCCGTATCTGTTTCCGTTAGGTAATTTCGAGGACGAAATTTCCTTAAGTGGAGGAGAGTTGTAACACTCGGGTTTGGGGGTCGGGTGAAAATAATATTAAAATAATGTTTCGGGTTTTCTCTTTTCCTTTTAAAATTCATTTAATATGTTGGAATCCAATTTTAATTTAAAACCCAAAATTTCATGGATTTTGGAATAGTGGAAGATGGCCATTTCTCATTAATGGCAATCTTGTAAATATTGGGTCTTGGAAAATAAAAACTCCTTTTATTTTAAAAACCATTTAACTCATCTTCTTCCCCCTCTTCAAACATTTTTCACGACAAGTTCTTCCACAAATCAAGGTTACTATTCCATCACTCTTCTTGCTTGTTGTTGGAGGTTTTTCAAAGGTAAACTCGTTTTCATATTACCCTCATCTTCCTTGATGAGTGTTTAAAAGTTCTATTATTTACACCCTTTTTAACCCATATTTCTGCTGCATTCAAGCATTATTCATTGCATTTAGGTCAATTTACAGCAAAACATCACAAATATATTAAAAGGCACAGATTCTACTAAAAATGGCTGTTTTTGTAGGTATCTGCCATAGAAGACGGAGAAGGCAGGCCCAGGGCAGATAAGCAGAAGAGCTGAACTGGACAAGCAGCCGAAGAAGAACGAACCTGTCATGGACCTGTCGTGACAGCAAGGTGACAGCAGACTTATGAAGATGAAAAGTAAAGTGGATCTCGATAGATAGAGAAAAATCTGCTCGTCTGTCGTGTGGAAGCCAAATATTTTTCCAAGCCCCGGATCAAAAGATATGTCAAGCCAAAGCTCAAGGAGAAGAAATTCCTAGAAACAAGGATGCGACTGGAAAGTAGGAGACTTTAGAGATTTAGTCTTTATTAGAATCTTACTTTTAATTAAAGTTGTAATCCTTGTTACCTTAGATAACTTGAGCCCAAAGCTTATATAAGGGCATAGATTAAACCTAGGGCAGAACCGATTACCCCATAACCGAAACCAAACCCCTGCCGTCCACCCGTCACCGACATGTTCTAAATTCCCCCTAGGGCTACGGGTTGTTTTGTAAAGTAGTTGCAAGGGTTGCTTTGTTTTAGGATTTTTCAAGTTCAATAAAATAAACTTCAAGTTCTTTTATCTTGGTTTTAATATCTTGCAAGAGCATCGGGAGAGCATTGTGAGGTTATCCATTTACTTAGCATCGGGAGAGTTAAGTATACGAAAGAGATAAGAGCGCGTTCTCTAGTTTATAGTTGAACCATCTCGTGCCTAGGGATAGGGCGAGGTTAAGTGGCTAAGGAAGAATTCATACACATCGGTGTTCATCCTTCGATTCACGCCGGGAGGTATCATCAAAGACGTGTTCATCGACAGACTTGTGCCTAGGGATAGGGCAAGGCAGATCTGGGATTCTTGCCAAGCTTGAAGTACGGAGTTAGTGTTCGCTGCCGCGACAGCTAACGGACAGCCGCCGCGACAGGTGCTGTCGGCGACGGGCGCGACGACAGAACTGGAGATCCTAAGCAATTCAATACCTGCACTACTGAGCAACTCAATACCAGCCCATTCTTTCTATCTTGATTTCTCTACTCTTTTATTTAAGTTTACTTTATATTTCTCGTGACAAAATCTTAAATCATTCTTTTTCCCCTTGTGCAGATAGCAAAGGAAAGGGTTAGCCCAGTCCCTGTGGAGACGATATCCGATACTTCGTATCACTTTACTACTTGCGTCATGTACACTTGCACTACAATTGCGATAGACACTTTTACACGCAACATTCCTCTTTCTCCCCATGTAATTTGTTTTCAGTGAAGCTCACTATTTTGCATTTTAGAGTTTTGGGGTTTTGAATTAAAAATGCTAACTTTGTTAGATTTAACTTAAGTTTTTGATTTATTGATGTTATATAAGTTATTTTCTGTCTAAAATGTCCAACATACTTGATTTTTACAAGGTTTTACAAAGATTCCCGAAATTGGGTTTTAGAGAGGTTTTAGAGGGGTTTAAGGTTGGTTTTTGGGGCTGTTTTGGGTGAAGTCTTGATGGCTGATGGTTGTATGATTGTTGAGGGTTGTTTTGGAAGCTTTTAGGTATATTAAAGGTATTGGAATCAATGGGTTTTGGCTGTGCATAAGGGCTACTCGAAAATGGGGTTTTGAGAATGTTTTTGGGTCGAATACTTGCTTGAATTGTGTTTCGGGTTTGTTATAGTGATTTGTGGACTGAAATATGGTTGTTTTGATTGTGTTGAATTGTTTAGAAGCAATGAATTTTGTTAGTGAAGCCTCGGGAACGAATCCGAAACCATTGGGAGCTTGATCGGCTAGAGTTGTTGAGCTTGGATTAGTCGGTGAGTGGTTCTACATTTTAAATTGGTTTTCAAACGTTGGTTCAAGCATGTGGACCTAGGTTGGGCTTGGTAAACCCACGTAGAGTTGGGATTAGATTGGTAGTCTAATCCCAAGCTTTAGTTAGAGACTTTGGTTGAACTTTAAATGTTGAGTATGCCTCATGTTTAAATTGCGATTATTGTGGTTATGTATATTGTATTATACATGTGTGTTGAGGCATGATATTTATTGCATTGTTATATTCATGTGGTTATGGAATGTTGTAACCCCCTTAACCCGGCCTAGACGGTTGACCCGAATTAAGAAAGTCACACGGGGAAAACCAAAGTCAACCCGAAAGTCAACCTTGATTAACGACCCTTTTTTTTTCTTTTAACCTTGTCTAGATGCACTTTAGACCTAATTGTGATCACACAAACATCATACCAAAAGATCAAAAACATCAGAGATCAAACAGGGACTTAATTGAACAATTTACAACTTTAGGGACCAAATTGTAAATTCTGATAATTATAAGGACTTAACCCAAATTGAAGTTACCATCTTCAAATTAATCATGTTTCATGCTTCTCTGTAAAATTTCAGCTCAAAAGGACTTCCCAAACTCATACAATTGCACAAACAAGATTCAGGACCAAAATGCAAACATTTCAAAACATATAACTGCCAATGTCAGCCCCCAACGGTCACCCGTTCCGAAACTGGCATAGCCCGTTTCGAAACTCGGGGCCGTTCCGCAACGCGTACCGAAACGGGGGTCTGGCAGTGGCCTTTCCGTTTCGGAACGGCCCATCCCGTTTCGGACGCCTGGGCACAATTAAGGCACCCGTTCCGAAACGGTAGGTGCTGTTCCGAAACACCCTGCACAGATTGACTAAAAATGCATACTTAAACATGCAATTGACCGACCAATCATGCTCTAAATGCCACCAAACTTTGCCAACATGCAATTCAACATATATGAGACATACTTGCATCAACAATTCATCAAAACATCCACATATATGAAAAGCCCCAAATCTATAGGCATGCTTCCTACACAAGTAAGCCATTCAAGCATAAACTTCCAATTCAAGCATATAGAGGCCAACCACAAAAACCAGCATTCTCAACAACATTCAACATACTTAGGGAGTTCAAAACATCTCCCCAAACATACACATAGGTCCCCATTGCCAAATTACCAAAAGCTAAAATGTACTTAGAAAACTTTCCATACTTAGAGCTTTGTTTCCACTTGGATGCTTGCCCTCCTTGCTGCCCTCAAGTACTCTAATGCTCTGCATTATTGAATTAAGAAAACAAAGAGAGCGTAAGCAAAAGATTAGTGAGGAATGCTCAATAAAACCATTCAATAATGCATTTATAAAACACTTATAAAACATGCTCCAAATCATCATTTACACATGCTCAAAAGCATACTTAAAACAAGCATCTCATGCTTCATTTCATTACATGTCATATTGGCCTCAAGTGATACATTTCATTTCTTGAAAACAAGTTCATCAACTTTCACCCCAAGGACTTTTAAACACCTTGGACCCCAAGGACTTTTAAACACCTTGGCCATGGACTTTTAAACACCATGAATTAGATCACCTCAAGGACTTTTAAACACCTTGACCCCAAGGACTTTTAAACACCTTGGCCATGGATTTTTAAACACCATGAATTGAATCACCTCAAGGACTTTTAAACACCTTGAGCCCAAGGACTTTTAAACACCTTGGCCTATGGACTTTTAAACACCATAGAAAAGGACCACACAAGGACTTTTAAACACCTTTGTGTCCGTAGCAAGAATCATCCAAGGACTTTTAACCACCTTGATGTTCTTAAGTAACAAAGCTCACTCAAGGACTTTTAACCACCTTAGTGACCTCAACCTTTTCAAAACATCACTTGCCAATATACATCATTTTCATCAATTAATCCACTATTTTAAAGCATTAAACCAAGCCATATTCATCATGCACTTAAAAGCATCAAACCACATTTAATCAATGTTCAAAAACAAGGAACTCTTACCTTGAGCTTCCTTAAACATATGGCTTATCAAAACAGCAAATACCATGCTAAATCATGCTTTCAAAACAATAATCAAAACATGCAATAAACCACATTGCATCACAACAAAATCATGGCCACCACTAGAGAGAATTTCCGAAAAACTTACACTCGAGCTTAGCAAAGTTGTTTAGACTTAAACTAAGCTCCCAAGACATTGGTTTCAAAGCCGAAAACCCAATTTCACTCACCGATTCCACTTCGCCTCAAGCCAAAGCACCAAAACAAGCCTCCGGATCAACAACTCTTGGATCCAAAGATGCCTCCCCTGATCAAACACATTAAAGCAGAGATTTAATGCATCATCATGCATCAAAAGCTTCAATGAAAGCACTCAAACTCGCTGCTCTCATTCACACTCCAATTTCGGCCACCAAACACAACCGAAATGGCATCAAAACCACTTCTCAACAAAGCCCAGCCATAAACCAGCAAAACCTAACATCCATTAACACCATCTAACATCTAAAAACAACCTATAAACATCCTTATACCTCCAGCAACATCAGATCCACAAGATCACCACAAAAACATCCAAGAATCACAAGCTAAACTTAGAAAACACAACCTATCCGGGATTGCATTAATCAAAACTCATTTCCTTATCAATTTAGAGTTCATTTAACATCAAAAACACACCTCAAATCACAGATTAATCATATTTAACGAAAATCATCAAAAATCACCAAATCTTGCATTATAAGCCAAGATTCATTTCACCACTTAAAATCCTTTAATAAAACTTCAATTAAGAGTTGAGAACTTGGGAATTTCAGTAAAGAACTGATAGTTTAGAGGAGAAGGACGTTCTTACCTCCAAACTTGTGTTTCTCCACTTTTTGGAATCAAAAACCTTGTTGAATCAACTAGCAAATGATGAGGTTTTGAAGATATGTTGATTAGGAATCAAAAGAATGTTGAAAGGAGGATTTTAGGTGAGAAAATCAGAAACAACTCTCTGGAAAACAAGTGTTTGGATTGAGAAAAAATGAGAGAAA